>JBAMIG010000003.1:9959357-9970987 GCA_037177335.1 Kiunga ballochi
TATATAATGTGTGTATAAAATATATCACACACCTGCATATATGTGTGTGTTTGGTCTGTCGGCAAACACTGTGTCATTAAGTAAGCCTCTTCCTTCACTGAGGGCTAACGCTCTTAAGAACCATGGTGATAATCTCCTGTAATGATTAACCACACATTAAAACAGTGGCTTCAGCATTGTTGCGTAATTTTCATTGAAAGAATTCCAGTAAAATTAACTGGATGCATAACATGAAGATAAGATAACAAAGAAAGCGTAGTGTTACTGAGCTAAGTTCACATGGAGGTGGTGCAAAAGGTAACAGCTGAGCCGGCTTTCTCATCAATCAAGTGGTGTATGTAAGATGAGTAGTGAGGCTGATTGTCTGTAATGGAAGTGCTAAATGAAATACAGAGGCAGACTGAACTGAATAACTGAGAGGCTCTGTGGGTTACCTTAAGGTAATAAAATATACTGTTAAACCTTCAACATGGAGTTGAGAGTAATATTTAGGGGATTTGGCCTTAAATGTACCTTTTTACATATGTATAAAGGAATTATACACAATACTGTAAATGGACCTTGGAATAAAATATTTTATTTAGGAATAAATTCATTGTTTTTCATGACCAGTCAAAAGTTTGGACATACCTTTCTATTAGGTTTAATAGGAAAATGTCACCAAACATTTGACTGTAGCAAATATTTTCAGTGGTTTATATGTAAATAGTGGATCTAATTTTTGTATTTCATGCAAACCTTGATGGGCATCTTCAGTTTTCAGACAATAATACCAGTTTCATGCACATAGTTAAAGATCATGTACCAGTAAACACATTTGTAGAAAGCAACAGAGGATTGAGACACAACATCTTACTAATCATATTTGAAGCTTACAAAACAATTCAAATACACCTATAATATCATTTAAAAGGTTTGCTTTTGATTATTATAATAAAAGTATCAATCAATCAATCAATGTATTTCTCCAAGAATTTGATCTAACGCTTTTAGGCACAACAGTGAATATGAAACAATCAGGACAAATTTAGCTGATCCGTGCTCAGCCTCATCCACTCCATTACACACACACTATTGTACCCTGATGTGTTTTATCAGATAAAGTATCAAAATGAATTTCATTCATTTACAACCAAACAAATATCAAATTATGGAATTACATTTTTAGTAAAAAAGAAAGAAAGTAAAACATTTGGGGACTGAAAAGTCAAAGGCATGTTTTCAGCTACCATTAGAGCACACAGTGTAAAAAAGGCTTCCCTGAAATCTCTGAGATATGGACATTTACGACATCTTTACTGAAAAAAGGGACCAGTTAAATGATTTCTTCTCTTCATTTTCTGCTTCCCTTTTGGTTTTCCAAAAGTAGCAAGTGACATACTTTCTTTTAATACCCTAACTATTTTTAAGCAGGTGGTACCCTTTAACTCCCTGTGAGCACTTTATAGATAGGTTGGCTCCAGGCTCAGTCCTTGAGCAGACCAAGCTTTCGGAGAGCTTCTTTTCGATCGGCTCCCATCCCAGGTACCACCATCACAGTATATCCCAGTATGTTTGAGGGTTTCTGTGGTGTATGCTCAGCTGTAGTGGCGGTTTTCACTGACATGGCTACTGGGATGTTTTGTAGTTCGGGGCAGTTTCTATTGCTTGTGTAGCCATCAAAGCTAGCAGAATGAGCTAGACCAGACTGTTGATGTGACGCTGGGATGGGCTCCTGGTCCTTACTGGAGTGGTGACTGAAACTGGTACTGCTCTGCAGAGGCTTGTTCTTAGGTACTTGAGAGGAACATAATGATGAACTTATTGAGGAATTACAATGCAATGGACCTCTTGTAAAACTGTGGGACTCTGAATTGAAGGAGGAATCAGATTTAGTGGGGGGCAATGGGCTCTTCTCTGGCTCTTGGTCATTCAGGAAGCCGAGCTTTTGCAAAGCTTCCAGTCTTACTGCCTGTGGGTCTGCTGCATGTTTGATAGGGCATGAGAGATTTGGTGTTATGGGTTCTTCATTTTGGGTTTTCGCCAGTATGTGAGCAGGAACCTTTTTAGGTTTAGGAGCCACAGCTGGAGGGCTTGTCTTAGACTTGGGGAACTCTGAATAGGATTTGTCAGATTTTTGCCGATTTTCAAGATTCACACCTTCATTTGGCACAAGACGCTGCTTGTCTAATTCAATTGTATGATCAACTGTAGGACATAATGGGGTTTTTTTTGTGGAGGCATTTCTTCGCAAATGAACTAATGCATCGTAGGACAAAGGTCCTCTCGGTAAAGGACCCTCAGATGTCCTGACTGAGCAGTCCATATGTTTAGTGGAAGGAATATTGGCCTCTAAAGGTACTGCAGGAGCTACAAATGTCTGATTGGGTTTGGATTCAGGTTTGGTTTTGGGCACAAGCTGCGTATTACAATAGATGGCTCTGTCTTCAGAAATGACTGGTTTGGTGCTGGAAAAGGAATATAGAGAGCTGCTTGCCACAACAAGAGGAGTAGGAACCAGGTAACTCTGCATGGGTTTACTGGAAGCATTTTCCTTGATGGGTTCTTTAGAAACAGGTTTCGGCAACCCTGAAAAACAACAGTTCACTTTTATTAATGTAAATAAATAGTATTCACTTTGAAAGCAAGACAGTCTTACTGCAGAGCTCCACTCTCGCAACACCTCTGCTAGAGGCAGGAAGAAAAGTCTTTTCAAAATAAGTTGCATTCTAAAACTGCATCAAAGATTTGTTTGAATACAATAAGCTGACAGATTTAGTGGTGTGTCCCCACAGTGGAGCTCTACAGGCAGACCCCTCCATCTTTTAAAGCACTATTTTGCTACTTTAACACACAATGCCTCACCGATCCTGCTTACTCACCATTGTAATTGCTTTTGACCATAGAAGTTGACAGGTCAGCCAGTCTGGTTGCCAAGTTACCAGGGCTAGGCAGTTGGTCAGTTTTGTCATCTGAAAGTCCACTATCCTCCTCAGTATCCAAAGACTCAATAGTCTCCTCCAAAAAAAGTATACAAGCTTTTTCTTCAGCAGACAGGTGCTCTAGATTGTCACCATTCTGAAATGCAATCAAATGATTTTTAAGCCCTAAAAGTGACCCATTTTCTGACCAAAATAATGGACATACAACAATCAAAACATATCTAGTTGTTTAAATTTCCTATAGGGAACATACTTTTTGTCTTTATATTTACAGCTGCATTGTATGATGATCTGAATAGAAAGAAACTTGCATTAAAGAGAGAAAGTTAAATACTTACAAATGGAGAATTGGAACTGACAACATCGTCACAGCTGCCAGCACTGCCTGTGCCATTTCTCATCTCCAGACGATGCTCACTTGGTGAGGTCTCACTTTTGGGCATCTTGGTGCCCTTTTTATCCAAGGATTGTGGCACAATCTGTTTTATTCTATAAATAGGGAATAAATTAGAGTTGGAGTCATTCCATGAAAAACAAATGTATTTTGATTTGGGTCACCTACACCCCTGTGTCTACTGAGATGTTTGATCTGGGTTGGTACGGTCAGGTATGCTATTTTTTGTTTCCATTATGAAACCGTCCCATATAAATGAACCAAACCTCACCATTTCTGGGCCTCCTTCAATCATAGGTCCAAAAACACGGTTAGGGCGTTAGGGTGGAGCTACTGGCATTACAGAACAATCTACAGATTGGCAGAACTTAAAATGTCACTGCTCATGACAAAAGCAAGTGCAAAACAAACAACGCTGCCCTTCCGTCTATGGTTCCTTTGACATTAGAGGTTAGAAGGAAAAGGATGCCTGCAAATAACAGTAAACAGTAACACACACTCCACAGACTGGAATGTCTCAACCACTTGGATATGACATCAATGCAGTGACGGAGTGTGTGACAGATAAATAGATATGCTTCTGTGTGAACCACATCATGCCAACAAGAACAGTTAGATATCTTCCCATTTACAAACCCAGCATCGCTGATGTCCTGCAGAAGCTGCTATATTAAAAAAAATAACAAAGCTTTCATGTAGGGAGTTAGGTAGTCAGCTCCAGCAGAAAAACACGAGGGATGTGTGGTCAGGAATGACAAAGATGACTGGCTTCAAATTAAATAGGTGTTAGACTGATAGAAGTCTGGACAACACACCTTCCACAGTTTTTCTGTCACACCTCCACTCTATCATTGATTTCTCAAGTGCTTTTCATAACTCCATCCATCCATCCATTTTCTACCGCTTAATCCCTGAACGGCACCGCGGGTAGGGCTGGAACCAATCTCACATGAAATCTGCTGAGAGGTCGCCAGTCCATCACAGGGCCAACACACATAGACAACCATGCAGACTCACACTCACTCATATGGGGCAATTTAGAGTCTCCAATCAGCCTAAACCAAGGTTTTCATAACTCAGATTTTTTTTTATATTAAGTCTACTCTGGAAAGTCCGATCTGCTTTTCGGCCATCTGATGGAGCAGGAGCACCAGAAACAGACTGAACAAACTGATTCGGTACTGTTTAGGGTATAACCTGGATGGATTTACCAGAAAATGCAAGACAGAAAGGTACTGGAGATCACAATCTTCTTCTAATTAATGATTATTTCATTTTATTTCAAACAACCACATTATTTATCCCAGAGGGAGATTACAAAGTATCTGTCATTTCCTAAAACAGCTGCACTCCAAGAAGTTTCATTAGAGCCGATTGTAGGAGCAACCATCCATCCATCCATTATCTAGGCCTACCGCTTTGTCCCTAACGGGGTCGCGGGGGGGCTGGAGCCTATCCCAGCTGTCAACGGGCGAAAGGCGGGGTACACCCTGGACGGGACGCCAGTCCATCGCAGACTGGGAAACCAGTGGCGCTTTATCACTGGTTATGCTACCAGTATTTCTCCAACTCTGGGCAACCACCAATTGCTAATGAATTGTGTAGTTTTGACCATATAAATGTAGCATTGTTTTCACAAGGAAACATTAACCATTAATTATCAAAAAAGACATCAACAAAATGAGAAAACCTTGTTGCAACAGTTCTATAAACTTCTTAAGATACACAAAAAAAATCTTTCATTTTAAAGTAATTATAACTAGCATATAAATGGAAATCATCTCCGTTGGTGTTGATTCTTGGTATTGGAAGTTTGTTGAGCTTATAAAATGCTGTATAACATACTAAATTAAAGGGAAAAATCCTTAACAATAATACACTGTTGTGATTGTTGTACAAACATATATAGTAATCCTATATAATAATGTTTATAATAACAATACTTTTGCATAATTGCCAATACTTTTTTTGGCAGTGACAAGTGCTTTTATATATTATAGAAATGATAACATTGTTAACTAACCTTTAGAAACATTAATTTAACCAATTATAAAATGTAACTAATATAATCTTTTGACATTAATCGTCTATCCTTAGTCATCCGTGTTAAAAGGTGTACATATACTTACAGGGATGTGATGTACTGGCTTCAATCTGTCTTCATGTCATTGACAGTTACTGTCTCTTGTGGCTTATTTTCACAACCACTTTACGAAAATTATAAACAATCGCTAGGAAAAAAAAGCTGGCTATCACAGCCGAGGGTGTTGGACAGATATCTTAACTAGTCCTCCTTACTGCATGTGACTTGGATTACAGCACACATGGCACTCCTAATCCTTTCCCGGATCAGTTTCAGAGGAAGCAGAGGACAGCTAGTGAATGCTACACGATACCCAGTTTGATTATATCATCTTACTGTAACTGTATTAAGATAATTGGATTGGTCCTTGATATATAAGAAAAAAAACAAATATGTGTTCATTTCCCGGTGCTATTTATGCTCAATATACTACTTGTAGTAAACAAAACAGGTACCAAAGATGATGTAGTTTAGCCCATTTTTACCCACATCAAACAGGTTTTACAGATCTGGTGTCCTTCATGACCATTCTTAAGGGTTACAGCTAGAATTTTAAAAGAAAGGACTCCCTGTCTGATGCTGGTGAAAAGAAACCCAAACTCCAGATAAATTTCAACACCTGAGAGGTAAGGGCCACAAGATAAACCAAAGAAAGCACAAAAGCACTGTTGTTCACTGTACGGGTTTTGCTTTGCCACCCTATCCCTCAAAACTTTAAAGTCTGTGTCGACACAACAGTGGCTATTTGTCATTTACAAGACCTGTTTTATATCAAGGTGGATAAATACAAACCATGGAAACTTAGAGATAAGGTTTTTATTTTTATGATTTTAACCTGACTCGATCAAGAGATCACATGACAACTGAACTTCTACTGAGGTTTAAAAGTAATTAAAACATCTTGCAGAGTCAAGTATTGCAGTTTAATTTCCCACTCTTTATTATTATAAATTGTCCACATTTTTCTTCCCTTTCCATGATAAATGACTGATTTGTCAAAATACTGTCAATGTAGAGATCACTGCAGTAGCCAAATGTAAGCTCATGCAGTGTTTTGTTTTTATCTCTAATGAACTTTCAACACTGAAAGTAAAGTGATAAAATTTAACTGCATGTCAAATTCTTAAGAATATATAATCTGTAATCTAGCCACACTTGTTTTTATGTGACTTAGGCTGGCCAGGATATTCATTGTTTTGATTATCTAACAAATTCAATAACTGTTGCTGTTTTTAATGTTTTCTTAGATGCTGTTTAAATCATTTTTAAGCATAAAACCTTCAGATTTCTTAAAGACTTGGCTCATTTAAAGCTTCTCATAAATGTGAATCCGGCTCAAATGCAGTTTTGTAAAAGTATGAAAAGCGACAGGAATAAGGAAAGGGAGAAGAATATTTGGCCATGCTGACTTAGCCAAAAACTCTGCTTCTCTAAGGCAGCATGTTTACAGTAAACAAAAACAACTCCCGGCATGCAATAGCAGGGCTTTTTGTTTACAGTGAGCTTGTTGTAACAGTAGATTAACACAGATATCTCATCATACACGACTAAGAATAAACTCATTTAAAGCGTGTTACCCTCATATAGATAATAAAGCTCAAACTATTCGTTGACAAAAACGAACAAAGCAGAAACATTTGTCCACTGTACCTGTTTGAATCTTCGCACAGTTGCCAGGTTGGATTCTCATCTTCATATCCGCGTGCAAATGAACACAAGGTGAGCGCGAGCCTCCGTGACACCTGCATGGACTTTGCGCTCTTAGCTTTTAGCCAATCAGAGAGCAGTACTGTCCTTAAGACGCGCAAACTCTCTGCGTCACTTTATCAACTGCAGTCTTTTCACTTAGTCGACAGTCAGGAAAATATAATAGTGAATATAACACCAATCATTACTGAAAGAAAGGATTACCTAATTCAGTTTAAGAGGACAGATTTGTCTCCACATTATGCTAATAATACTTTGCACATGTACAATTGCTTTTGTGTGCGTGTTTCCCTTCTTTTCACACATGCACGTGGTCTGTAGTGAGTTGCTGCGAAATGAGCTGAATGTGTAGTTTTTCTACAGATGCAGTCATTATTCTGCCAGGGGATTTAGCCGTCAGACCTACACAAAATTAATTATAAAGGATTTAATAGGAATATTAACACATTTAAAACAGCATTTGATGAAACACTATATTTCTATTAAATGTTAAAAACGTGTTTACATCTAAAGAGGGTAAGTAGTCTAACATTGCCTTAGCTGCTGTTGGTCAAACTGAACAAATCTTAAATCCTATTAAGAAAGAGTATCTCAAAATAACATGTAGTTTAATCCCACAATGTTTACAGGAGATAACAGTGTTTCCTTTCTCCAACTCTCACCTATTTGTGGTGGCAATGTATTCCATATAAAGATTCATTATAGTGGAACATAATTTATTAATATGAATATATTTCACAGACATTAAGTCAGGGAGCTGGTACCATTTCAAACTTTTTCATTTTCTGATCCTGCATAGTAAAACGTCACTGAGCTGACAATGTGCACTTAGTCCTAAATCTTTAGTCACACACAAAAAACCCTTCAAATATGATATAGGACAACAGAAAAGACTATAAGAAACCAGATTTGGCTATAGCTTTTAATGACAGCAATGGAAAAGAAAATCAAGTAAATCCAGTTATGCCATAGTTCTTTCTATGCAACATTCGCCGTTGTTAGTCAAGAGAATTTGATAAAAACATGTAAAAACCATTTTAGTATCATGTTAATGCATCATCTTTCAAAATTAAAACTACTAAACTGAGAAATCTTCATACGCTTTCTGCTCTGCTTTTGTTTTTAGTATCTACAATAAAAAAAAAACAGGTCTACAACTTTTACTGTTAAAATGAATGTTTTTGGCAACAACTACCCAATACTGCTAAACCGTTTAATCAAAAATACTAATCTACACAATGTAATGGGACTATGGCAAGCACTTTAAAGGAAAAAAAAAACTCATCAGCGTCTTCTCCAATTAAACATTTCTGGCTTGATGTTAAAAGCAAGTACATGGAAAAAGATGATGCCCAACTTTAGCTTGAAATGTGGGAACGAGCTCATCCTGTGCAAAATGTAGTGAAACGGTGGCAGTTTTTGAATAACATGCACAATAACTTCCCCTATTACGATCTGAAGGCACATATGGTCTTATGGTGCATCAAATCTTAAGGGGTTAAACCAAAATGTGCCTTTAAAACATACTTTCAACTTTAATATGAGACCCAAAACTAAATGGATAATACTGATAAGCATGGACTTCATTTATGGTCTGTACCAAAAAAAACCCCCCATCTATTCAGGAGAACTGAGCTCATTACAGCTTAAGTTGTGATATTTCCATTTGAGGGGCTTTGAGATGTTTTGCAACTCAAACATAAAAAGCTCTTGCAGCACATTGGTTTATGAAACTTGCATTACACACTGAGTGAAAACTGTGACCAGTGACAAATGATCAGCTACAGATTTAGTAAATGTATTAACAGCACCATGTTCTTCCTGTTTCCATCCAATAAGTCATTGATAAGAATGATTTTGAAACCTAAAAAGATTAAAGACATAATTAAACTAAATCTGGACCACAGTAACACCCTCATCTTCATCTTCATACCTAAACAAAAATGTCCTGATAGCACATTTGGTTACAGCTGACTCCAGTTTAACACAGGCTACTTGTGCAGACATTTATACATTTGAGGTTAAACAAAACATGCAATTACTTAAAGATTCTGTTCACAGAGTAAAGAAAATGCTACTAAACCCACATGATGGATAACAGTCACACTTTTTGTGCTGTGTTTAAGACAATAGTGAACAAGAACAAGCTGCAGTGCAAATAATTCTTAGCAAACTCTTTATAGAGCCATGAACAGTTTTTAGCACTCAAAAAATTTAACCAAGGCTACCTTTTAGAAACGTGGATTTTAGTTACCATTTGGCTAATCCCAGCAGAGTAATGTCAACAGAGCCTAAGAATTATCTGCATATTTTACTTGACCTTGTGAAGAAATTTAAAAACCATCCCAGACTAACATGGATCAGTGACACTGGAGCACTGAAGTACCATTTAGGATTTTTACCATTTTCAGCAGTTAAAAACAGTAATACTGAACAGGCTAAGGCTAAACACAGTGTCTGCAGATTCTCCAAAGACGTCACGGGGTAATGTGAGGTAGAGGAAACACAAAAGCAAACAGTCCAACAGAGTAGCCAGACATGGGGAACAGGGGCTTGAGGTGGTTGCATTTGTAAAAGGGAGAAAAGATTACACAACTTTCACACTTCACCAAAATTAGTGTGACCTGTCTCCTTAGCATGCTCACGAGCTTCTTTTTGTCCCACCAGGCCTGTTTGGCACACCATGCAGCGCAACGCAAACCGGTTAACGTCTGTAAACTGGCGCTTGCGGCGAGCTTCGTCTGCTAACTCAAGAGCTTGAGCCAAAATTATGTCATCTGTGGTAGAGAAGATAGTCTGAGGTGGAGCATCAGAACCAGGGATCTCTTTCTGCAGTGGGTCATAATGAATCCCGTCATAGATGAGCAACACACGTTTGTGATAGCCAGCATCCTCCCCAAATCTATCAACCCGGACTGTTTGAGTGTCCACCACACATATCTCACATTGGTAGAACTTTGAGAGGATGGAAACTTCAATGGCTCCTCCCCAGGTGTCATCACGTCTTATCCAGGTGCAGTACTCTTCATTAGATTTTCCCAGCACGGCCTCAGAGTAAGCTGCAGGGTCACTTGACACAATCTGAGCAATAAGGCTGCGCATCTCAGGGGCGCAAGTTAGGTCATACACACCTCCTTCCACAACATAATAAACACTGGTAAAGAGGCAGGAGTTGTCAGCTGGGACCACTCGTCGTGCCAGCACAGGTGAGGATTCCAGACGTGGAGCTTTCACAATAGGATGATCCTGAGACTTTGGCTTGTTTTTTTCCTCCTCAACAATAAGGGTGTCTCCTGGGAAGACATCAATGAAAACACTGTTCATTTAAGTGGGTTTGTATAAAAAAAAAAAAAAAGGTTACACATTAGGATGTATGTAACAGATCGCTTTATCAGTCAGGACCTTGAAGCTAGATAACACTGACATGTTTTTGACTTATTCCAGAGTTTTGGTAATTATTTTCAAACACAATAATTCTGTCCTGGTTATGAACAAAAACACAGCGTTTGGTTAATTTTATCAACACATTTTGGATGTCTGAAACATACCTGATTTGATGGGATAGTCCTTAAGGTGAGCATCTCCATTTCTAAGATCGAGGCTGGATGGTGGGTAACCAACCATTATTTTCTGCACATCACAGGGTATTCCTGTCAGCTCCTCCACCTTCTTTTTGAGCTCCTGCACACAGGACTGATGAGTCAAGCCCTGCATTATGTGGCTCCCATTTTTGGTCTTACAGCGAAGCCGCAACATCCTGCCTAAAAAAAAAATACATGCAAGGTTAAATCTGGATGGTGTTATTTAGTTAGGCGCTTACTCACCCGTAACTACATTCATTGACAAGAAGACAGTCTGTTGGACAATCACAATTATGTGTCTAAACTTAACAGGGTTATACACTGCTTGACAAAAACAAAAAAAACAACTTCCCCCTGAATTTAGCTGAATAATACACCTTGCACACACGGTAAATAGAGGGGTCCGTTTCACAAAGCAGATATATTGAAAACTCTGAGTTAGTTAACCCTGAAATAAGGCCAACTCAGGGTTTGCAGTTTCAGGAAGCGGGGTTAAGTAAACCAGAGTAAGAGAGTTGACTCCAGCTTGTTTCAGAAAGAAAGTTAAGTTTAACTCTAAGTCGGTTGCTATGGTAACAGTGTCTCTGAAACTAACCTGGTCAGGAGCAGGTTTTGTTCTTGAAACCCTGAGTTTATCTCAGTCTCCTCCTCTTTCAGAAGTACATGCGCTCAATTTCCTTCAATCAAAATCACATTCGCTTTGTCAGCTTTGTCTTTTGCAAACATGGCATGTCCATTTATTGATGAAGAGGCAACTGATGTTTGATACAAATTGCTTTATAATTTCAAATATGTAATTATATGAATTTGAAAAGAAAGGGCTCTGGCACTGGAAAACTTATACTGTTTAATTGGGCTGTGGAAGTCTAAGGACCATCGTCCCATTGTTTAGCAAAAAACAAAAACAAAAAAATTACACACACACACACACACATACATATATA
>JBAMIG010000003.1:9987000-10000027 GCA_037177335.1 Kiunga ballochi
ATAAATATAAGACAAGACATATTTTTCTTTTTAGAATAAAGGAGAAGATTTGAAAAAGTTCATTATTGACCCTCTTCTTGAAAAATATTCAAGTTTGTACTTAGACATTCTCAATGATAAGACAAAGACAATAATAATGAATTAGTAGGTTGTAACCTAGAAATATCCACATGCCTTCTCTGGCACGGTTAATTTGAAAGACATTCATCTGCACTGCTTTCTTCATCTTCCTCCCTTCCCATTTCTCTCTCACACAAGCTTGATAAAGGATTTTATTCACCTGCTTATTTAAATCACAACAGAATAAATATAAACATTTTGGCCTTTTTTTTCTCTCATTTCAATTAGCTGCACCACGTGGTTCATCATACATGTACTGATGTTACAATGTTAAAACTGCTGCCGACTGAAAGCTTGAGAAATTTGACCTTTTTGCTAATCTCTACACCATTGACTGTATAAAAGGGTGTGCTCCATACACACAGTTTGTATTGCACCTCCTGTTTGCCTAACATATTTTATTCTGTTTTAGGTTTGTAAGCTTTCTGATTTATGCCATTACACTATAAGAAGTGTTTCAGTAATAACTCATTACTGAATATGTTAATGTCACCTGGTCTATGGAACCATCTTACTTTATCTCAACCTACTGAAATGTTGGCAAACTGTCCCAAAATCAGTTATATCCATATACCAAGCTAACTCATGCAGCTTTTTTGGAGCAGTTACTTAATTTAATATTCAGAAAAATTCCTCCGGTTGAATGTGGTCTTAACTGTGACAAAAACCATAGATCAGAAGATCAGATGCTGCTGCATCAAGTGAGAGCAAGCATTTAAAAAAATGAAAATATTTCTGCATGGAAAACACTTTATTCCCGTCTATCAAACATTTAAAAAAAACTTTGCAAGGTTATTTTATTCAAGAATGGTCCTCAAATAGAAATAGCAGCAAGTGGTCAAAGGGCAATTTACATATATTCATACAAGAACAACAGCTAAAATACACCCCTGAATAAATAAAGCACAACAATCATAGGATTCCTCTTAAATATACATGTTTGAAAGTTCTATTTTAAAAAAACCCAAAACATTTGGCCACCTATTTCCACATTCTGGCTTAAGAAAGCACATTTTATTTCCTAAAATGATTGAACACATCTGTGTTTACTCGGCACATCGAGTCTACACTTCTGCTTGAGACATATTTTTAAATATAATGCTAAAAGGTTGAAATGATCTCAAACATCAGCTTGCTGCTATTTTAAACCACTTACAGAGGAACATTCAAGGGTCAGAGGTTAGGCACTGTGTTAGTGGCATGACTGCTGGATCAGCTGAGCAGCCAGTGGTGATGTAGGAGCCATTGTCAAAGCATCTCTGACTTGTGAATGGCTGCTGTTTCAGCTAAAAGGCACAGTTAACATAATAAAACCGTCAGTAGATTTGTGCACTTTTGTTTGAGAAAGCATCTGCTGCAGAAGTAGCGTTTCTGGACTCCAGTGACCGACTGTTAGTAGCTTCCTGTTCTCCCATTAAGGTTTAATTTTCCACAGCTGGAAATGAATCAGAGGAGTGGTTTTAATTTAGACAGACAGATCAGAATAAAGTGTTGAGCATACAGTAATAGTCCTACAAGTGTTTTCCTGCTGCAACACACTGGACTCAAATCAGTGTGTAATTATTAGCAGACTTGTTTGATGTGTCAGGAGTTGCCAGGGTTGGTCATCCCTGCAGTAACGCTTAATGCCTGTACAGTTAGAATAAAGCTAATGCTATTAAAAAAACTGAACTAAACAATAAAAACCTTAAATAAATTCAATCAAATAATTAAATAAATTCTCTGATATAAAAAAAAGATCAGCTGCAGTTAATACATTGCTAGAACTTTACTCACTCTGATGTTGAAGCCAAGCAGATCACTAACCACCGCAGATACAGCGGACAGGATGACAACCTTAGTGATGTTGTAGATCAGAGGGTTAACAGTCAGACCGAGCAGTCTGAAGGGAGTATCCAGCTCCTGGTGGAGGGGAATGAGAGCAAACCTTACTTGGATAACACATAAATACTTCTTTATTGAAGTAAAATGGGTCAAAGACAGAAGTATAGATTTGTGGTCAGTGGCAAACAAAGTTAAATTGAAACCAAACATAAAAGGTTATTAGGTACTTTATGATTCCTCCAAAAGAGAAGAAATTTTAATAAAAAAGGTTTTAAGAAATGATAATAATAATAATAATAAGTACCAGCAGAGATTATTTAAATAAAGGTCTTTGTTTTTCACTTGTGCCTGCAGTTGAACTGATACATCATGTTTTATCCACAGTTCATACAGATTCACATCATAGGAGTGATACATCAGTCAGTTTTCAGGAGTACTTTTACTTTGTTAAACCATTTAAATATTACAAATTAAATACCGTACGTATGTAAAAAACAAAAACTACTAAATAAACCAAAAGCCATAAAACTAACTCAACCAGAAACAGATAAGACAGCAGTTCCACTTCATGCTTACCTTCATCAGCTTTGTCGCCAGTTTTAACACATTGTTTACTATATTGAGTTGTTCTTTCTTGTTGGGCTTTTTCTCCATTTTCAGGTACAAATTGATCTGTGAACAAAAAAAAAATGCAGAAACTTTAAACTGTACCTTTTCTGTTTAGCCATCCATTTGCAACATGCATAAAATGAAGGGAACTGGAGGTGAACACAACACCCTGCAGCTCCTGTTCTGCAGCCAGGTGGCCTCACCTGCTCAGTGAGCAGCACTGAGGAGTTGCTGTATTTGCAGTTGGTTGCCGAACCCAGAGTTGCCAGTCGTAACAGAGACAGGAGGAGGGAGGAGGCCCACACCACAAGCTCCCAGTTTGTCAGAGACTCTAGAAATGTCTTGTGATTGTGCAGAAGCTGAGGTGGAGCAGATGTAATGTTGCACATTATGAACATGGGGTTTTCTTTCCATTGAACTGATCATATAAAAACATTGTTCACAGAAGGCTGCTGTCCAGAAGGTTTTCAGTGTTGCTTCAACACACCAGACTCAAACTAAATAAACCCAACAACTAATACTCTGCACAGTGACTCGTGAATTTGAGTCAAGTTTGTTCTACCAGGGACACATCAAAAACCTGCAGATTACCCTCAAGGATCACAGCTGTACACTGACATAAAGCCTATTTTAGGATAAGTTCAGTCGTATCATTCAATAAAGCCAGTGATCCTGTGACTTCTATGAGTTATTTGAGCTCCATTTAGCACTCAGCATTTGAAAAACACAGTTAAATCAATGCTCTCTAAGCACCACTAAGCTATGTGAATGTGAATACTGACCTGGGCACAAATAATGAAGGAAAAGGAAAGTGCCAAAAGGAATATAGTGGAGACTATGACATCCACGGAGCGCTGCGGGCCTCGTCTCTGCAATGGAGAAGCAAGACAATAACACCCTGTTGCAAAGACTGGTCCATGACAACCACCTAGTGGTGGACAAATATACTGAAAGAATAAAAGCTGGAAGATACAAAACCCTGAGAAAAGAGCGTAGTGACAACCACATCTTTATGTTCTGTACTTTCTTCAGTCTGAAATGCGGGATCTCAGATTTCTTGGCTTTGCGAGCTGAGGTGAGATGACTGAAGTACTTGGCAAATAAGAGCCTCTGCAAGGGAAACACGGACAAACAGTGAGACATGATGGGAAATGGTATTGTTACACAGCTGTGTTAACAACTGACCTTGTTTTGTATATTACTTACGGCTTAGGAAAAGCATTAAAGCACTTACAATATATGATGTAAATATAGGAGTTAGCAGTTTTTGGAAGTTTATCAAAAGATATATTTTTGTTTCAGGCATGTTTGATGATAGAGAAAAAAGTGAACAATTAAGGAAACATCAGAAGCACTGCTTTCTGCTTGATAGATTAACTGTCTCATATGGTGCCACGGGGCTTTAAAACAACATAGGCCATATTAATAAAACAAGGTTTTAGAAAACTGCCATTTACAGATACAATAGTTTTAGACCAATTTTATTAACTTCATGCTGCAGCTGCACCGACAGCACAAAGCTACTACACACCTGTTTGTAGGTTCTTTCTGCCACGCACATCATGAAAAAAAACAGCCCTGTGAGGCAGAGTCTTTGTACTGTAGTGATAAGAAAAAAGGCATAAGCCCGGGCATCACATGGCCCCACTGCTGTTTCCACCAGCTGCGTGAGGGAAAGGGAGCCGAGGCTGGACATGTCCAGACGCTGAGCGAGGCGAAAGGCGAAGGGAAGCATTGCCAGGGTGGCAGTTATGAGCCCACTGATCACAAGGTAACCCACACCTTGCTCCACTAACTTCACCTAGCAACAAGAAACAAAGAAACAGAGACCTAACGAACCATGTTTGAGATGTTTTTGACATCTTTGCATAAACAAGATGCTGAGGTTTGTTTTTTTTGGGAACTTAGCAACTATACAATGATCAGAGTAACAGCAGCATTTAGGTAAAACTTCATTTCATGTTGGAATAACATTGTTTAGCTCTGCCTGCTGTTTTTGGGGTTTTATAAATTCTGTACATCTTTAAATAATAGGATTTTTTTCCAAGCAGTTTGTTTTCAGATAATTTTGTTTTTACAAGGTTAAAAATCTCTTTTAGTAATTGATTTAATTCTCACCCAAATATGTAAACAATAATATTTTACAATGAAAAATGAAAATAATGTGAGGAAGAAAATGTATACACGTGTGAGGATGATCCCGCTGATCTCCAGCACGGACATGTCTGCTTTCTTGCACTCGCCCTGCTCCCATATTATGGCACTGACACGGTCTGTGGATGGGTGACATGCCTGAAGCCAATTCAGCTGGTTCTGAAATACAACAATCCAGTCATGGAAGTAGTGTTTGATTGCAAAATGGACAAAAAACAAAAGAAGGTTAAGGTTACAAATGATCTTGTGGGGATTTAAATTTATTTTAAGACCAATAAGCATTTTTTTAGAATAACAGTAACCTTTAATAATCACATTTAACATGAAGGGCCACAGAAAGAAAACTAATAAAAATATACTTATTTTTTACATTTGCACCAGTGAATCCTTGTAGGCTTTCATCATCACTGCTAGGAGTGGGGTTTTGTGGGAGGCCCACCCCTGGGTTGTAACTCCCATTGCTCTCACTGTCGCTGCTCCCTGAAGAGGCAGAGTCGGGGTCGTGGAGTAACTCCTCCCATATTGTATCATCGGTGTCAGAAGCAGGACGAACGTCCACATTTGCCATGAGATGCTCCACATCAAAAGGCTTCAGCTTCATGGCTGCCCTACTGCCTTCCTGCTCTCACATAGGAGCACACAGAGCTTCATTAATATGACTGTTACCATGTGATACTTTTATCACCATGTGTACGCCGAGTGTTTATCAAAAGAATCCTTGAATTATTCTGTAACTTTAACCGTCTGTGATTAAAATAGATTCGACTGTTTCTACAACAAATAGAAGCAAAACACTACCTGAGGTTTTTGTTTGGGGTTAGACTGGACTTTTCTGTTTCTGACTGAAGATGCTGATGACAGATTAGGTGTGGCAGAGTGTTTACTGGGATGGTGAAGCAGTTCAATCACTTCTGGTGATTTTGCATCTTCCTCACTGGAGAGTTCATCAGATGCCCCGAACCCCGACTGGCTTTTGTTCTGAGAAAGAACATAAATAAATGTTTTTTTTTCCCCAAATTCTGGGTTTATCGTAGCTCCATTGAATGCAGCAATGTGAAACAAGCCTTCATCAATGCACATAGCGATAGGTCGCCTCAAACTGGTACGCCATGCTCTTGGACTCCTCAGCTGCTAATATAGCTAAAGCTAATATAGATTTTTTTTTGTCCTTTGTTCTAATTATTTTTCACTGGCTCTTCCAATTTCATGCAAATTTTCAACCAATCAGCTTTAATCAATGTGTGGTATCTAATGAATGATGCATTCAGGTTCTTAGATAAAAGAACTGAAAAGCCCTGAGATAAAATAAAAACTCACAGAATTAAATGACTGTCCTCTTCTCTCCTTTCTGAACAATGACTTGCTATCTTCAAACTGTCTGGGCTTCTGCAGCTCTGCGTCCAAGCTTTCACATTTTTCTTCAGATTTTTTCAACCCTCTGCCTTTTTTTGGCCTGAAGGAGAAACGACAAAATCATTTTAAAAGCTAGAGTGAAGACAGTCAGTTTTCTAGAATAGTGGTAAAAATCCCAAAAGATGTATATAAATAGAAAAAAAAGGTACAAATAAATCATTTTCTATAATTATAGAAGAAAAACTCATATTTTTGAGCAAACACATGTTAAAAAACTGTTTTAGAAATCACAGTAATGACAGAATGTGTTGCACATGTAAGTCTGCATTTCAAACACAAGCATTTAGCTAAGAGGCGAGAGTCCATACAAACACAAAGAAAAACTACCTCCTTCTGCGTGCAGGGCTGGTGCCGCTGCTGGCAGCCGGACTGCCCGAGGGCCCCCGGTTGGATTCAGTTGATACAATCTGGCAGTGCACGGTACCCAGCAGCAGCATGAGACACATAGGGCAAAGCACCTCACTGACACTTGCCCTGGGGACCTCCAGGTACAGCGCCACTGCTGCCACTGAAGGGAGCAAAACATTTGGCAACAGCAAAACAAATCAGTCTCTTCGGGGAGATATTACAACTGAATTCATGTGTGCAAATGAGGTCTCTTCTGTGCTACTCAGGTGTGCGGGGAAATGGGTTTATTGTTGCACATAACCTAATTTAAACTGTGCTAAAACAAATCATTGAATTTAAACTTGCATTAAATAGTGTTTGACCTAAATATATGATCAGGAAGCTATTCTCAGAAGAGAGCTTTAGTGAAATAAATAAAGGTCAATACTAAATCACTAATTACTGGGTCTAATTACACAATAGTTGATTCATCCAAATGTTTAATATTTCAATTCATTGCATTAGTCTATGCTACGTGAGGTTGAATTAAGTCAAGATTAGAACAGAATAGCTCACCTTGCATGAAATACAGGATAAGGATGCATAAGGAAATGGACTTAGAGGTCACCTGGATCCACCACTGGAAGAAAATTGGAAACAGCAGCACTCTAACCAGACCCTTACGGGTCAGAGCTGTCCATGGACTCTCTGGTTTGGCTTTGCTAAAAGTGGATCCTGCAATGACGAGAGAAACAGCCAAACCTTTTACAGCGAAGATGAATAAAGATTAATAAAGAAAAAATAAATACAACAAATGAGACTGCGAATAACATGCATGAGCAGACTCTATGATTGTAGGCTTTTATTTTATTTAGTTTATTTCTGAATAATGCAATTGTGTAAACAATTAACACAGCTTTAGTATAATAAATAAAAACAAAACACAGTTAAAACTTTCAATCATCCGTCCTGCTCACCTCTTACTAAATCAACATCAATAAGGTCTGGCTTTATGTATCCCGTCTTCTTTGGTTTGCTTTCCAAACCCTGCAGGAATTTTAAAAAGTCATCTTGTCTTTTGTAGAAATTATCAACATAAAAGCAAACCTTTACTTCTTCATAAAAACATAAGAATCTTACAGCTATCTCTGCTTTCTCCAGTGATTTCTCCCAGATTTGTTGATCGTAGGCTCCGATCTGCAATCCCAACAATACAAGTTAATTCAAACAAAACACATTTTAATTAACATTGTTGTTAATTGTGTTGTTCAAAATTAAATAAACAAACATTTAAAAACGGTTTATATAAAAAGAAACATGTTTGTGCTTATATATATATATATATATATATATATATATAAATAAAATTGTCCAGTGTTATTGTCTCTGCCCAGGCAAAAGCAATTGTATCAGTATTGTTGTACTTGTTGGGTTCGTGGTTAAATGTTTCAGTGTAATATAACAACTATCAGGCAAATCTGACAGATGGGAGAAAGATCCTACAGCCATGTAAACACTTTAAAATAGAAAACAAATTTATATTTAGTTACCAAAGGCTTATTATAACAACAAAACTATTGCCAAAGAGAAAAAATAGACATATTTGGGACAATTTTACAGCGGAATTTACTCATTAACTGCATTGAAAGGATGTAAAAGTTACCATTTAAAAGAATGCATTTCAAATAAAACATGATCCATTTTTTAAATAAACATATTAATTACCACAACCAAAAAAGCTTTTACATACATAATAAAAGGGGGTAAAATGGAGCAACAATTTTAAAAGGTAACCCTACCTTCTTCTGATACCAGGCTATTCTGGCCATTGTTGTTATAAGAAACAGGAAACGATGAACGCGGAACAGGTCATTTCATACAAGCGAAAAGAAAACTGGGCAAAAATTCACTCCAGTTCCCTGAAGGATGACAATGACACTAGTGGAAAACGACAAAAAAATTAACAGATAAAGAAAGAGAATAATAGAAACTAAGAAAACTAAACAAGATAAGCTATATATGGGTTGATAGTTTTGTTGAGCATCGAGCACCAATTACTATCAACAGTAAACAGTAAGTTAGGTTAGGTAAAGGTAATTGCTTATCAGGAAGCAATGAAGGCTGCTCACCTGGAATGACACATAAGGCTGGCTTCGGCACAAACTGGAACAAGTGATCATCACAACAAAATCTTTAGACACTTTCTTGTCATCGGTTTTTAGGCGTATGATCTGGTTTGAAAACCGAGGCCACTAAAAGCTATGCCAACTTCGTTCTTCACCACTTTGGTCACGTTTAGATACAAATATTACTTTAGGAAATATAGGTTTAAAAAATGTATTCGTTTATTTCCAATTATGGCTAGTTATTTAGGTTGGTATTCACTTCCTCCCTTATTCATCCGCTTCCCTTTCCGGGATTTATTTTGCTGTTAGAGACTATAATTTGCCCTGAATAAGATCTTCTAGGAGTGACTACTCCGCTTTCAGTCACACCATATGTCTCCCCACCTACGCATGGCTGTCAGAGGAGGATTGAATAAATACATTTTAACAAACTTATATAATTTATTGCTGTTGTTTGTTAGTATAATATTTTTACTGGCCGGTTTTGCATACCGTCAGAAGAAAAGAATTGCCTGAACAGGTAAACTGAGGAGTAAAAACTTTAAAAATAATTTCAACCAATCAGAGCACAAGAAAACACAGCACAGCAAACCTAGGGCCCAAAGTGTAGGTTCTTTAGATCAATCCACGAATCGATTTTAAAATGTACTGTAGCTATGACGAAAAGTCTCTAGTTTTTAACTACTTGAATTTGTTTATATAATTTATTAAAATTCTTAAATTTAAAATTAATTTGAAAATATGTATGATTTTTAAGGAAACAATTGTAGTAAATGTTGAATTTTGAAAAATGAACTCAGCCTATTAAGAAATCTGTAAAAAGGCAATACTTCAGCAATGTTTAAATAGTTTTCAAAGGGTCCACAGAAATAAACCTTTATATTTTAAAGCATAAATTCCTCTCATTTGAGACCCTGAAATTAAAATGAAATTTTATCAAATAAGTGACAGTTTATACAGTTTATGTGTACAGTTTTAATTTGATTAATATGCTAATGACAGCTATAATGACTTGTTAAGGTCAGTTTTAGGAGCACTTTGCTTACAATACCCAAAATGAGTAAAGATCAAACAACTGCTGCATCATCAGTAAGCTTTCAAGACAGAGACAGAGTCATTTGTCATTGGACTCCTGAGTGTCCACCGATGGTTGGTCCTGCTCAACTGCACACACAATCTTCTCTTTGACTTTCTTGTTTGAAGAGATAATAAAGTATGGACTGAGAAACGCGTAGCAGGATGAGAAAAACACTCTCATATCGGCCACAACCGGTGATACTTTTGATACCGTCAGCATGTAGATCCAGATCACATTATCAATGCCAAAAAAGACAACGTAGAGAATCACCAGTGTCAGCACTGTTTTTGCTGCCCTCGTCTCTGCCTTGCTTCCCTGAGAGCGACGGATCCCTCTCACCTGGTGGCTGTGGCGATGTAGAAGGAGGAGAATATAACCACTGGAGCCCACCATAAGGGCAACAAATATAAAATCTCTCCCAGAGACAGCCACTCCATTAATAACATAGGACAGATTGTCTCTAAAGTCCACATGACAGAAGCCAAGGTTGAGAGTAAAGGCAGGAACGGTACCATTACGTGGAGCCATAGAGAAGAAAGGGGCTGCAATGCAAATAGCCATGTTGAGTAACCACAGCCCTGCAAATGTGGGAAGCACCAGGGAGGGAAGTGCAGGCTTCAGCCTGGACAGGTGAGGCCCAGCAGGAGCGATGGTCACTGCCTGAAAAATGCTAAGCATGCAAGTGATGCAAACAGACAAAGCCCGGCCAATGCGGTAGGCATATATCACTACTTTACAGCCAGGATCATTCAGAAGATTCCGCAGCCCGAACACAGTCATGGTCTGGGGGACGCAGCGAGTCAGGAGCAACATCAGGTTAGCGAAGGCAAGGTGGCACAAGATCATGTCCACAGGAAGAAGCTTGGGTTCGGTGCAAATGATGTGGGCATACGCCAAAAGCACCACAACATTTCCCAAGATTCCCAAACCTGTTTGCAAGAGGAAGGAGACTCCTTTGATGGTTACACACAGATCCATGGCACCACACCCTGCACAAGTCAAAATTTCAAAGCAGACAGAGAATATAATCTGTTTTGAATACACTATATGTACCACAACATATGTCTCAACTAATAAAATGATTCCCACCTGTTTCAGCTGACTGCAAAAAGAATCATCTGCTCATTACCCCATTTAACTACAATTTATAATCCTAGATACCCTTTGAGTCCATTGGCTAAGATTACAGGGTTCAGCCCACCTTACAAATATAAGTCAACAAACATTTTTTGGTTTGGATAGTCTCAGAGGACTTGCACCACAACGGGAATGTTAACAGTATCTTAAGGTGGTCTTTATGGATGTGGAAAAGTGGCAGTACCTCTCGTTCATACAGGCTGCTATGAGATCTTTGTTTACACCCTTCCAATGAAGGTACGTTAAACAGAATTTAAAGTTTGTCCAAGATTGATAATAGTGACTCATTTAAGCTTGAATTTTTACAAATAACAGCATAAGTTATACTAGTACACATCTAAATTATGGTTATTCCTAATAGTTTTAAAGCACTACAGCCCATATGGCATAACCATGAAGATTTAGCATATGACCCATTGAAAGAGAAGATTTTATAATGTTCAAAATCATCAAAATGCATCAAAACAACAAGGAATTACCTTGAAACATGTTTAACTTTAAAACTAGTTTGTTTGTAAGTCAGAATGTCTTTCTGTGTTATTAGTAGAAACCACACATTTACCACAGATAAGAATCTGTTATAATCTTAAAGGTCATTTATCAAATTTTAGTGACACAAATAGCATGCAAATAATTAAAAAGATGAGTGGTAATGTCCTGAAATGTAACTTTCCAGTTTCTTTAAAGCTATAGTTTCTGAAATAGTAACATGACATTTCCCCATTGAGTTAGAAAATACGGTTAATCAAGCCCTGTGGTGAGAACAATGTGTGGTTATTGTTGATGTAGAAGATGCTATCAAGAGACTTTTACATGCACAGCTGGTGCTTAAGTGTGTACTCTTTTCCTCCTAATGTCCAGGGATCACGTTAAAGACGCAGAGAAGCAAGACAATTAGCTCCGTAACAATGCATGTCCTCGCTAATTGGAGGCATAGGGATAACCGGCCAATATTAATTTATGCTGTAAGTTTTCAGCATCGACATACGCTATAACAGATGTTTGAGATCTTTTTCAAAACATTGAGTGAGTGAAAAGGGTAAATGACAAACGTCTGAAAAGGTCACTTCAGTGGTGGTCAGTTATAAACTTAACGTCATACTTAAGACAAGGCTTGAATCACTTGTTTTGTTTTTGGGAATACGCTTTGGAATAAATCATTGTTTGACGTGCTCTTTCCATGAGTGTTTTTAACAAGTTTACCTGTTCAGAGAGCTAATTAAAATGGCAAGTTCAAGCATGTTCTTCTCCGGGGATTGCAGTATTTATTGTTTGCTGCTGTGCAGTTTTAATGACAGACTTTTTCCCCTTGATACTTTTGATCTTTTTTTTCTATTTCTTAATGACTGATGCAAATCGTTTTTTATCTACCGTTTTTTACATTTTCAAACTTGGGTACAGTATCAACCTTAAATAAATATCAGACAGACAATGTTAAAAATCCTGTTTATCATCCAATATTCAATTAGTACACTATTGTTAATGTTTTTCTGTATTGTTTCGTGGATAACTTTTATGGTGACTCAACTATAAAAGGGATTGTTGGATAAGTTATACAGAAATTAGTTTAGCGGAAAGTTACTTTTTAGCTTTTTATTTCTTTAAACATGCATAAGAGCAGCAGTCTTGAGTGGAAAATTAATCTTCATTGTGCTTCACTGTGCCATCTGTCCCACAGGTCTCTTGCTTGTTTAAAGATGGCATAATTGTATTACAGAAACAGACGACAAGTGACTTCCCAGGATTTCATATTGAATTTTATTTTTAAAACACAATTCCTGGAACCTCTGGGACAGATTATGCCAAACACCATGTTGCCAAAGCATGAAAACAAATTTAGCTTGTTATATATGCAAAGTCACCTTTAATTTTTACAAACACAAATAAACAACAATTAGTTTTACTGACCTCCTACAGTTTTCTTCTGTTTTTTTGAATGAGATAAACATAAACATATATAAATATATATATATATATACATATATATGTATATAAATAAGTATCTAAAAAAAGATTTCCTAAATGCTTGAGCTTTGCTGCATGCTTTCAAAATGACGTGGTAAAAAAAAAATAATGCAGGAATAACTATGATAATAGCAAAGTGCTTTAACATATACTTTATATACTTTCGACAACCAGCTTAAATCAGGTTTTCATGTTTTTATCAATCAATCAATCAATCAATCAATCAATCAATCAATCAATCAATCAATCAATCAATCAATCAATCAATCAATCA
>JBAMIG010000003.1:10006137-10021396 GCA_037177335.1 Kiunga ballochi
ACACACACACACACCTTGGACACTCTGGACAGGTCGCCAGTCCATCACAGGGCAAATACAAAGAGACAAACAACCATACACACTCACACTCAATACTATGGGCAATTTAGAGTCTCCAGTCAGCCTATCCCCAAGCTGCATGTCTTTGGACCGTGGAAGGAAGCCGGAGTACCCGGAGAAAACCCATACTTTGTAGTAGTTATAGTATTTCCTAAATGTTTTGATGAAATAATGAAAAATTATTTAGTAAATAACTACTAATGTTGGAAATATACTTGCTGAGTATTCTGCATTCATTTGGAAAGTCAGTTGTACACATCTTCAGAAATTATTGCTACATTTCTGTGGAAGTGACCAGTAAAGGGAAGTGTTGGGCAAATAACAACAAAAAATACATGTAATAATACAACAAGTTTCTTAGTTTTACTCCTGAAAATATGGGGGTTCTGTTACGTTTGAGTTCTCTATTAATAAACACAGAATTGAGGCAAGATTATGAGCGACTGCACGATGAGTCAGTTATGCACATGAATGTATGGTTAAAAGCACTGTCTTAGTTAATCTAACTCTGCTAACCAATACTGTGCTTTTGTTAGTTGATTAATTAATTCCTCACCTTCTCCCAAATAGGGTTACTTCTGGTTTGAGATGATCAATAACAACTGGAGGCTTCGAAGCATTCCCAAACCAATGATTGAGATTATGAAGTGAAGTGTCATGAAGTGAACATTTTGTCTATGGTTGGGTTCTTCCTCCTCCCTCCACATGTAAAAAAAAAAAAAAAAAAGCAACTGCAGTATAATTATTACAATCAATTCAACCAAATCAATTTCTTGTAAAAGATAAAATTGATTTGTATTATGATTCCAAAATCACTCCTTTTCACTCAATTTATAAAGACTTAAGGCATGTTGAACCACACATTTGCTCTATTACATAAAAACAAAGGAGGTATTTTTTCTCATGCCTCATGTTAGGGCAGTCCTTTGAATCTTGCCAAACAAATGGAAAATCAGACTGTTTCAGTTTGTGAATTTCTTTCTTAAATACTGTTCCTGGTGTTTTGGGGGCTTGTTGAGATGACATAAAAAAGTCCCAGTTGACACATTTGTCTTTTTCAGATTGTCTAAACAAGCTCTTGTATGATAGTTAATGGTCATTAGTGGTGATGATATGAACAAAACCACCTTTTTAATCTTAAAAGTTTAGCTTAAAACACTACATGCTGCAGCTTTTTTCTCATGTAATTGTTGGTAGGAAACTGTTATTTATTTACTGTTACTTGTTTTAAACTAAATACAGATAGATTTTAAAATGGCAAAGCAATCAGTATTTTCACTGTTCAATGATTTATAGGTTGTAAATCAACAAGCAGGATAAACAAGACCTTTAATAAATAAGAAAAATTCCCCTTTTCATTTGAAATTCACTCTGTAGAAGGGCCTTGGCCTTTATCTTGCCCCCTAAATGCCACAAAAGTGGAATTTTCCATGAGCTGCTTCCCTGAGGTTGCTGTGGAATTCAGACAAGATTCAGCAAGCCTGCACATCAGCACGGCACATCAGTACATTGAGGTGTCTTAGCTTGTGCACATTATGCACACCCTCTTTATTTCTACTGTATCTTCTGGAGGTTAGTTAAGATATTCTTCAAAGAGCAGCTCTTTTCTGTATAGCACATATAGTTGCTGTTATAACTCTTGCATTGTTGTAAGATTCTTGCATTGTATTGTTTTTGAACCACAATCTCAGCAGTCAGCAGTATTTTCTTGCTAAACCACTCTGCAAAGCCAGAATGTTGCTAACGGACTGAGTAATCTAAATTAAGCAGTTTGTTTGCTCATCAAAGTAACTAACAAAACCTTAAAAGCAGCAAGATGTTTCGGTGCAACTCTACATTAAAAGATGTTGGAGACATTTATGGCTGCTCTATTAAACAGCTGTAGATTGAAATCTGTGCCTCAGAGTAACAGACCTTGTAAAGTTATACAACATGGGGCATGTGCTAACATTACTGCTGCACATATCAACTAACTCCCAACACACAAGGAAATGCAGAATATGTGAGTATGTGTGGAAAATGGTGTTTTTAAAGCCACAACTGCTGCAAAGTGACAGAAAAGGGGAAATTTGAGTCAAAACACGTTTCACTGTTCAGTAATATACTGTGCATAAAGCATTTAAGCTAACCATTCAGATACCTAGAATCAATGGGGTGAATATGGGTTGACAAATTGCTTGAGAGGGGAAAGGTTGCCATAGGGAGCGTTACTCCAACACACTATAAAATATTGAGGCGTACTTCTGCTTTTTCCAAACAAGCAGTGTCACTCCTTCCACTTAAAACTGAATAATACATCTGAAACATCCTCTGTGTTTCATATAGCTGCTGTGAAAATAATTACAAATGGCGTGAGTGGAACATTTACACCAGAATGCATACCAGTACCAGTCTAGCTCACAGGTTGAGTAAAAGCTCCCCAATAAGTGCCCAAAAGTTCATCTTCACTTTGAGCTGATGTTAAATCACTGGTCACCAGCTCAGAGAAATGTTTGGGGTGCTTTATTGGTGCTATTACAAACTCAGGCAGAACACTTTGGGACATTAGGGTAGGACAGGGCGCCACCTGTTGTTTTTTTCAGGTATTTCAAGTAAATAGGTAGTAATAATAGGTCAATCTGGCCTTGTTATGGACTGGCGACCTGTCCAGGGTGTACCCTGCCTCTCGCCCGATGACAGCTGGAATTGGCCCTGGACCATTTGGGAATAAGTGGTAAAAAATGGATGGATGGATGGATGGATGGATGGATGGATGGGTAGTAGGTCAATCTGGCTCAGATAATATTACATAATGCAACATCTTTAACATGTGCTAACTTCTTGCATAACAGTTTTGCACACTCTCATTTATATAATGTAAAAAATCTCAATCCAGTGGACAAATTACAGATAAAAAGTGATGCAGTTGAAGTAAAGTGATGCTAAGGGAAGCATGTGAATATCAGTGGAGGGGCTGCCATTACTTACAGGTTTTATGGGCAACTGTGTTTGAGTACATTCAAACATATTTCAAAAGGAGTTAAATGACAACATTTGTTTTTAAATCTAAAACATTTTACACATCTTTTTGTATGCATAATGAAAAATAGACTTCAGTTGATCTAAATAAAAAGATATTGATACAAGCACACCAGAAAATTCTTTACTACTGATAAAAATGTACTAACTTGTAGTTTTTCTCTAATTTACACCAAAACTCATGGGTCAGTCAGTACTTTAGTACACTGCTGCATGAATAAAAAATTGTTGATTGTGCAAATTTTGTAAGAAATATGCTAATTTAAAAGACAAATTATCCACTGAGTACTTCAGACCTTTCACCATTTGAGTCCTGTGCTATTTTTTCTGCTTCTGGTAGAAAACTTGATACTCGAATTCAGAGTAAAAGACAGTTTGCTGTTGTTGGTAACCAGATATAAAAGCAGGTATAAAACATTTGGTGAATTTAGTTATTTAATACCAATATGTTTATCCATATTTATCAATGTGCTGTTTTTATAATGCTACCCAGTCTAAGGAGACTGAGGCTTTGACAGCTGATAATTTGAACTCAATCAAGATTAACATGCATGCGGTGAACATTTTTACATTATCTATGATAAGATATTTTAGGCAGCAACTGGATTTGTTAAGTGTCACATGTTTTGTCTGCATCCCAGTGCATTGAGTTGTGTATTGACACGATTGTCTGGAGGAGCACCACAGTAACCTAGAAGATCAATATCACAGTAGCAGTGCCATATGAGCAAAATTTCAAGTGTTTTCCATGTGGACAACCTTGTTTTTTCCTCCCATTAAAATCCAGACACTGATGTGAAGTTGGGGGACATACAGGTCAGCAGTAACATCTGATAAAAATACCCAAAATACATCTGAAAGAACTAAATGGAGCATGGTGATTTCTCTGCAATGTTACAATTGCACAAAGTTAACTGCTCCACGTGAATCAAACAAGCAATAATTAGGATGTAAATGCCCTGCTTCTGGCACGTTTTGGAGCAACAAAATCAAAACTGACGCCTCATCTATGTGATATCCCTTCCACCATTACCAATCTCTCTTTAACCTTCAATGCATGTACAAAACACAGACATCTGGCCAATTTGGGTGGACCATGTGTGATGCTTTCACCTAAATTTCTCCACCTTCTCACATCCCCCACGGAGTTCCTAAAGATAACCTCATTAACAGCAGAGGGCATTGGACATATGACCTCATCACCTCCCTACAGGACCGAGACCCTCCTCCTACTTTTGGAAAACATCCAAGCTGGCAGCACTTTAGCCCTCAGGAAGAGCGAAAGGTTCAGGATACATTAATAAGGTCAATGTACTGATGCTCTGTTGCATGCTGAAGCGCTATGTGATAAACATGAGACATCATGATTTCCTCCTTCACTTACAGAGGAAAAAAAAACTTAACTCAGAGTGGTGTTCATCTAACATAGTTGAAACTGATGACAGCTTATCTGTTTTGTGACATTGGGACGTGTTTCTCTTTTGATGCTTTCATTCGTGAAAACCATTAAAACTGGCTGCACCTTTTGGTTCTCCATCTGGCAGCTAAAGTCCATATCTGACCAGCATTAATGACCAAACAAAAACACTTCTAGCTGACATTTTTGTCTGAAAATACAACTTTGCTATCTTGAAACAGAACAGAGGAGTCTGTCATCTAATGCAGCTTCAACGGGTTGCCTATTCCTCTGTGATTACAGGCTGCACGTCTTCATTGATCCATTCAACGCAAAATGCTCAGAAGGAGCTGCTTTGTTTCAGCCTTACTTATTAGTCATCTAAACACTCGGCACAAGATGTTTTTCCAAAGGAAAAAACAATAAAACATCCAAATAATGAGTCCATGGCTAGTATTATAAATACCAGAAACATTTTGAAGTATTTCAACAAACCTACAATTAGAACACTAAGAAGAAAATAAAATCCTTCAAAAAGAAAAAAAAATTGTGGTTTGTTATGAAGTTTTACTCAAAGTGGATGACCCATATGGCCTCCTTTCATGTCATAATCAGGTTAGGACAAAGTACTACACAAATACCAGGATGTTTCTCTGAAGAGCAATACACTTTACAACAACAAACTACAGCCCAAAAAGTTTCTGTTCCATTAGAGCACTGTGTTAAAGGAAACTAAAACAGACTTTATTGACCCTTCATGAGGAAAATTAACTTGTTACAGTTGCAGTAAGGTATGAGAATAGAAAAAAAACTATAAACATCAAAGTTCCCAAACTATTTAATTTACGTACATGTTCACTGAGAGGCCTTACAGGAAACATCGGGGACATATGTGTCATGAAATTTAACATGATATATAGATGCAAGAAATGTTCAAATACACTGCATTTTATATACATGATAAATTTTGTACTGCGTACAGAGAAACAGTTGTACATTTATGTAATGAGATGGATGGTGAAATGCTAGAGGGTAGAAGGAAAGAGAAAACTATTGATACTGATATGCATTTTGCTGCACATGTATAGAAAGAGCAAAGTGATGTCTGTGTACAAGAATACATGAATACATTAGCTTATGCGGGACTCTGATAGTGAAGGAGATGAAGGACCCTTGCATTGTGGATCTAACAGAATCTAACAGAAGACATCAGTTGCAAGAAAGTTACAGTCTTTTAAAGCGCCTCGGTGTCTTCCTCTATAAAACATTTTATGTTACTTCCACTTTATATATCCATCCATCCATCCATTAACTACCGCTGTATCCCTAACGGGGTCGCGGGGGGGGGCTGGAGCCTATCCCAGCAGCCCCACTTTATATAATAGATAATAATTGCCATTGCTTGTGACAATGAAACAAAAAGTCAAATAATTAAAGAAATTGATTGAATTGTTCTTATAATCTACATAAAGAATATTTGAGGGATTATATAAAATAGGCACTGAATTATTAAGTATTTTGTTCTACTTAATGAACCAAAAGTTTAACATCAGCATAATTGGGGGTACATTCACATTTTAAGCATATCAATAAAATGCATACAGCTCCTCTGTCCTGCCACCTTTAGGATGACCTGACCAGGATATGGTTCTTCTCACCTCCTCCTACAAGGCCATCATTCAGAAACAACCTGACATTAGAAAGACTATTAAAACATGGTCTAATGACACTGAAGGTGCTCTGATAGGATGCTTCTTAAGTTAACCTTGAAGAAGTAAATAACTGTTTGTTCTCCACCTGTTGTCATCAATGTAAAAGAAAAAAAGTCTTTATAATGATCACAGAAGCTGAGACAACATGCATGAGAGAGACATCTGCTGTAGAGGTGACTGAATGATTTAACAGGAAGCCTGACCTTCAGATATACAGAGTTCTATTAATGTAGTAAAATAAGCAGCTAAAAATGTTAACCTGTCCATTAAAGATGACATGGAGATCCAAAGAAAGGGAAGCCACGAACATAATTGGGGTGAATACAGTTGAGATAAATTTGGAAATTATAATGAGTAAATAAAGAATTTTCCACATTTGATTTTCTTATGTATCACTATGCTCTTTTAACTCTCTCTTGGTTTATTTCACACATGAAAGTAAAACTACAGAGAAAAAACACATCCTGGTTGAATCAATCTACAGAGCATCAATGGTGACCTGTGAGAGGTAGTTAGTTGTCTTACAGCAAGAAGGCCCCTTTTTGAATCTTGGCTCGAGCCTTTTATCTGTTTTTCAATGTCTCTATGTGCATAAAAAATTTACTCCCACTGCCCCCTAAAATATGTGTTAATTGATGATTCTTTATTGATCTAAAAAATACAGAGAAGTGAGAGTGAGACCAAACAGGATTCAGCAGGTATAGAAAACTGATAAACAATTTATCCAAAAGGAAGTAGAATTATATCATGAAACTGTTCTTGACAAATAATAAATATTTATATCATTACATTCAGATGAACGCAGCAGGAGCATGAAGTCATGGTGACCTCTCCACGTCCCACCTCTGAGTTTAAAATATCATTAACATATGTGGAGATATTTACAACTGCCCTGCAATTTTTCTTTGAAGAATCAACTCCACCTTCTTTTTGGAGAAGATTTGCCTAGGTGTTAGAAAAATTTCTCAAAAATTTTGTTTCATATTGACGCACAACCTTATTGATTACCTATTTTACTATTTACAAACAATTGAGCAGGTGTAATAAAGTGACTGGTGTATGTATCTATGGCTTTTTATCATCCAAACCAATTACTTTGTCAACTAATCTAAAATTGTAATAACAATTGCATCAGAACAGAGAGGTAATATAAATATGACACCTAAAAATAGCATATCTGCTTGCAAATAAATCTTTATGGTAATTTATGTGTTGCTGCTTTCAAATAACTGAGTCACAACTAAATTCAATCAGGATTATTGGAAAAGCCCAGCTTAATCTGCTCTTTTGCTTTTGTGAGATGGCTGTAGGGAGAAACGGTTTGTTTTTCACAGGAAAGCTATTGCAGAGTCAAAAAAGCAAAAACAAGTCCATACTGATGAAATCACGTGAAGGAATTTAAAGATGTTTCCATGAATATAAAGCTGAGAGATGTCATATGACTCTCAATGTTTTCTTGTATCTTTTGCAATAAAACAGAAAAGGGTTCAAACCTGATTAAAAAAAAGGAGCATAATAGACTGCAGTGCTGCAAAAAAGTGACACCTGATGTAATTTAGTGTGTATTCTTCAGTCTGTCTGCAGTCTGTCACATTTGCAATACATTACATTGTTCAGCATTGGCCCTTCTTGAGAAAAAAACATGTTTCTTGCTACAGTGCATTATGAAAGGTTGCAAATGGGCTAATTTGCAGCTTTGACAGCACCAGCCTCAGCAAAAGCAGGTAGTAATAGGTTTTGAGGTGCCGCTTCAGCAACTGCTGTGATGGGAACGACATGGCTGAAAGCAAGCATAGGTCAAGCTTCTCTGGAAACTCTGACAAATTAAAAACAGCAAACCTTTGACATTTATCATGCTAGGAGTCTGCAAAGGTCATCGCCTGATGCTGCTGCTTTCATTTTCCTTCCCCTTTCCCTCTGGACATATTTTGCTGTGATTGCTGCTGCAGCACAAGAAATCATATGCTGTGATTTAGAGAAAAATTCTCATGGTAACAGAAAAATGAGATGTGACAAAAAGAGTTTTTCCCCTGATCCCTTCTCTCCTCTTGCTTATTATCACAGCCAAGTATTTGTTAATGTGTAATGTTAATTGTCCATTGCTCAGTGATCAAATCAGAATCATCAGAATGCTGCTGCTGTGTAAAGAACAAGCAACGGCATGTAATAACACATTAAAATTCATTTCTGATTTCCTCGCAATACATCATTCCCACCATAAACACTGAAAATGTGTAATCCCACTGGACCGTGACTGTCTCATTTAAATGTTAATATAATTCCCATCATTCTTAATTTAATGTGCTCCCTGGCATTTTCAGTTCATCCCCGTAATGCTATCTTACCAGACAAGCCAATTTACTGCTGGAGTTGACCAAATTGCTTTAACATTGTAATGCTAACACTATAATAAATCCTTGACATACTGTTTCTCCTCAGGTGATAAAAGAAAATAATAGAAAGTTGCATTCATTCACCATGAAATCAAAACCATTTCACCCATGATACACACAAAAGGCTGGCTGTAGAAGGAGACGTTTCCTGCCCTCCTGTTGTACGGACTGGTGTTAGTGGGTTTGAAACTATATGAGTGATGACACAAGCTGTGGTAAAGAGACAAGCAAGTCTATAGTAATTATGTCAAACCTTTCTAAATCTTTTGCATGACCCAGAAGATGTCTGCCAGTCACTGAGAATCCAGGGTTTCTGGTGCCATTTCTGCTTTATCCTCTTCTCAGGCAGTCATCATGACTTAACTCAGCCTACGACTACCTTAAAATGATCCCCTTTGTAGCCAATAACTCAGATAATCTCTCTGTTTTTATTAGTTTACTCTCACAACTTCTGCTAAAATTAAAATTCTTCTCCTTCCCTCAGTGTCTACGACATAGCTAACCTTTGATAACACGTCTGCAAGTCTTAGCGGAGAAAACCATGGATTAGGACTCATGGAAGCTATTGTAGGGGAAGGGCAGAACTAGAAGTAGAGAAAAATGAATGTGGAATCTCTTCACACAAAGGTGGTTGAATCTAAAATCTGGTGATTAACATGTGTAATCTCATGGTAATTGTGGAACAGCAGTACATGTTTAAATGCTGATGATTCATTGCAACACACCCGCTGTTTCAACCAAGCATGTCTCATTTTTTAAAAAGGATAAATCTAATATTAATAATTAGTTTTGTTTGAAAGTCAAATGAAATAATTACATTCACAAATGTATTGGATTTTTTTTCCCAAGATTTAAATTAAGATGAACTTGAAATATACATATTTGGCATTTTTTAAATAGGAGCCTTTGACCTGAGAAAAGCTTTCAATGAAGGTGAGTTCCATATGGAGTCTGTCATCTTAATGAAGACTTTCCCGTCTTGCATCTTGTTTTTTAAATCCCCACAAAATATGCAAAGCATTTATTCCCTTTGGACAGACCCAGGGGTAGATTTTAATCCTGCACACACCCTTAAGCTAACCCACTGATGACTCCTGCTGCAAAATTGCCCATTTAAGAAAAATTTATATACTTGAAATTATCTAAAAATGCAAACACATATTCAACCAGCTATCGTCAAACATAAAATAATTTAGCTTCCAAAAAAGAGGCTGTAATTATTCTAGGTTCCTGTTGAAATAGATTCTTTGAACATTGACAGAGAGAAATGCACGGAGGGAGATCAATGCGGAAATAAAGTCTAAAAGTTAAATTGCGTTTTTGCCTTTTTTGCTAGGAATAATGTCTGTGAGCTTGTCTCAGTACCGAGAAAAGAAAAGAAAAATCTTTGAAAAAACATGCAACATAAATAATCCCTTCTCTTTTCCTCAACGTTCCTCTCTTTCTTTCTTTCTTTCTTTATTTATTTGAATTAGGACAATGCACATTAATCAATATTTCAGCAGCAGCTTCAACATAAATATGCCGGAGTTAGCACAGAGGCTAAATTTAATCCGTTGTCCTAAGGCAGGATAAAAATTCAGCAATTACATTTTCAACACAATGCAATAGCACAATATTAGTAATAAAGATATCTACAAAGGTTATTTACAATAAAACATGAGTCTAAAGAACCCAATGAAAACAAGTAACACCATCAATGCCTACAAGACTGGTTTGTTTTCAGCCATTGTTTAAAAACTGTTTTAAAAGTGGAATAGTTTTCACAGTTTCTGATGTGCTGTGGTAATTTATTTCATAATTGTGTGCCTCTGATAGACACAACTGTCTAGCAAAATTTTGTCCTGCGCCTTTGTACATTACAGTCCCCTCGAGTTAAAGCCCTGGTGCATATTCCAACGTTTGTTTTTTTACTCATGAAATCTATGAAGGGGGGAGGGGCCAGCCCATTCAAAACTTTAAAAATGAGGAAGGCATCCATGAACATTTTGTAACTTCAAAATCCTTTATGTTGTGCTTACGTAGAATGTTACAGTAATGATAATGCAGAGGCTTCTTGTCTAGAATTTTCAAGGTTCTCTTAAACAAGATTTGATGGGTTTCAAAATGCTTTCATTAGTCTGGGACCATGTAGTTAGACAATAGGTTATATGACTAAAAATCATTGAATGCATGTAAACCTTTGCTGCCTCAGTAGTCAAAGAAGACCTTATTTGCTTAAAATTTGACTAATTAAATTTGACAATATTGGATATCTTCTTTACATGATTTTTAAAAGTTACATTTGAATCGAAGATTACGCCAAGATACTTAAATTTTTCTACGTCTAATCGCTCTCCATTGACCACTACAGATGGTTGTTCTTCCCTAGTTGGCTGACATAAAAAAAACATACAGACCGTCTTTTTTGTATTGAGATATAGGCAAGAATTTCGGAGCCACTGAGAGACTGGAACCATGGCTCCCGACAGGACTGCAGCTGCTTCAGCTTTTGTTTTTGCATGAACATACAGAACTGTATCGTCTGCATATAGTTGTATTTTTGTATTCTTACATACATCTGGCAGGTTGAGGAAGAGGAAGATTGAGGAAGATTGACTTTGAGGAACTTTGAGGAACTTTGAGGAACATTTTTCCACATAGACACAGCACTGTGTCTATGTTTGTCCTCCCTTCATATTCCTGTCGGTGTTTGATGTGCTCCGCAAGCCAGCCTTTGGAAACTATGTGTTTTGAGAGACAGATGAGAGGAAATGATTCATTCATCAGAATACAAATCCCAGCTGACCTGATGATCACATACTTGATATTGCAGATCTTCCTCGAGGCAAGTGCCAGGTCACGGTTATCAGGGCTTCCAGTGAAGCACGGTGCATTGGTCATCATCTTTCCCGTCGGGGCTCTGTGTGATGGCAAACACAAGCTGGTCTCAGCGCTGAAAAGGTGCACACTGCATCACCGTGTTTAAACGTTAAGCCAGATAAGAAACTGCAGGGATGATAGCATGATATGAGGGTCCGACAGACCTGTCAAAGTGGTAATTATTTTCCACCAACTCGAAGTAATGACATGGCCTCTCATGTTGTGTTTCTCATATATGTGGACATTCGGTGGTGGTAGAGATGAGCATCAAAACTTTTATTTTGTAGGTGTTAAAATTAATTTATTGGTGAATGAATAAGTTGGTGGAAAAATCATTAAACATAAAACATTTTTAAGTCTCTCAAAGCTGTTTTTGTATCCACTGGTGTTCTAAAATATTCTTTGATGTACTGAAATTACTGAAAAGAAACGAGGAAATATGTTTTATTATAAAGAAAACATATTTCTACTAGTGTAAATTCAACTGTTTATAATGTTTTCTAATAGAAGTGCAATATAAAAAAAAGAAGTGTAATATCTACTTCCATCAATGAATTATTTTCAAATAATTTCACCTTTATTATAGACCATAAAGGAATAAAAAAATAGATAGAAAATATTATTTTATTATCAAAGTTGATTGTTCAAGAATATAGACGGGTCACAAACTGAAAGGCTGTCAGTGGCTGCTCACACTCACTTCACTGTTATGACTGCATGAAAATGACTTATTGATGCTTTGAATGATGTTTTTTACAAGTTGCTGTGTATTTATTGGTCAAGGATGTAATAAAATGAAAGATGATGCTATTTTCTTAAGCATTCATAAAATTCCAGCTGCTAGCTTTCACAAACACAAAAACTTTGTCTTGCAGAAACAATATGAGGTATTTCACACAGAACAATAAGGATGAATTTACTTTTTAGCAATACTTTATTATTTAAATGCCTTGTTTCTTGTTACAGTTAATTACTACATTTCTGCAAAGCTAATGCACAACATCATGCAAAGGCCATGCAACAATTTTACATGAGGCCATGATTTGTTTTGACAACTAAAATAGCTGAAAATCAGATTTTTTTCAAATGTAAGCTTTGCAGAAAGATTTGGCTGATTGGCACACGTTACTAAATGCTTTGCTGGCTCCAAATTGACAAATTACATATTTGTATATTAATATCTGTTCTCAAATTTTTACCTTAAACAATAAATAAAAGCAGATAAACAAAATGTCTTGTTTCCTTGTACTTGTACTTCATCAGGCTATGCTATTTTGCACTAGGTGACGGAGTGATAGACTGCCCTTAGCAGTTTTACAATACAACAGAGATGTATAAAAAGATTATTTTGTTTTTTTTTTTAAGTTTGACCTGAAACTTGGTGTACTTTAATTTAGAACTTAAAGAAAGAAATGTGGTTCAGTGAAACTGAAGTGCTGGCTAGCTTCTCTTATTTGCTCAGCTTCTGCACAATGATTTCCTTTTCTAAGATAGGCACAACACATTACACTCTGCTCTGAGCACACCCAGTGTATTGTGAAAAAAATCCAATAAAAAGGCTGAAAGTGAAAGAAACCCTGAAGAGATCTAATCAGCTCAACACATTGCAGCAATCCACAGATCATCATATTCTGTAGTCAGGCTCATCAGCAACCTTTTTCAGAAACCAGTGTAAAAAATATTATTACTCAAGCTCTGTGGTGGTTTTCTTATTGTACAAATTAAACCAAAAATCACCTGTGACGTTTGTGCAGAGCTTTCTGTAACTACAAAAAGGAAATTCTGAAATCTTGCTGAGCTGATATCTAAATAGTAGCCAGAAACATTCTGACTACACTACATCAACAGACTGCAGTTTTATTAAATGCCAATTTTACATTTGACCACACATTTCCCTTTGGGACGAATAAAATATTTTCATTTCATTTCATTATTTCACTGCCTCAGGAAAGGTTTCAAACAATTCCAGCTGAATATATTTCTTCTTAAAAGAAAATATTATTTTACATGGCACATTCATCCAATACAGTCAGATGGAAATAATTCCAGTGAAAAGGGTAAAAGAAATATGAAAGATTTACTAAATAATTTTATTAAATAGGTTTTTATAGGTCAACATATGAAATTGTGTTTTAAAGAAGGTATACAGTGCCCTGTTAAATATTCCAAACCTCACTTGCCTGGTAACAAAATGAGCTCTTAAATATTCATAGGAAATAAACATCAGATTTGTTTACTTTGCTTTGTATGTTTTTGAAAAGCTCACAGAATCCGGAGGCTGAAATATGTGCAGTGGGCAAGAAACCAATGCAATTTGGCTTGAAAAGTGCATCATACACTTCAGGATATGAGAGAATCGCTGAGTGTGCTGATCACATTCTGTCCACCTGTTCGCAGAGGGAATGACCTCCAGGAACAGGTAGAAATCCCAGCAGGGCAAGTTTACTGCCAAGCCAAGCATGCAGACTGAGTCGTATGATGGCGTCATACAACTGGTATTGAAATAATTTAAGTCCAAAATGTTAAAATAAAAATATACACACCTAAACCAGATTTATATACGAGCAAGCAACTCATAATATGTGTTTCTTAGTCTTGATACACCCACGTCTTACAAAATCGTAAAAAATTTCTTGTGTCAAATCCATTATGTGGTATTGTAAGTAATGTTATCTGCCTGAGAATAAAGTGGGAATAAAACTTATTTGAAAAAGGAGTTAGAAAATTACTTTAAAACAGTGAAAGAGTCTAATTTCAGTTGTCTGCAGGGTATTGGTAGGAAAGGGATGACATGTATTCTGATGCTACTTTGTCTCATGGAAACAGGCTCACTGCTTTCTGTCAACATCATGCATTGACTTTTTGCCAAATGAGCAAAATGTAGTCTCATTGTTGTGGTGTAGTAACAATAGAAAACTGGGTTTTGCCAATCCAAATCAATAATGAGTGGGAGTAGATTAACTGGTTTCTGAAAGCTGAAAATAACTGTTCAGTTGATGAACATGAGGTTGGATTTATCACACTGTTTATGAAGAACATAGCTAAATAAATAGAATAAGTTAAAGTAATATAATCTAGATTTTGGGCCCTAAAACTCTCTGTCTATCATGGCTTCTGCATCTTTACAGAAAATTGGACTTCACTCCTTTTATTTCCTCGTCCAGGGCATCATGTGACAACTACAATTTGTTTTAAAGCACCCTACCAAGCGGAAGCTGGTCTTGATCAACACACAGATTTTTTGGCCAGACTCCATGGCCAATAAAGAAACACAAGAGGGAATTATGTGAGAAAAAAGAAAGCAAAAGAAAAGGCAAGAATATTCAACTGACTCACTTTTACTGGCTGAAGAGAGCTCAGAGAAGATACAGGAGGGACAGTGAAAGCAGAATCATTTATCAGGTTTATTTATCTGTTATGTTGAAGTGAAGTTGAGAAAGAGATGCAGACCAGAAACAATTAAAAAACAGAGCAAATCAGCTTTCACTGGATGTGCGCTCTCTCGCAGATGTGTAATCAGTCTCTGTCAGATGGTTCCTAATTGCGGGGAAATGAAAAAGTGTTGTGAAGTAACACAAAATAAAATGATTTCTCTGTGTAAAACATAAGAACAATATAGAAACATGTATTAAGACGATACAGCAAATGTTACCGAAGGTGTTTAAAGCTTTAAAAGTTTCAAACAGACCAAAACATTCAGAAATAAGGACTATGCTGATCTTCCTCTTTGACCTAATATTAACCTCTTTGATTTGATAAATAATACGCTCTTTATTAAATTGGAAACCACAAAATGTCAGCAAATGTCAGCTAATAAA
>JBAMIG010000003.1:10066171-10078347 GCA_037177335.1 Kiunga ballochi
TGAATGAAGACATTTAGTAGTAATTGATAACGACTGATTTATAATTATAAAGCAGCCATTTTTCAAAGTCAGATATCTTTTATAATGTAATAAATCTGAGGCAAAAACACCAACATTAGAGGTTTTTCATAATTTGATTGTTTAATTCATTCATCAAGGCCTCGTAGTTGGTTAAAATTTTCTCTAATTTATTCGACTAATTAAAAAATAGATGTGTCATCAGCATAACAGATTTTAGAGTATTGTGCATTCATTTTTCTGATAGCCTAATGTAATGACAGTGGCATTTCCACAAGCCTGACATTAGAAGGAACCCATTGATACCACGTGTCATAATTAGGCACTGGGAAAGTATAAAGGTCCATGATAGTCAAATGATTTGCAATAATACATTTAATGAATTTGACTATCTCGCTGCACTCATACACTGTGTGTATTGATGCATTTGATTTGACCCGGAGGTCGGTGGTAGACGTTTGAGCTGCCATCTTTACTGGATGCAATTGGAGCTACTGAGTCTTCCTAACTTTCAAAGTTGTTTGTCTGACTTCAAGCTATGTTGCATTTTTGACTGGGAAAGAAAATCAGTCTTGTGAGTTTTAATGTACTGTAGCCATTTGGCAATATTGCTAATATCAAAATAATTTTCACTGCATATTCATTCAGGTAAACTCACTTTATACTTAATGTATTAAATTTAGTGTAGAAATACACTAAATAAATTTATACACTAAATAAATTTAGTGTATTTCTAGACAATGCAGACGAATAATCTTTCACAGCATGTACTGAGCTTTTGAACAATGTTTAAAAACAATCTTTTCTTTGAATTGCATTGAAAAAATGATGCTAACATTTTATTGAGGTCACCTTTATACTCTGCGCCTGCAACCAGCTGACTAATAAACATAAGTGGCTGTATTGTTAAACAATATTGCCTCTCAGGAATTGCACTTAAACAATATATTCTTTCTGAGAAAACAAAAAAAAGGCTCTAATGATCTTTTCATCTAACAGGAGGGAAGATACCAAAAGATAAAAATACCAAACCTGAAGAAAATTGAATTTCATGCTTTTTTAAGTGTTTGATGATGTAAAAATGTAAGAAAATCACTGTCAACTTGGTAGTCATAAACATGAGGCTGCAATAAAGTGAATTAAAGAGGTAAAATGCATTTAGCAGGAAAGTGATGTCCAGCGGAGGACAGATGCCACTCTAAAAATGTACAGCAACCACTCAGTCTGCATGTTGTTGCATAACACTAAGCTTCTCTTCACCTCTTTTACTTCATGTAGATCAGACTGGATGGTGTTACAGAGGGAGGAGTGCTATATGAGACCGTGTTAGTGATGAAGGACAGCAACCCCATCCTCCGTGACATGGCCTTCTCTCTAGACAGGAACTCTCTCTATGTCATGTCTGACAATCAGGTGAGGAAACGCCCTCTTTTTTGGTGCAGCTGTCAGGAGAAGCGTTGAGCTTGGTGGTGATGTAGTGATTGGTGAAAGCATCTATCTGCTTGAAGCCTGTGGTGTTCAAGCCTCTTTGACAGAGAGGATTCAGCATGCTGACATGTCCTTGAGCAAAACACTGAATGTGAAGCTTAAAAAATATCTTGACATGAAATTTACAGATTCTTTTATCTTTCTTTTTTTAATTTTTATCCCCTTTTCTTACATTGACTCTAAAAAACTATGTTGAACAAATATGCATCCACATTTGTAATGAGGACATTTTTAAAAAGACTGTTTTCTTTTAAGGGATTTGTTAGATTCTAATTATCAGGGTCCTGCACACAGTATTGTTGGTTGTATTCTAGAGGTGAGGATGGGTGTAACATAGTTGCACTAATGTTTTTAAACCAAATACTTTAGTGAATGACAAATCAGAAATGCTATTAACTTGGAATCTAACCAGATCATTTGACTCTTCCCTAAATAAAAAATATCCCCTACAGTCATGAAGTATCAGGACTTATTAAACATGTAAGCTGTGTAAGGGGATGGACCAGTGCTCTAATTATTTATCCATGCGAATCAACCTACAGTACACACATCTTTTGTATGTGCTGCAAACACACATTCATTAGGAAACCATTGGAGGCTTTTTGTCCTGTGTGGATGTATCTCTTCCCTGTGTGCTACTCTCTTGGCCCAGCATCACAGAGCCATGCAGTTGTTGTTACTGGACGATACTCTCTGCACTCATTGGAGATAAGAGTGAACAGTGGTAATCACTTTCAACTCCCATCAAGTGATTATTTTGGCACAGCAGCATGCAACTGTGAAATAGGATTTGGTTTCAGTGTGTCCAAAATAAAAAAGCCCCCCATCAGTGTTCTCAGTTGTCTTCTGACTGCTGGAATGTATTGAATGAGAGTCACGGGACGTAGTGGCAAAGGGCACTGGGGTACTCATGTTAGTTATTCCAGAGCGTTCTTTAAACTCTTATGGACTGCAACACAATTATTAAAGTCATCTATTTATAAAGACATGAGGTTTTCAATAAGGAATGCCATCAAGGAAACATTGGAGGATAAAGACAGGGTTGTGTTGAAAACTGTTATCTAAAACAAACCAAGGCAGCTCCTCCTTTTCTGATAGACTGAAAGAGACAGGGCATCACTTATTGATGAGCTCTGCTTGTTCAAGGAGAGACACATGCTTCCTTCAAGGAGATTGCCAGATACTCTCCACCTTCAGTGGTGCATGATAACTGAACAACATCTAAGCCCAGACTGACCAGGCGTTCTCTCTCTATATTAGAACAGCTTTGGCTTTGTAGCCCTCACAAGTTCTGAACAGAGCAAAGCCTCACATTTTCTGTTTCCATCCCCATCTTTGCTCAGCTTCCCTTTCAGATTTTACCACAGCTTGGGTAAGGAATCCCCCAAGGAAGTGGGCTGCACATTAAAGATTTCCCACATTTCTAGTGGATCCCAGAGATGAGAGATTTTCAGATTCCTGGGAGCCACACAATACAGGAATGATGAGGAATGAAGAGCGAGGCACAGATAGATTTGGCTGAGATCAGCCAACCCTTGTGGAATAACAATGAGCCCCTCTGTCTCCCACCGGGTGAAACACGCAGGGTTAGCATGAAGATGAAGAGTGAGGAGAAAAAAGGGGAATAGTGGTGTGTATGTGTGTTAGTATGGGTGTTTTTCCTGTGTGACTATGTTCTCAACAAACTACCATTTGGGAGTTATTATTGATATGAAAAAAAATAGTCTTCACAGCAGTGAATAATTTTTCTTCTTTTTTTGTGCCTTTAGTTTGATCATTTCTAGGAAAAGAAATGCTCAGAATCCAAACACACAAATCAGCGAGTGTCATTCTTCCACATGTGAAGTGATGGCTAAGGCTTTAAATCTAAGAGAAGTGAGGAAGCTGCTGTAGGGTTTATCCAGGGCAATCTCTCAAAATGTGTCTCTCTGAAAAATGCTAAATCATTGCTTGAAATCCCACTCATGCACACTCTTGTCTCACTGTGTCTCTTTTTGTTTAGTCTGTCTTACTTGTATGTGAGCTTTTCCCCCTTGTTGTTTGACATATTCCAACAGTTCGATCAGATTTTATATTGTAACAAAACAACATTACAAAAATGTGAACATTAATCGTTACAGTAAAGGTGAATAGTGTTACAATATTTTTCTGACACATTATTGGAGAACAGCCAATATTTACAGTAAACTTCATCATTTTCTTCTTTGTTTTTTTTTTTAAATAAGGTGTTTATAGCAACAGAAGCACATTCCTTATAGCTATTCTGTTTAAACCTTTAGCTTTCATTGGAAATAACTGACTGTACCCTTATGTTTATCAAATTTATTGAAGAAAAAAATAAGTGAAAATGCAACAAGTGAATTATTTCAACTTTGAGAAGTAAGGCAACACAAAGGGGGCGAGATTATTCCCTCCTTTGCTTATTCCCCACCTGCTCTGCTCTGTCCTCATACTGTTAGCCTGTACACCTCTCCTGGTTTCTGTAAAAAACAAAGCTTTTTTTTTTTTATTTGAATTCCTCCTCTGTATTGTGCATTTAGTCCTCTCTCTGCCAGCTTATGTCTCCTGGAAGTTTACACATTTACAAATGCTATGTTCAAGACGCCATGAGAAATAAATTAGGAAAAAAGGTCAGATAACAGTGTAAAATGCATTTAATTTACATTTGACATTTTACATAATATTTTGTTGGATTGATGGATTGCCATTCTCAATTAAAAAATAATTTGTGAAATGTCTAGTATGCATTCATTTACTAGTTACACGGTGACCAGTTTAAATAAAAGCATGATCTGAATTATAGAAATAATGTAAATTTTCAGTATATGTCTTTCAAGTTCATCTTTTATATATGTCTATGTATTGTTTTGAAAGTATTTAGTTTTATCTTAGAAGATTCAGAGAATATTTGCATTAGAGATAAGTTTTAGAAGCACAATTCAGAGAGAAACCCTGCTTCGTTGAGTGCTGACAACAAATAAAACAGAAAGAGACGTATAACACTCAGCTATTACATGTTGTGTGGCGTTAAAGGATTTTCCAAAGCAGACCGAGGATATAGTAGGGCGGCATCATGGAAATCTAAATGCCTGTATATCCCTATGACAGTGTTCATAATGTTGCAGCCAATCTGGATAAAAGTGTTAAAGTGAGAGAAACTGCAAACAGCATAAGGTCCGGCATTAGTGTAAATGCTTTGTAGATGTGAACAGATGAGAATTTAGTCATTTAAAAACCCAAGATTTAGAGTTTCACAAGGCTTTCTCAGTCCAATGATACAACACTTGAAAGACTTAGATCTCACCTCACTGGAGCAGAAGATGTTACTTTGTTTTCTGTGTTTGCTTGAAATAATCAGTTCCTCCTGAAAAATTTAGCTCAGAGAGGCAAAACACAAAGAAAAGCTTGATGAGGAATGCTAAATATTTTCTGTACTCATAAATGATTTACAAGACATCTACATGAATAGATGCAGTACATAAAATATGAATGAAGACATAATTTAGCGAATTGTAGTGACAAGCGTGCACGTGTGCATTGTGGTGGGAGGAAAAAATGAAGGCAAAAGCTGCACTTTGATGCAAGTCAGTGCAAAGCAGATAATCTCTGTCATTTAAAAAAAAACATTGCATGCATTTTATAAAATCAACAAGCATCTACTAAATCATGAACAGCATCATTGTAAAAATAACAGCTGAACCCTTTGAGATCGAATCAAAGTCAAACAAACGTATTTTATACTCGGTGAGAATGTGCCGATGCAGCATTACAGGTACTGCTGCGCTAACTACTGGTTTCCCATTCATTTTACCAGTAAGATCCATTAATGCTTTTGTGTAACTCTAATGTAATTCTGATATTGTATCAATTATTCCTGTACGTATTTTCAAGTAGCATAAAATAGAAACACTAATAGATCAGTGTGGGATTGCTTACACCTGTAAGTGTTGATGACAGTTCAAGGCAAGCTTGTAACTTCTACTGCTATAAAAGCACAACATTCACCAGCAACATTTAGTGTCAAGATGCTGTGCTATAACAAATTGACTTACTTTTTCTTAAAAGTAAGTCTGTTTTGTTAATAAGGATGTAAAAAAATAGAGACGTTTTTCATGTTTAGTTTGTTATAAAAAAAAGCCCCAAACAAACAAAAACTCCACAAAGTAATGGACTTGTGTAAGATGGATACAGCATAGTCGCAATGGTGTTGATAAGCAACCACATGGTTACAGTCCTGGATCTCTCGAGTCACTCAGGCAAAAGTCATCCCCTTGGCTACGACCCTGCAGACCAACAGGAGGAGCCTAAAAACAATGTGTTATGTTAAAATTGGGAAGGGGGACAGCACTAATTAACACTCTAAAGAGCTACAATTTTAACTCCTTGTGATCATACATTAAGACATTCCTCTGATCATTTTTGATAACAGTTAATTAATCTTCTGCTCAGGTCAGCTCAACTAAACAAATCAAACCTAATATGTGGTGCAAGCTTCCAATTGATCCTTTAAGGCAGCAGAAAGCAAATCCCAAAGTCTCCCCTTGCAAAGGTCATGTTGCCTAACAGTCACAGACCAGCTACCTTTGTTTAGATGAGGTTCTGAACCAAAACCATTCATAGATTAGACTCCTCACCCCCTCCCACGCTACAAATTCACTTTGCTAATGGAATTCACCAAATGGGTTCTGAACTACTAAAAAAAAAGTTATTTGTAGGGAGCAGTAATCCATTTTGCCAACATAGACCTGAGAGAGCACCCACTTATGGTATCAAGAGCATCAGAGACTCTCTAATCCATAATCCACTCTTCATTTGTGATTGCTTACATCAGGAAATTGTTTGCATCGTACATCCATTCCAAGAATAATAACCTGGAAGAAAGTAAACTCAGGCTGCTGCTCTGACTGGTTTTGTATGCAGGGCTGGTGCAAGAGCATTGACTAACAGCAGCCAATGGAGACCTTATCGTTTGGAAGACATTCATGCAGTAATAAAGTGCAGCTGTGTGTCTGTCATCTAATCTTTGTGTTCGTAAATTATAAACCTTTACAGAGAGCTGAACTAATTATTGTACTTCAATAGAGTGAGAAAATCAATTATTATTGGGAAAAGTTAAAGAAACTTGAACCAAGTATGGCCTTAAAGGGCTGAAGTTGTCATTTTATGTGTAATCTAATGACACTTTAGCATCTGCGCAGAAGAAACACGTATCCCCCTTTCTGGGATGATTCTCATATGTTGCAAAATAGGAAAAAAAAACTTAGCTCTTTTCTCATCCTTTTTTCTGTCAGAAGCTTTCAACTTTACTGCCAATCAATTACAGCGTTTAACTTAAAGAGGACATATCATGCTAAATCCACTTTTCTAGGTTAGATAGCTCAAGAAATTGGAAAATGTAAACAATAACATTTAAAGATTGATTTTCTGTTCTTATTCCTTATGCAGAATTTATAAACAATATTTGAAATGTCATCGGAAAGTATACAACTGTATTGTTTTCTGTATTGTTTAGGATGAATAAAACCAAATGTTTGGGTATCAAAGTGGTTTGAATTTATTTTTATAGCTCTGGTGCACATAGCTCTATATGACCAGATTTGCTCTCTTCCGGTTTTTTTCTTTCTGCATTTCCAAGGGAGAATAAACAGTAAAAAAAAAAGTCCCAGAATTCCCCTAAAATAATAAATAGAACTGCTATAAAAACTACTAGAGATCAGTTTTCTTGAATGTGCTTTAAAATTCTCAAAACCAAAATATGTAGAGATTAGACAAACCAGAACAGTGTGGTGTTTAAACACGTTCTGAAAACCTGTTTTATTGTGTTTTACTGTCACGCTTCTCACTTTTAACTCATTTTGTCATTTCTCTGGTTCAGGTGATCCAGGTCCCTGTGGAGGCCTGCGAGCAATATGGTACATGCGCTGAGTGTCTAAGCTCTGGTGATCCCCACTGTGGCTGGTGTGTCCTATACAACATGTGAGTGCGTTCCCTTTATCTTTTCTCGTGCCCACATATGCACATCAAAGCCAATGAATTAAAACCACAACGCCACTGTTTACCAAACTGCTCGCAGGAAGCTATCTGTGCTTAAGCATGCAGTCATATGATTTATGCAGTTTAATATGACACTCTTGTTGTGCTCTCTGGGGTTCACCATTATCAACAGCTGGCAGGACTAATGGAAAGCCAGGAAGTGGTTGCTGGACAGTGTGATCCCTTCTAAATTGCATTATTTAGGACAAAAGAAGCTGCATAGCTACCGGATTTAATTGTCTGTCGAGAGAAGGGACAACTGGTGTTAATGGAGAAGTGAGGGATTAGTTTCGCAGCCACCGTGGGTGTACCAACTGCACCTTTACATGCCGAGGGAACATTTTGAACCTAACATAGCGAGCTTATCTCTTCCATCTTAATTATCTGACCCCAGGTCAGCTTATGTAACACCTCGATATGGAGCAAAGGGGATTCAGAAGATTAAAAGGCTGTGTTTCCAAACCAGCAGCTGTGTTTGAAGCTGACCTCAGCTGGGGATTTACTGGTGTCTCATCATTTCACATCTGCATTTAAGCTAGCAATATCTTGATGAAGATCAGCATTATATATATTCCAGCTCTGTATTTTATCAAACCACCAGTAAAGTGAGGAGAAAAAAAGCTTACTGAATTCTAAATTACCTCATTAAACAAATTTTCACCTTGTTTTGATGCACTCTTTGTCTGCAAGACTAATTACACTCTTTATTTAAATAATGTCTTACACTTATCTGAGCAGACTGGCTGCTGTTCCCTCCATACAGAAACATGATATTTCACACTGTAGAGTAAAGAAGCTTTTTCTTCTTTTTTTTATTAAATGCAAATCGGGATCTTTTTTAAAGTCCCTGAATCTCTCTCACAGTGCCATGTTGACAGCTTTCACAATTTTTATTTCCCACCGCTTGTGAACATGCAGGAAGCTTGAAGGAAAAGGGAACAAATGGTGAGATCAGACAAAACACGGTGAATAGAAGAGACAAAAATAAATGGCAATGAAAAGATGTCTTTTTTTTCTGAGGCACTTCAGCTGATGTGCAGTCAGAAGGTGACTGTCTATGCTCCTGTGGCTGTGGGCTGTCTCAAGAAGCCAAGCCAGCAACAGCTGCCACTGCCTTTCCAGTCTGCCTTTGTATTGAGATGTAATTACACCAGAGGTCTCAGGGTTTCTTTGAGCTCTCTCTGGAGGTGCCACTCCCCCTTCAGCAGCACCCCAGCTAATATTAAGCAATGTCTTCTCTCACCATTCTCAGATATTCAAAGAGAAAAGACAATGGTGTATACTTTCATGCTACATTATTTACTTTACAGCTCAGTCTTTGCTTTGTTTATAAAAAATATCATCAACATGGCAGCACTTGCATTTTTCTAAAACTGATCAAAATGCAGAGTGTTAAAAAGTACTTGCCATTCTCAGGGAAGTCTTCAGATATTTTCATATTGCACTTGTCTCCTTTAAGGTCACATAGGGGTTGCTGTGTGCAGCCATCCTGTCACTCTTGCTTTCAATTATAGTGTGAGATCCAGGGGCTGATGCCTATTTTGCTTTTGTGCACTTATTTTATATGCAGAAAAAAAGCAGAGGGGAAAAAAATATTATTATTTAAAATCCTATGATGTGCTGATTTTAAAAAGGTATTTGACATCATCAGAAAGAGTTGTGAGCAAGGTAATCTACATGATCGTAACAAAAATCTACAAATTATTAATTAGCTCTTTATGAGAGACGCAGTATGTGGGTTTCATATAAACTTTGATTTAGGCTCATTTACATGCTAATAAGAGTGTCCACAGTTATGCTAGCAGCCCTGTGAAATTTTGATTAGGCAGCATACATGCTTCTGTCAGCATCTTGTTATTCAATTACTGTTAGAGCATTTATTTAATATATATTCATCATCTCGAACCATAGTAATGCATATTATGGCTGCTGAGTTGCTTCAGTAAAAATGTAGTATATATGCAAAAAAAAAGAAAAAGAATGAAAACATTAAATAAAAGAAAAATAATCATTTCTAGACCAAATTTGCTGCACTTTTTAAGCAGTTTTTAATGGAGAATCTTTTTTCCACAGGTGTTCGAGGAGAGATCGGTGTCTCTGGGCGGAGATGAGCTACCGTTTTGCAACTGACATTGACCGCTGTGTGAAGGTTATTGCTCACCCAGACAGCATCGCTGTGTCAGCACATGGTGTCCCCGTGAGTCTGCTCATCATTTTACCAATCACTGCACTGTCACTCCAGTCACAATGCCAGTGTTTATGAGCAATGAGCAATCACTGTAAGTAGCCCTGTACATCCATGTGTACAGTAAGTATAAGCCTGTGAGGGATTACTTTTTCCAGAGGTAAAGTCAAGAAAGAAGGGTACATCGCACTATTCATTTCACTTTGGTTTAAATAAGCCCATGGAGAAAAGGAGAATAACTCTGATGCTTGATCAATAGTAATCTTGTAACCTTGGTTTAAACTTTGCACAACTAAATGAAAACACCCACATTACTGCAGAACCATAACTCCCAATTTGGATTGACAATTGAGATATAAATATGGTCAAGGTAAACTTTAGAAGTACTATGAGGGGTATTTTCATTCATTTCATGGACAGAGACATGATTTGTGACCACATTATTTTAAAGATGTTTAGGTTGCTTTATTATTATTCTTGCATGTTTAATATTTAACAGCTTATATTGACTTAATATTTTCTCATCAAGAAAGTTCAGTTATAAAATAAATTTCATGATATGCTATATTTTGAGACATTATTCTTACTAACATTATTTTATTGTCCCCTCTCTTCTTTATTAGCTGCTGTTGGAGATGCACAATGTCCCAGACCTTTCTGCTGGAATTACCTGTTCTTTTGGGCAGCAGGCTCAAACAGAGGGTCACGTCAATGGAAATAGAGTGATGTGTCTTTCCCCAGCTGGAAAGGAGGTCCCTCAGACACCAGATGGTCAAGGTTAGTGGAAATATAAGTTACAAAGCTGTTAGATAGAAAACTTTACAAAATAAGGTTGATACATGGGTCATTCCACTGAATGGATGCCTTTTCCATGTTGCAAATAGAAGTGGATGGTTGAGTCATGCTGCTGCTAACCATACCCTCCCTTTGCCCACCCTCTTTCAGACTGGGCTGGAGTGGAGCTTCGTCTTAATTCAAAGGAGACGGGTCAAATGATTGCTAGCACGGAGGTGAAGTTCTACAACTGCAGTACACATCAAATGTGAGTTCAGCTGCTTCCCCCTCTCTTCCTTTGATTTGTTCGATAAATAGATGAGTACAACTTCATTTATGGCAATGATGTAGCAATGCTTGCAACCCCTCTTAAGACTGTGCCTGGATAAACTCTGAGTTCAATTTATCTGTCAGGTTTCATTTAAATCAACATGATGCGTTTGTCATGGCCTGTTTATTTCAACTTTGCAATAAGTGGCAGCATGTGGGCTTACAACTGTAACAGCTTTTTCAAGCTTTAAATAAGGACTAAAATAATATTGAATTCTTGTGTTTGTTAAACTTATTTTTGTTTCTAAGATTGTTTAACTGTGGAACTTATATAGAAAATCTGTGGTGTTTATACTGTGTTGCTTGAATCTTTTTATAACCTCCACCAATGAGGTTCTGTTTTTCATGATGTTTATCTCTTTGTCTTTGGCAATGTTTTCAAAGCTTGTACTCAAACTATGTCAAAACTGGATTAAAATAATTTGTATCTTGATGTAATTTAAATTCTAATAAATTTTGGGAGTAATCCGGGTCATCATCTGGATCCAGGTAATTTTTTTTAATGTTGATTTGTTGGTATTATTATATCAATAGGGCTCTTTTCAGTATGTAGGCATGTAAGTCCTAAATACACAGTCAAGATCCTTGGTCAACAAATACTAGAGAAGTGGAAACAGGTTTTTACAAAATATCAAAGTTAGATCTGGATCCTGGAAGAATTGTATGTTTTAAAATCATTAACTCATAATCTTTGGAAGTATCATTACTGAAAGATGTAAAATTAAGATAGAAAAACATGCAACAAATCAAACATTATAGCAAAGGCTCTGTGGATTTATCGTCAGTATATCTACTAATATAAAAATGACTAATGAGCACCTGGTGTTACTGTACCCCTGTGAACTGGGAGCCTCATCTCTCACAGGTGGAAATGTGCTCAGGAACACTCAGGGCATTGACACTAAGACATACATTCCCAGAGGTGTACTCTGATCGGTTATGAAAAACAACATTGAGTAGTTCATCTTAGACACAGTGCCGGAAAAATCCACTGCAGCTATACCATATTGTCCATGTAACTGGGCTACTTTTGTTGGGTAAAGCCACCATTCTCTGACAAAAGGAATCCTCTAGAAAACAGGTTGCCCTCAGTTTACTGTGCTTAACTCAAGATGGACCAAATCTCTAGCCCAAAAAATGAAAACTACTAATGATGAATGTGCTTTTTCTTGGAATTCACAGAAAAACTCAACATCTGAATTTGAGACAGAACCAGTGACAGATGTGCTGCAGTCTGCTCTATAATACACTATCAGAGGTCAATCTTTGAGATAAACAAGGATACAGATATCCTCCCCTTCATAAGGGAACTGATTTTACCATGACACACTATAAGGGGGGGATATAA
>JBAMIG010000003.1:10083773-10114305 GCA_037177335.1 Kiunga ballochi
TATATGCTAAAGAAATATCATCGAGTGATTGGATGTGATTTTATAGTAATATAATCAAGCATTTAATCCCCAAAGAACGCTGATATGATGTTAGAAAACTGTGATGACTGAGGTAGTCAAAATGAAACTGACCTTTGAGGGATATAAAATCGTGTTAGGATGACTGAAAATAACATTTAATTCCCAGAATGACATCAGATCCTGATGACAGGAATCAATATGCAGTAGTCAAATAAATGCAATAAGAAATAATCTTGCTCTCTTTAATGTGTTTTTTTTTAATGTAACATGTATTACAGGCACATCTGGACTGTGGATGCATTAGCCCCATTTGCTGTATTAATCCTTGTTCTACATTAGTTTGCCACGTTTATGTAATAGAAACATGTTATTACAAGCAGACGCAAGCACATGAAATCAAAAACAAATATAAAGTCTACTATGTAAATCTCAGGCATTATGCATGGGTATTAATAAAGTTACTGCACTAAAAAGTCAATCTAATATTTAGATTTTTATCTCTCCTTATTTTGTTTTACAGGATTGCCCTCAGCTCCTTAACTCTGGGGAAATTCTCATTCCTGCTGGCGAGATCCGACCCATCACTTTGAGGGCCCGAAATCTTCCCCAGCCACAGTCAGGCCAGCGGGGCTACGAGTGTGTGGTTAGCGTCCAGGGTGTCAACCACCGTGTCACAGCGCTGCGCTTCAACAGCACCAGTGTCCAATGCCAGAACAGCTCGGTATGACCTCAAACACTCTCAGTGGGAATCTCACAGCTGTCAAATGAGGCAGATAGCCTGGCTGTGTGTAGGCCAGTTGCGTGGGGTGCATCAGCATTACGAATATTCCCTGAGGTGTGCAGCATGAGGAGAAAGCAAGGAAAAGGAAAAAAAGAGGAGAAAATGTAAAGGAAAAATACGAAGCTTTTGTGCTTGTGTTGCTTGAGAATGGGGAGATGTACGGTTACAGAAAAAATGATGGAAAGCATGGCTTTATCTCATTAACTGGATTTTGTCAGACAAATTTTAGAAACACATACGATTCCTTGGAAATGTTTTTTTCAACATAATGCAAATCACAGGTTAAATTTCAGTGCACTCCATATCTTGCAACACTGTGACAGTATATGAAAAGACCATTTTCCTCAGATGTGGGTGATTGGTCACCCTAGCCAGGGTTTGCGTCCCTACATGTCAAAGAGGAGAGGAGCAGACAACCGTGGCAGAAAATGACAGATGGTTAAAAGCCTCGTCTCTCTGCCACCCTTTCATCCTCTCATTTTCCTTTCTCCGTCTCTCTCTGTACCTTTTTATGTACTCTATCTTCTGTCTCTCTTTAAGTTCTCCCTCTCTGTTTCCACTTTCTCTACACTCTCTCAATCTCTGTTTCTGCTTTTCAGTACATGTATGAGGGTGTGAAGATCAGTGACCTGGCAGTGGACCTCTCCATCGTATGGAACGGCAACTTCATCATCGACAATCCGGAGAAGATTAAAGGTGCCTGTGCCATCCATCACTGCCAAACCAGAGGAGTGCAAAGCACTCAATCCACAGGGGATAGATAGTTTATAGAGGGCACTTCATGGCTCCCAAAGGCCCTTAAGAGAAAGTTCACAATAGCAGGGAATTTTATCTAAAATGACCCAATCACCAAGTGAAGAGAATGGAGTTTTTTTTTTTTGCATTTTCCCAGTTAGGCTCCACAACATGCTGCTGATTTTTTTCAGTAGTCAATAATGGTGTTTGTTGTCACGATAGGACTTTTGTTAAAAACCACCACATATGTTCTTTGTACACTTTATGGTCAGTAATTGGAACATATAAACCCACTGAAAGTAACTTTCCAAAATATCAAGAAGCTTGCATGGAGAAGTGTTGTGTCAAAGTGAAGAGGTGGATGATAAGTGTTGGACTCAAACCTGACCTAAATGCAGTATCACAGGCAGGAGTCAGCGGGAATGCAGAAAAATTGTACTTAATTCATTACAAGGACTTCTAACGCAAACGGGAAAACGTAACACAGTTTGGAACGACAAGGAAACTAAGTAACAGAAAAACTAAAGCAGCGACACAAACTAAACTAAACAGCCCAACTACAGCAAGTAACTCACAAAGAAACAGAAAAAAATTTAAAATACACAGCAAACAAAATGAGGAACAGGTGTAAGGAAAACTATAAAGTTAGTAAAGGAATAGAAAAATTGGTAACAGGAAACTAAACAAATAAAAACAGGAAACAAAAACCCATAAAGCCATATCAAGAAGAAGATAAAGAAGAGTTCTCCAAGAGGGTTCACTGGAATATTTTAGTGCCATTCTGGATACAAAGATATACATGCTAATGATTTTTATTAATACACAAGATAACAGTCCATTTTTGTACCAGACTCAATCTGGTTAAATATTATTTATGATTATAGATAATTTGTTCAGTTAGAACTTTATTAAGTTTCTGAAAAATTCTGTAATTTTTTTTTCTGCTAAAGCAAGGGATATACCTCATCTATTGTGACATAACAAGTCACCTGTGATGTGTCTCAACACACAGTGCACCTCTACAAATGCAGTGCCCAGCGGGACAGCTGTGGCATGTGTCTGAAGGCGGACAGGAAGTTCCAATGTGGATGGTGCAGCACAGAAGGTCGATGCACCATGAAACAACACTGTCCTCCCATCTCCCCTTATGCCAGCCGTTGGCTGGATCTTTCTACAAGGAATGTCAAGTGTACCAACCCACGCATTACTGAGGTATGCTGTTTCAGATGGACTGGTGTCTCCAAAACATTAAACTCAACCACAATATTCTATGTTTGAATGTATGCAAATAGGATATAAGATTCTTAACCTATACAAAAAAACTTTTCCTCATGATTTCAATTATAATTAGTTTAAATGTGTTTACCTTGGCTGCTTCTCAGTGGTCTGCTTTGTAAAATCATAATTCATCTAGTTGTTCTTACAGTGGTTTGAAAAATAGAGTCAAAATGTTGGAGCAATTTTTGTCCAGAAAGCCAGAAAGAGGATGAAGGAAATTGTCATTTAAGTGATGCTCTGCTGTCATTAAACAGCCAAATTCATTACGATGAACCAGGTTATTGTGGATAATTTACTGACTCCTTTCTCTTTGCAAGAAAATACAAAGAAAATTTGTTTCAGCATAAAAACCCTAAAATAGGACTACCAGCTGGTGTTTTATTGTAAATAAAAGGTTTCTTTCATGAAATCTTAAACTAACATTCAACAATTTTGTCATTACAAAGAAATTATAAGGCCTTCTAGCCTAAAATCAAATGGTACCTTGAGATTTTTCTCGAAGATTAATGGATAAAAGCTTTAAACCAACAACCACTATTTATATTTCCCCTTGTGCTCTATCGAAAACGCATGCAACGCTGTATAGTCAGATGTAAACATTTTCCTGGGTTGTAAATATGAACGACAAACACTTATTTTTTTTTATCTGTGGCCAATTTTTGATTTCCCAGCAAACAGTCTATTTACCTGAAACTATGTCCCATTTTATTCCATGTAAGTGGAATACCATAAGTGCATGACAGCTAAATAAATCCGGTCTGTTTAGAAGAAGGTGATGGATCTTTTATGTCCCAAACTCCTGTTCATTCTCTTGAATGAGGCACAGTGGGTCAGGCACAGAGATGCAAGGCTCTTTCACTTCAAAGAGCCAGGAGCCTTTGATGTCCCTGTCACATTATTAGTGTTTCTGAAGGAGCTGCAGCTGAATGAATCAACTCTGGAATGAAGGCAGAGTTGCTCCGGCATTGTTCCTGTTCTACTCCGTAGGTCAAAATGTTCCCTACTGGGATGGTTAGCTTTGTCCTGAAAAGGACTTTAAACGGGTTCCTCAAGGCTTTGATTGTCACTGTATACCAGTAATTCATTAAAGTTTATATTCAATTTGCAGCAAATGTTAAGGCCTTTTAAAGAAAAGAGATATTTCTTTTGCAAGTCATTTATTAATAATTTCTTTGACAACTGTATGGCTGCAGTCCCACAAGTGTTTGGAGTTTTTCTGCTTGAACACACATCAGATGTAATATAATTATCAGACTAGTGCAGAGCATGACATGGAACTCAGCATTAGACTGCTAATTACCCACTGATTTGAGTCAGGTGTGTTGCAGCTGTGAGACTTTTTTTTTTAACAGAGAAGGTTTTTTTCACTTAAACATATTTAATTTTATTAGAGATCTTACCACACAGCGAATTTTATTTTATCTCCCTGTACGTTCCATCTCTTTTCTATATAGGTAAGCCCAATAGCAGGGCCTCTGGAGGGGGGCACACTTGTCACAATCCAGGGCTTGAACCTGGGTCTGTCTTTCTCCGACTTGGAAGATAATGTGGAAGTGGCAGGAGTGCAGTGCACCCCACAAGAGGAAGGCTACATGACTGCAGAGCAGTAAGAGACACTCCTCCCCTCCAGTGACACGCATGGACTCATACTGTAACTTACTCAGACATTTTGTACACAAACAACACACGGATGCACACAGAAGAAAAGGAATGCATGCAATTCTGTTTTTCTCCAACGCTGACACTAAAATATTACAGCGGTTTAAGTATAAGCCCATGATATCTCATCAGGTTGCAGGACTGACTGAGGTTTTTTGCTTTACTCTGTTGTAACAGAACTGAAGTATGAGACAGACTGCGTCTGTGTCGTTGTCGTTATGAGTCTGTCGGCACAGCTGTAATTGAAATGCGCTGCATGTCGCTGACTAGGGGGACAATCTGTTAGCCATGTGTTTCTCTAACAGCCATGTAACACGATTGAGTTCAGGCAGCAGGGGCTTTATTTATATCCTTGTATAAAAGCAAAGGAAGGAACAAAAGAACACGCCAGCAGAAAATGAGAAAACTCATGTGATCTATGAACGGGGCTGAGCAGAGACGAGTTATTGGGATCTGTGATTGTACTGGGGTGTGGATTTTTTGCACATAGCCATGAATTCAGCAGGACCATTCATTTGACTAACACAGTGCTTTAAAACATGGCATCGCCGCTGTTACAACCATTAATTTCAGCATGGGGTCAGTTGCTATAATGACTTATTCATGGTGTACTTTATCTTATTGACCTGACAGACAATAGTGATTTATTGAAGAAACCTCTATGCTGTCATGGCAACTGGAGGTAATGGTGGGTGGCAACCGTGCAGGAGATGGGGAGTGGTGTAGTTTATCATTTGAGTTATATTGCTGTTATAGGTTTCCCATTAGGAAGAAAGATGGCCCCATGTATTGACCCACAACTTCTATGAAAGTCTGCTTCAATCACAGCGACCTGAAGAGGCCATTTTTCACCAGTGAAGTTCATAACAAATGTGATACAGTGCAGTAATGTTTTTGCATGTGTACACTTGTGTATTTTTGTTATTAACATACCGGTTTCTCTTCTTTAAGAACCCCTCATTCATGTGGTGTATTTTATTTTGTTTAAAGGGTTGTGTGTGAGATGGCTGCAGCTCCAGAAGGAAGTACACCAGGTCCAGTTAAGCTATGTGTCGATGAATGCAAACCAGAGCTACATGCGCAGTCCTCCCAGCTCTACTCCTTTGTGGTAATTGTGACACTGAATTGTAATGCTTTTATCAGTTTGCAGTGACAGAAACATTGTATGTGAAGATTAAAGATGATCACATTGTTGAAAGCTAACCTTTTTAATGTGTAGTATAGAAGTTTTAGCTATAAAAGTAAAACGTATATATCATCCTAAACTGTGGCTGAAATGAATCAGAATCAGAACACATGCTGTATTTTAAGTTTTAATACTTAATAAATGGCTCCTTGTAGATCCCTACTATGTTGGCCCTCAGTCCAGGCAGAGGACCTGAATCCGGGGGCACCAAGGTCACCATCGTCGGAGAAAATCTAAGTGCTGGCAGCACTGTTAATGTTTATTTTGGGAATCAAACCTGTGAGCTGTACAGGTGAGTCTGATGGTACTATGACCTCTGGATGTTCTTCATAATCGGATATAATTGAACATGTTCTTACATTCCTTAGTATCACTAAAAGCAGAGTATCTCTGTAAAGATTTTTTTCCAACTTAATCCTTTCTAACTTCCAACAAAGTGTGAGATCACTTTATCTTAAAAAAGGGAAAAAATCTTTATACGATTATGCGTCTGTGTTACATTTAAAAAGACTAATTAATAATTGGTGAGAGGGTAAGACGAGATGAAGCTCACAGGAGCAGATTTCCTTCTTTGTGTATTTATAGACATCTATTTAAAGTCCAAAATAGCTATCATGGTATCAGTCAGACAGGTGAGGCAAAGAAGCCATTAACTAGAGCACCTTCTAATTACAGCTTTTATCCCTAATGTCTGTAATATGGAAGAGACAGGACAGACCATAATGAATCTTCTCCTGTCACATGGCTAATAACTACATGATGTCAGAAACTTGCTATTGCAGCAGCGGGTGGACAATCACAATATAAAACAGGAGCAAATCCCCTTTTGGTAACCCCACCAGGAGGACCGTATCAGAGATTGTGTGCTACTCTGCTCCATCGGTGACGGGAGCAGGACCAGTGCAAGTGAGCTTGACAGTTGACCGGGCCAAGGTTCCTGGGAGTCTCTCATTCGAGTACATCGAAGACCCCACAGTCCAACGTATTGAACCACTCTGGAGCATTATCAGGTAAAGATTCATTCATTCATTTATTTTATATACTGCTCAGTCCAATGTAAGCTTGCAGGGAAACTGAGCCTATTCCAACAATTAGCAAGCAAGTGGCACCAGGTAATATTAACCAATAATCAATCCAGGGACAGTAATGTTGTAAATCATAGGTGCACAAATGTAAAGTGAATGATACAGGTTTCATTTGAGTACTTTAAAGTGGCTCCATGTTGTTACCAGAAGGTTGCACAATTAACGGTATTGCTGTTGGTTATAATGGAATCCACATCAGGTAAACACAAAGAGTTATTTTTAATGTTTTTATATCTAGACATATTTTATACTACATCTAAACATGTACTGGTCAATTACATTTTTTCAAAACATTTTTTCTAAGCATCGAGTAGAGACATATGATGAGATAAAAAACCAGTAATAGAAATGTGGTTACTTTAACTTCTTTCAGAGTTAATAAAGACATCAAATTGTTCATAGACATGCACATTCAAAGATAGTTTCTTGGAACTGATCTACTTTTCTTTCCAAGCATCATATAAAAAGCTCAGCTCACATCCATCAATGAGTCATAGTGTTTTTAAATGTATAACAACTAACAGACATGTAGGTGATTTCAGATTGCTGCTTGTATAAAATGTTTGATCTGGATCCTTAAACGACTGGAGAATGGGCAGATGAAGATGTACATTTCTGCATGTGGAGGTTTTATTGATTGTTCTATGAATAACAGAAAACTGCAAACTGTAAATCTGCACTTTATAATATAATGGGGTACAAAATATCAAGCTATTTCTTTGTGGCCCTAAAATTGACATTTTCCTCTGATAATGTTCAGAAGTTAAAGTGCTGTAACACTAATTAAAAGAACAAGACAATACTCACCATGAAGAAGATTCCCGCGCAACTGAAATTGAGCAAATACTGCTCTCAAGCAACCTCTGAAAAAAGCAGATTACAAAAACTGTCACAGACACAGGCAAAGTGCTGACATACAGACAGAAATCAAATATTTGTATTATTTCCAGGAGAAGTTACTGAATTTTATTAACTTTTTTTCCAGTTCATACATGGTCTAACCTTTGCCAAGTAACAGGATAGTTGCTGGGAAAAAGTTGTTATTATTTACCAAGTTCTATAAAACATGTAGAATACAACAAATTAAAAAAGTCAAAATAACACATTTATTCACCATACTGCTCACTTGAATACTCTGGATTAGTTTGATGTGGATCATTTTTGAATGTAGCAAATTAATCTGCTAAATAAACATTTGTATCACATTTGAGGAGTACCTTACCTGCACCCATCTTAATAAAAGATGGCACTTAATTTGGGTTTGGCAAGGATTATCCAACACTACATCCCTGCAGATTAGACTTCAGAGAGAAGCCCTGGCCCTCAGCCTAGTGACAGGAGGAGCTTTGTTGAGCTGTAATCAAGGGCCCTCATCATAAATGTGCATTCCCATTATGAGGCCCTGAAAGCTTAGGTAGCCTTTGAAGTGTGAACAGAGGGATTGGCATTCTGCTACCTTGACTAGACTGGTCAGTTTTTTTTTTAGATAAAATGTCTCCTAATGCCTTTCCTGTATTTTTTACTTCTGTCTCTCTTTTTCTATACTTTTTTCTAAGTTTGCTCTTCAGCACAGGTTATGCAATGATTAGAGGGGTGTTTCTTTTAATCACATCTAGCACAGATATGTAAACAGCACCTGTAGTCATGCTATGCCAATCTCACAGTCATGGATGAATATAAAACAGCAGCCAGCTGGTTCTCCGTTTGATCTGCTTCTTCTGCCCAATAACAAAGCTACCAGCTATTCCTCCTCAAACATGTATTAATGCAGATTCTAAAAAAAAATATGTTGATGAAAAAAAATGATCTCTCTGTGGTCGCCGCTCTAATTAAATCATGGCGGAAAGGCAGTTTGCATTCATACACAGGTTAACAGGCTACCTGCAGTGTGTTTTTGTGCCCATATCTGCACAATAACTCTTGTGAATGAAATGTATTTTGTTTCCTCAAACAGTGGACACACCACCCTAACGGTGACTGGGACTAATCTGGATGTAGTTCAGGAACCTCGGGTTCGAATCAAATATGGCGGCTATGAGTCTGTCAATGTGAGTAAGATGAATCCTGATTTACACATCCAAGCTTTACTGATAGAGTGAAATAAAAAAAAAAGAGATGAATTTGAATCTTTTCCATTTGGATGTTTTTCTGTTCAAAATAAACTTGCTTCCTTTTATTTTTACATATTCATCTTCAAAGCATGCCTTTTCAAAGCAGTGCTTAGAAAGTTGCAGCTGAACATGAGAGAAAGGGTTAGAAAGAGGCTTCGCAAGCAGCAGTTCATCGCAAAGTGACATTTGAAAAGAAAAAAACTACATGAAAGAATTTAGTTTTAGGGCAATGATTTATGGGGTTGATTCTGCTTGGCTGAACTGCTCAGGCAGGTTGCTTCAAAGTGATTGATTGTATTAAAGTGTTATAGCCCTGATGGCAAAAGTCCAGATACCTTCAGCCCCAAGTTTTTTTGACCAGTCAAGGATTGGCCTCGGGGTCGCACTGACTGAAACCTTAGAAATCAATACTAAACAGTTAACTGATGAAATGTCAAAAACATGATTGAACCGTAAGTCTTTACCAGAAGAAATGCAAGGGGACCATGCTGTGTGTTAGAGGTATGCCCTGAGCCAGTTTAATGGTGTGTGCCAGCTCAAACTCTGACTAGGTCAATTAAAAATACATATTCCACAGTGTCACAAGAAGTGCTGAAGTAAAAGGATTAAAGCTAAACTTCTTCCAAAGGAACTGTGGGAAAAAAAGCCACTGGTGAATTTAATGAAGGCCGTCTCTTTATCTTGCATATCTTGAAAACACGACTTGGATTGCCTAAAAGTATTTAGAATCACAAAAGCACTTAATTGACCTGAAACAGCTCCCTTTGGAACCTGAGATTAATCTGAAGCTGGCTAAAACCAGGCCTGCAGCATGTGAAAGTCAAAGGGAATACTCAGCTTTAAGAGAAACTTTAAAACAACTACAGAAAACACATAAGTGATCGTTGAGTAGATCTAATCTGAGGTTTTCTTGTGAATATATTTATAATTAAACAAGTGTATCAATTCACAACACAAACATCTCGCATCATAAAATCAAATGAAACGCATGGTAAAATATTAGCTGTCAATATTTAATTTTATCTGATAATTATAAAAACTTTTTTCTCTATTTTAGCCAATAATTTTTACATAAAAAAATTCTAATTGAAAACTTATTTCTGTTTTGACATAATAAAAATAATAATTTTAAAACATTCTTAGATCTTGGTGTTGATTTGGATTACTTCTAATCTAATTCCTTATTCCTAATTAATTTCTATTCTATGAAAATTTAAATAAATATATATGCATATGCCAAGTGAAAGACCCTAATACTTGATACTTGGGATTGGGACAGGGATTTAAATCAGCATTGTTTCACATATTCTCTAATAGCAAAACATGCAAGCTATTACATTAAATGAATAATATATGATGATAGACATGCTGTATGTAACTGTATGTGTCACTTTATTCCTCTGCAGGTGTGCAAAGTTCTGAACACAACCACAATCAGTTGCTTCGCCCCGTCTCTAAAGGCAGAGCACACAACCGAGCAGGAGTCAATAAAACATGTGGATGAGTTTGGGTTTGTCTTCAACAACGTCCAAGCATTGCTCACTTACAACAACACAGGCTTCGTCTACTACCCCAACCCCTACCTGGAGCCCCTGAGCCTCACTGGTGTTCTGGAGCAAAAGCCTGGTGCTCCCATCATTCTCAAAGTAAGTTCATAGAATCATTTACCAAGAAACTCATAAGTCAGAATTGTTTCAAGGAAATAAGACCTGCAGAGTAAGTCCTTCCTACTTTTCTGGTCTTATTCCAATTATATTCCTATTCCTACTTCTTCAGAGTATAACCACCGAATCCCATCAAACATCCGTTGATTGGGAGAAGAACACACAAAGCTTCTTTAGCAACAACATTGATAATCATTTCTTAATCCTAAATACGAACAAATTAGTGTTATTCCAACACTTTATCTAAATAATTATACCAAACAAATGAGATCATCATAGATAAAACAGCTGGCTCCATCTGTGTCCAGTGTGTTTTTGCTTCCCATCACAAACACAACAGTCTTGCTTGTACTCTCTATACACACTGTGCCATCTTATTGAACTTATATATTTTGTTCTGCTTTATTGCAGATAATTATCATTTCAGCTGCACTATTAAGTAAAGTAAAATTATATAATTATAATTAGTGGGAGTTAAAAACTGGGAATTTTTGTAGCTACTGTTAAAAGACTCCCATTAGGGCAAAGCTCTAAGTAGTTTCTAAGCTAAATGTAATGTGCCAGATTTAGTTTTTTTGTTCTCTAAATCCTGTTTGAAATATAAATTGTCCTTCTCTAAATGTCTTGCAGGGCCGCAACCTGGTGCCATCTGCATCTGGAGGAGCCAGGCTCAATTACACAGTGCTGATAGGAGATACACCCTGTTCTCTAACAGTGTCTGATACTCAGTTACTTTGTGAGCCACCAAACCTCACCGGGCAACATAAAGTCATGGTCAGTCTAAAGGCCACCATTATATGCCTATTGTTTTCTTTTTTTTTGCTGCAAGTCATACTGTGTGTGTGAATGTGGGTCGCTCTCTGTAGGTCAGTGTTTGTCTTTACGTCACTGTGTTTGTGGGTCACTGACAGGCTTTCAGTTAGTCGCTGGCTTTCGGTCAATGTCTGTCACTCATGCTCTGTTAGGTTCCCTATTATGTGCATTGCCCTCTAGAATTATTGACAAGCAAGTAATGAGAGCTGGAAAGAAAAACAAGCTTATGTGCCCAGAGGTTGTTTTGTTCAAAGGTAAATGTAATTTCTGTATTTGCTACGCAGAATGTTTTTCAGTGATGCTTTCAAATTCATTTTATTTTTATATTTGTCTATATTATTATTATTATTATTATTATTATTATTATTAGATTTTTAAAAAGACTTTCAATGACTTGCAGGTACAAGTGGGAGGACTTCACATTTCTCCTGGAGAAGTTCACATCCGGTCAGACAGCCTGCTTACACTTCCTGCTATCGTCAGCATCACAGCTGGAGGAGGGCTGCTCCTCCTCATCGTCATCATCGTCTTGCTGGCTTATAGACGGAAATCACATGAGAACGACCTCACTCTGAAGCGCCTGCAGATGCAGATGGACAATCTAGAGTCCAGAGTGGCTCTTGAGTGTAAAGAGGGTGTGTATGATCTGAGATGTAAAATCCATACTTTGCTCATTAAAACTAGTTTCCATGATGACATTGAATCTGTCATTGCAGTATAGCATCATCTATCAAGAGCTAACTTTAACTCATTTTCAGTCTCATTCATTTATGTATCATTTAATAGCTGTAAACATTTTTCCTTTTGTAGTTACATTTTCAGGTAATCACATTTATTTTTACATAAAGTGTCTTTAATTTTGGGGGTCCCCGTTGACTGACATGTTAGTTGTCAGTGAGTGTCAGCTGGTTGATAGAGGCTCATCAGTGTTACTAAACTCTCCTGGACTTCTGAAGTAAAGATTGAACAATTTTTTGCCATTTTGCAATTTATAAATATTTGGATAGGAAAAGATCTGGAGTAACATATGCTTTGTTTTACTGACTTTGGCAGTAAATCAAAATAAATGTAATCAAAGTTTCAACAAGCATAAACTAATCAATTTGTCTACAACACAGCAAATGCACAACAAACGCTATGACATGATAGATTTGATAAATTCCCTTTTTTTTATGAAATACTGACCGTAATCTTAGAAAATGGAGCTTTTGCTATGTAATCAAGAGTAAATCTGGGACTGGGTGTTTGCTGGAATACTTAAGATGCTTCTGCTATGAACAGCTTTTGCAGAGTTACAGACGGATATAAACGAGTTAACCAGTGATCTGGACAGAGCTGGCATCCCTTTCTTGGATTATCGTACTTATGCAATGAGGGTTCTTTTTCCTGGCATTGACGACCACCCTGTGCTCAGAGAGCTCGAGGTAAGGAAGCTTTAAAGCAGATCTGCCATACTCAAATGTAGCTTCAATATCTTGACCTCAAAGCATCAAACAATCCAAAATGACCTGATATTGTTTTTTTTTGGCAGGCGTATTTCACTTATTGACTGAATTCTGCAGCTAGTTTGTTTGATGATCAGTAGGAGTATTGCATAAGTAGTTTGTACTGATTAGTGCCATCCTACGTTACTAAGTGATGGACATTTTCTGAAAAATGCCTATCTCCCTCTAGGTGGTTTTATATACTTTTTAATGGTCATTATTTAATCAAATCTGATGGTCAGTTCACCATCACTTCAATTTTTAGTGGAAAGACTTTTCAAAGTTAAAACTGGTTGATGTTACAAATTATGGTTGGTTTAATCAACCATTCCAGTACACACAATTACACATATCAGCAAAGATTTCTAAAATAAAACCTCTGATTGCACAACCTTTTCATCAGAATAAAACACTTCATTAGAAGAGAAACATTGAGAATGATTTATCAATTCTCTCGGAAAAAAATAAAGACACATTTTTATGGTGAGGACAGATTAGTTATGACTCAGTTTATCAAATTTGTAGCCACATCAGCTTTTCTGTTTTGCATGTTGGTATCAGGGAAGCGTGTGAGATTTTGTGTATATCCAATTAAGTCTTCCTCCTATAAAACATCCTTGAGCAAGTATTAGTTAATAAGCGTGTGCATCTTTGTTTGTGTGCAAAAACGCATGATGCGTGTAGGTGCCGGGGAGCGGACAGACCAATGTGGAGAAAGCCTTGAAGCAGTTTGCTCAGCTGGTGAATAACAAGGTTTTCCTGCTGACATTCATCCGCACTTTGGAGATGCAGCGCTCGTTCTCCATGCGTGACCGCGGTTATGTCGCTTCACTCATCATGACCGCTCTGCAAGGGCGGCTGGAGTATGCCACCGACATTCTCAAACACCTGCTGTCAGACCTCATAGGGCGCAACCTGGAGAGCAAAAACCACCCCAAACTACTCCTCCGCAGGTATACACCAATACTGCATCACATAAAGCTGTTGATACATTTTTTTCATTAAAGTGTCAGTCAACTATATAAGTAATATTTCATTAATACAAAACAAAAACCAACTTGTATTCATTTGAAATACTCAATTTGACAAAAGGATGAGTTTTCATGGTAATGCAATAGTCATATTAACTGTATTTGCAGAAAAGAGGAAGTAAAACTAGAAAAAAAACCCTTACTATTTACACAGAACTGTTGTTACATTACCTTGTTTCACTGCAAAACTGCACATATTTTCCTCTGTGGTAAAGAAATTTAAACAAGAGAACATTTCTCCTGTTAAATCCTGCAGTTCTGATCAGCACTGCTTATCTTTTGGCATAGATAATTCCTCCATGCTTTGTTCTTTCCAGCCCAGTTACCACACTGCTGATGGCTGAGTAATTAGGCCCGTGAAAGCGAGCCCACCTCTCTTCAGCTTGGTTTTATGCAACCATGTGAAACATTGGTTACTAGTTTAAAGATCGGGATGACTGAGCAGACAGGTGAAAGACAGGAGTGTTAAAAGTGATAGAGAGTAGCAGGGACTGACAGCGGAAGAGAACCTAATAGGGAAGAGTGAGTGCAGCAGCGGCAGAGTTGTTGTCAGTCTGACTTATCTTCCCTGTGCCCCTCATGAAACATTCAGCTGTAGTTCACGTTTCTTCCCCAGTCACCTCTCCTCCTTTCTCTTGCTTCTTTCTCCCTTTCCTCCACCTATGGTTATCGGCTGATTGTTTTCCCAGAGCTGAGGCCAACCTGCTAAATGTTTCATGACTTTTTTTTTTTTTAGGAAATAAGGGTACTCTCTCAATTTGAAGCCAGCATCATTAAATATAGGGATGAATTTCTTTGGAAGCTGGTATGACAAAGAACTTGTTAACACCAACATGCTGCTCCTGCAGAGCCATTCAAAATTCCCCATTAACTGAGACGGTCAGTACAGCTTAAGGCTGAAATGTAGGGGAAAAAATAGGGAATGAAGAAACAAATGGTAATGCAGAAAGAGAGCATGTCTGTAACTCTGCAGGCTTTAGATAAGGTTTCAATTTAATGCCACTTGCATCTTATTTTATAGTGTATTCATACATGATACAGGCTATCCTAAAGAAAGTGTGGCTAAGTTTTGCACAATTATATCATGCCCTAGATATGCTGTGCACTAGCAGCACTTACCTTACAGTTTAGTCAAGTCAATGTCCTTTGAGACCCAGGGGTTGAGTGAGAATACTACTTGTAACTTGTAGTGTCACATCTTTTGGTTTCGGTTCTTTCTGGCTCTTAGAGGTGTAAATCCATGAAGAATAATCAGAGCACTCTGGCACTTTGTCAGATTTCTCTTGATAACAAATAGGTGTGATTTTTTTTTTCTCCCTTGCAGGACAGAGTCTGTGGCAGAAAAGATGCTGACAAATTGGTTTGCATTTTTGCTCCACAAATTTCTCAAGGTAGGAAGAATTCTTTCTATCCTCCACCTCATTTGTACAGGTGTCAGTGTGATGCAGTATAGCACAGCCCCTTTAAATGATTTGCATTGATTTTTAATTAGACTCCTGTGTTTGCTTGTATTGTAGCTGTGATTTTAGGGTGTTTAAGCACACCGTGGGGGGATAGTGGTTACCTGTGAGGTCAAATATGTCTCCAGTTTGATACAAATGCGACACTTCATTTAATGTTTTGAGCTCTAGTTACCATGTGTCATCATCTGTGCTGATAAAGGTAAATGGTAAATGCTCTTGTACTTGTATAGCGCTTTTCTACACATTAGTGTACTCAAAGCGCTTTAACACTATTTGACACATTCAACCATGCGCTCACACAAACACTCAAACATTCACACACCGATGATGCAGCACCAGGAGCCACTGGAGGTTCAGTGTCTTGCTCAAGGATACTTCGGCATGTGGATGCCAGAGCCAGGATTTGAACCAGTAACTTGCTGGTTAGGAATTGACCTGCTCTACTACACGCGCCACAGCCAAAGGTATACTGCTTTCCTAATGTTCACTTTTTTTCTGTGTCCTGACCTCCCTCCCCCTTATCCTTCTCCAAAAAAACCTCAAAAAATAAAAACAGGAGTGTGCTGGCGAGCCTCTCTTCATGCTGTTCTGTGCCATCAAACAGCAAATGGAGAAAGGGCCCATAGACTCTATCACCGGAGAGGCACGTTATTCCCTCAGTGAAGATAAACTCATTCGACAGCAGACTGAATACAAGACATTGGTGAGTTACTGAAAAATCCGTAAGGAAAAAAATATTTTGAAATTATGCTTGTTGTAATTTTTACCTCTTTGTGACCGATTCACAAAGCTAGGGATGAATATAGGAATTCTTTAAATGTCTGGGTGCTTTTTCTCTGTGGACCAATAATTGTACATAGCATAAGCCAAATAACCCCATCTGATCAAGACGTAAACAAGATTTTCTCCAACCAAATGTAACATATAACATTGCTGCAATGCATCTTTAAGTATCCCTTATAAACATCAGTATTTTTGTTTGATCTCTTTAAAAGACAAATTCTGCATTTGTTGCTGTCTTTGTTTTTTTCTAATTCCCAATGCTGCTTCACTGAGCCAGTAAACTGCTATTTTTCCTCTCTTCACAGCTCATACATTTACTTTCAGTCTATAAACTCAGATGCATAAACATTGCCACTACTGAGGTTTCATCCCCAGAAAAGACAGAAATACCGACAACTGACAAGCCCAAAGGACGCCTCACATAAATGTCTCACAATGACTAAATAAGGTGTTGGGTATCCATCAGCTACCAGGACAGCTTCAATATAGTCTTTTATCTTCCCATTAATTCTTCAGGTTATGTAAAATTACCAAATAATAATTTAAAAAATGTCCAAAAGACATTTCCTCTTTGGTGTTTTAATTAACCACATAAATCCTGTTCTTTTAAAATCACAATGAAATGATAAATGATTATAGGCCTACCGTACTCTGAGTTTTTTACATCCCTAACAAAAAATGTTATTAATTACCCGGCCAATGATTTAATAATCAAGGAAATAAAAACAGGCTTCACAATCAGAGGATAATGAGTGATAACCTCTGTCAGAGAAGTTGGAGCAAAATCCAATGAAAACTTATAAGAAGATATCTTAAAGGATTTCTCAGTTCAGCTCTAATGGATGTGTCAGGTCAAACAGAGTGGAGCTCATTTTGGTGCAGGTAAACTGCTTAGAAGTGAAATCACAAACACGCATTGCAAGATATAGCTGTGGAATGAAATATTAACTTTGTTACTTCCCATAGTGGGAATTGTGCTGCCTGCAGCAATGTGTGGACCTGTTAATCCCAGCTGTCTCCAATAAAGTTTTTTAGAAGCATAAGGTGAAACACGAGACACAACTGAGGAGTGATCCTGAACTCTCCTTCACTACAGCTTTGCAGAAATGTGCTGTGCATCCATCTGAAACTTTGGTTTTCTGAGAAGTTGGGCAGCCCTGAAACCTCTGCAGTAAAGTGTTGTGCTGCTTCACAAAAATAATTTAGTACGTTGCTCCAGTAGCTACACAAAGCAAAGTTTAAGATGGTTAATGTGACTCATCACTGCAGAAGAATAAATCTGATTCTATGTACAAAACACTGCTGAGGCTGTGTTGCCAGATCCATGGTGCTGCATCTAAACCTCATTTTTAATAACAATAATATTATTTATAAACCATTTTTCCCCTTTGCAATTAAAGTAGTATAAATCAGGGGTGTCCAGGTCCGGTCCTCAAGGGCCACAATTCTGCATGTTTTCCATGTATTCCTGATCCAACACAGCTCACTCAGTTTAATCAGTCATTATACTGAACTTGATTGCCTTTTGTTTTCATTTAATGGAAGGCAGGGATACATCAAAATTATTCAGGACAGCAATCCTCAAAGACCAACTTTGGGCACCCCTAGCTAATAACAGCTACCAAGCAAATTGCTACTCCAAAGCTGATGTATCATTTTAAACCCATTTGTAATATTAAGTGTTTTGGAGCTTGGTTACAGCTGTTTAGTTCTATGATGATAAAAGGATCATAGAAAAGCTTTTTAGATATGATTTAGAATTTTTTTCATAAGTATTTGAAGCTGGAAACTGATAAAAACTACTAAACAGTCCAACGGCATCACTCATTTCAACATGTTTTTATTAGATACTGCTTAACGCTCATCATTAGTTTTTACTGAAATATTGAACTTTTTTTTTCTTTTTGAAATATTGAACTTACTTCAGTCTGAGTTTAAATTTACATTAGGTGACCTTCAACATTACAAATGATTAGCATTGTTTAGTATGTGTGTGGAGAGGGAGGAGGGGGCATCCGGTTAATCCTACTAGATCAGAAATATTTCATTACATTTAAAAAGTATTTCTTTTTAATTCACATTCAAAGAATAACAGAGCCCTCAACTGAAGGATTTATTCATTCATGTTTTTGTCCTTTCATCTATTTGTTTATGTCAACGTCTGACAATAACAAAATTGAACACTGGACATAATAGCTTACTCTGTTATGTACTTTAGCAAAAACATCTTCAAAATCCTGTTTGGTGTTTGCTAATCAGGACAGTCTTATGGTAGAGGCAACAGAAATACACAATATGTCTTTGTATTTTACATTTCTATTCAAATTTAGCTAGTTGGTTTATCTGGCAGTCCATCAGTAAAAAGTTCCCCCTCTAGCTTTCGCTTCAGAGCACAGTCAGCCAGTGACAGGATGACACGTCTCTGATTGCCATGTCGGGAAGGGAGAGAAGCTGTGTCTCATTACTTGTTTAATGCTTCTGCTAGAGCTGCACAGCCACATTCTGGAGGTGTGAAATTACATTTCAAGCCAAGATGCTCTCCACCAGGACAGAATGGTGGGGAGAAGGTAATGACAGGAGCTCCACATGAGCACCTTTCTCTGCTTCACTCTCTCTGTCTTTCACTACCATCTCCTTCATCTCCAGACGCTGAGCTGTGTGAACCCCGATAATGAAAACAGTCCAGAAATTCCTGTCAAGGTGCTCAACTGCGACACCATTACCCAGGTAAAGGAGAAGATCCTGGATGCAGTATACAAGAACATGCCTTACTCACAGCGGCCACGAGCTACAGACATGGATCTAGGTGAGGTTTTGAATGACTCATTTCATGAATCCTATTTATCCTTATAAATAACTGAAGGAAAATCAGCCGTGGCACATAACCTGCTGGAATAATGACAGATGGGAGATATTTAGCTGAGATCAGCCATGTCAGGGAAATTATCCCAGAAAACTGAGCATCTCTGACATGAACAAGGCACTCCATATCCACCTCTATCCCCTCCCTTTACCTATTTGCAGCCCCAATCAGAGAAACACTCCAGCATGGACATTAAACCTTTGTGACAGCACACCTACACTTAGACTTACACTCACCACATTTTATCCAACACTGAATGATGAGTCACAAATCCAGGTGACAAGCACCTTCAAAGGGAGTAAATAAAACACCTTGTTGGTCGTGGCTGATACTGCTTTGGGCTTGTAGTTTTACACCTTTAGGGGCTGTTGCAGGTTAGGGATTTTGAGAAGTTGTGTTTTATTGCTTTGGGCAACTTAAGCGAAGACGCTGACAATTACAATTTACTCATACGATCTATAGTTGTTAAAGGTAGGAAGCAGTCTTTATAAAATCATGTCTGCTTCACTTGAGAATTGACATAGTTTTGAAAAGTAAATGTAATATACAAAAATAGCATGACCTCAGGGACAGTACAAACATAAAGATTGGCTTCAGATATGACTATGAATGTGAGGCAGTTAGGATATCAAATTATGCTTAATTATGTCACTTGGTTAGAAATGATTGCATTTTTACTGCAGAGTGGCGGCAGGGCAGAACAGCTCGAGTGGTCCTGCAGGATGAGGACATTACAACAAAGATAGAAGGTGACTGGAAGAGACTCAACACGCTCATGCATTATCAGGTGGGTAATATTAACATAGCACAAAATTTAAGCAAATTTTGGTTTGGTCAAATGTCATAACTATTACTGTATCATTGCAAAATCTGAATTCTCACCTTTACATTGAGATGACGTTGAAGGATTTTGCATTTGTGGAAAGCACAACAATGAAATGTGTGTCTTGTGCTTCCAAAATGTGCTAAAATTCAATGCATTGTTCTGCTGGAATCCATGCTTTTATTCAGATTGAAGTGCTGCCTGGTGTGTGTCAGTCACAGATGTGTAACCAGCATCTGACTCACACTTAACTGACAGACAGACTTATTGCTATGAGATTTTTGAGCGTGGATTCTAGTATATCCCATCCCAGTATCTGGGACCTATAACTCCACTCTCCAAGGTGACAACACTCCACCACAGCAAAGACCATTAGAGTTGCCAACCTCCATAGTTTAGAAGAGGCAGAAACACACAATCCTTACAAGTAATACCTCAGTGTAAAATAGTTAAATCAGGCTTTTTGAAATTATATAACACATATTGGTTTTGTAAAAGGAGTGAAAAAAATCCCTTACTTTTTGTACTACAACTAGGGTTACATATGTGCTTTAAACAAATATTGGGTTCTTTAAACTTTAATATCTAACAGCAGTTATCAAAATAAAAAAAATAGGTTTTTATACTGAAACATGAAGAATGATTATGTACAGAATAGAAAACATATAAGGAAAATAATAACAATTAGAGATTTTTCTCTCTAATAATATAAAACTGGTGAATCTGCAAAGATTACATATATTTTTTTAAACATTTTATTAAACATTTTTGACAATTCAGTTGCACAAAGGCAACAGAGCAGTGACTGATAAAAGTCAAAGCATTACTCATTCTTATTCATACAACTTACCTCATTCCTGTCAACAGATTTTAAACCTCACACTTACAAGCACACTTACTCAACCAAATATGAACTTGTGTGTCTTCTTCACCATTTTTTTTTTGTCTCCAGCTGTTAGAAGTGAATAGACAGGCCATTGATTTCAGAGGAGCCATCCTGTTCCTTTGTCTACTGAGTGTTTCCCTGACCATTAGCTTTGGCTACAGGATACTGTATGAGGAACTATTTTACTGAATACAGACAAACGGAGAAAAAGAAAAAAAATCCATAGTAGGAGTGTGTCATGACAGAAGAGAGAGGCACTGTGTTTTTTTGTGTCTATGAAGGAGGTAAACACTTTCACGCTTTCATTTTTTAAACTGTTTGCCAGCTGTATTTATTTAGTATTTATTATTTCTAATACGTTTAGATTTTGTTTTAACTTTACTAGATGATGAATGGATTTCAGTCACACCTTTTTTTTTCTCTATACCATTGCTACAGTATTTCCAGTGCTTCCATGCAAGATATTATAGCTGGTAAATCAGCTTGTGCACCTAGGTCCTGTGTTTCCATCTGTGTTATGTTGAACCAATATAAATCCATGACTTCTGCACAGTCATCTGGTGCAGGTCTGATTATATCTAAGCAAGGTATGAACAGGTTAGTGTTGTAATATTATTTTCTTTCTTTCTTTTTTGTCAGGGTAAAAAGATAGCCTTGACATAAATTTGAAACCTTTTATAGTAAAAACATTGTTTAAAAAAGCTGTAATATATACAAGGTTGCATCTCAGTCAGACAATATTTAGCTTTTGTAAGATAACAATTATACAACTTATACAATTAGACAACAAATATTTAATAGGTTTACTCTAGATTAAGACAGACTGTTGATTTAGTTATATTGAAATAAGCTGCAATCTGCATTAGACTTTCTTTAATTATACTAAAATGTAAATGATTCTTTTAATGACATACTGTTTAATAAAATAGTTTTATGCAGATATTTTAGCTTGATATTTAATTTAATCCATTTGGTAGATATGATGTGTTTTTGTCTTAATTGAATAGTGGCTGGTTGTACAGAAAGCTGCACAAATCAAAGGCCAGTCTCTCAAAGCCCGGGCAGAAATAATATTAAAAATTCTTCCAACATTTCACCAATTTCTGGTCCTGCAATTTTACATCTCTGAAAAAGATGTTTGATTAATGCCAGGATTTTTTTAATCAACAAATGCACGGAAAAAACTCACAAGACTGTTTCTGTATTTTTCAGGTATCTGAGCGCTGTGTAGTGGCCCTGGTGCCCAAACAGATGTCCGCTTTCATCATTCCTTCCTCAGCCAGCTTCCCCCGCAGTATCAGCAGATATGGTCAGCATTGTTTAAAAACTGGAAGAACTACAAATCTAGCTCACGGGAGTGTTTTACTGTCAAATCCCAGTTTGTAAAGCACAATAATACACAATGTTGCATGGCACATTAAACAAAGGCAGTGAGATAGCCGAGACAGAATAAATACAACAGGTTTTTTTATGATTAGTCATTGTAAAATTTATTTACATACTACTATTAAAGACAAAAAAAGAGGCGGGGTACACCCTGGACAGGTTGCCAGTCCATCACAGGGCCAACGTAAGTAATGATAAATAAAATGTTATTAACATCTTAGTCAATTTTAGCTAAATATAAATCTAAAAAAATAAAAACAAATAAACAAAGACCTATACATCTACATCAGTCATGAAGTAATATTTTGATGAACAATCTTTGAGGCAAACACTGGAATCAAGGGTTTTCTGTAACTGTTAATCAGACTTCTGCACTTGATACATTATTTGGCTTTATTGACTAATCTTATATCAACAAATCACAATTTAACATTTCCCTGATGTGACTTTTTCAAATCTATAATTATATGAGAGACTGTTGTAAATTTAGACTAATAGGAAATGAGGACAAAGCTTGGCTAAAACGTATGCCCTCTGGAAATAAAGATATATATTATTTCAGAGTAATATTGCCATGGCCGTAGCTCATTATGCAGTTTAAACTCAAATATCCTACCTCCTGGGCTGCACATGGCATTCACGTCTATCAACCTTATATTCTGATTTGTGGAGCAAATTATTTCCTTTTTTATATTTCATACACAAACTGTATTTGCATTTAACAAATATGTTTTTAAGGCTATGTCTTCTTTGACAACCTAGGCATGGATGTACCGTTCCGCTCTAACGCCACCAGCCCAGACAGTCCCCACTCCCGTGTACCTATGTTGACCCCTGACCTGGAAAGTGGTGTCAAAGTTTGGCATTTAGTGAAGAACCATGACCACGGGGATCAGAAAGAGGGCGAGCGTGGGAGCAAGATGGTTTCTGAGATCTATCTCACAAGGCTACTCGCAACAAAGGTGCCACATATCAAATATTCTATTAATGCCAGTGAAGTGAATTCCACATGTCCAGGTTACATTTCTATATAAATCTTTTCTACAGGGTACGCTGCAGAAGTTTGTGGATGACCTGTTCGAGACTCTTTTCAGTACTGTATGTCGAGGCACTGCCCTGCCTCTCTCAATTAAGTATATGTTCGACTTCCTCGATGAGCAGGCTGACAGACACGGCATCAATGACATGGACGTTCGCCACACATGGAAGAGCAACTGGTAAGAAAACTCTTCACTTCTGGCTGTAGTACTGCAAACTTATGTGAGGGAAATAAACTTTACCACTCAATTTTGTTAGTTCAAAAATGTTCAAAGTGTCCCTTGACACCTGTATTCCAAATATCTTGACGGGTTTGGGGGAGAAGAACATTATTAAGTTTTGGTATGATAATAGTGTTCCCTTACATAAGTGATCTTTACATAAGCCATGATGTTAAAAAACCCAATTTCAACATTTGTTTTAGGATAGATATTGAGATCTGTGTGATATGTTATACAATACTAATAATATAATACATTATATTAAAGTAAAATGTGACAGGGCACCATGACCACCATTTGGTTTCAGAAGCACTTAAAACCTCATTCTTTACATAGTTGATCCGCTCGTTTCTTTTCATTATCATCATCATTTTTGACATGTTACATTTACTAAGTTATCTCATTTTCAATGTTTCTACCCGTGTCTGCTGCTGAACAGTTCCCTTTAAAGATCATAACCTAATGCACAACAGTTTAACATTTTTAACATCGTTAAAAAAAAACAAATACAAAAGAAGCATAATATATTTATGAAACACACATTTTGTCCAGATTCATTCCTGTTTTCTCTCTCCATATTTTCAGCCTTCCTCTGCGATTCTGGGTAAATGTAATCAAAAATCCTCAGTTTGTATTTGACATCCATAAAAGCAGTATCACAGATGCCTGTCTGTCTGTGGTGGCACAAACTTTTATGGACTCTTGTTCGACGTCGGAACACCGTCTGGGCAAAGACTCACCCTCCACCAAACTGCTATATGCCAAGGACATACCACATTACAAAAGCTGGGTAGAAAGGTGAGTATTCATGGTTGAGAGTGTGTTTGCCATGCAGATGTAGGTTTGTCTTGCCAAGTATTGCAGTGATCATTGACTATAAGTGCAAGGTGAAGCATAAAATGAGGTATGAATCAGGAACTAACTGAATAGAAACAGTACTTACCTCATTTCCAGGAGAGCATAAAATTACCTTCTGGTTATTTCAAAACCTGATGCTAATTTAATTAGACAACTATGCAAGAGAGTTGGTTGGTTTTGTGAACTTCTTGTTCGTTTCTTCATGGAAGTGGTTAATCAATGAGGAGAAAAGCTTTATATGCATGATTGTGCCCTAAACACTGACAATGTGTATGTGTTTGTGTCTCCTTTCAGGTACTATGCTGACATCAACCGCCTACCTGCCATCAGTGATCAAGATATGAATGCCTATCTGGCTGAACAGGCTCGCCTTCACTCCTGTGAGTTCAACGCGCTCAGTGCCCTCCATGAGATCTATGCTTACGTCAGCAAGTACAGCCAAGAGGTGAGGCTTGGTCAACTCGGTACAACAGAATAATGTGCTTCTTCAATGTTTTACTGACACAGTTTGCAATTTAAGGTTACTAGATTTAAATAAATACCACTGAGAAATTAGGTATAATTACATATACATATATTTACTGTATATATATATATATATATATATATATACGATTTAAATGCCATGGGAGTCAACAGATTTGGTGAAAAGCTGAAGCAGCTGAATCATTTAACAGCTGTAAATATTTCCCTCAGGACTATGTAGAGGCTGATTGCTGGACTTTAATTAGTCATAGACCAGCTCTTAAGGCATGCTATTGTTGCTCTGCGTATGCAAGGTTTGTTGAAAGGCAACTATGTGGAAACAAATGTGTCATAACAAATTTATAAGAACTTATGAGTGTTTCCAAAGTTCAAAGCCACTCCCTTAAAACACACACACACAAATCTAGCTCATTTAAACCAAAGGCCTCAAAAAAGGTATTTTTAAACTCAATCTCTGCTCGAAAATATCTTCTTAAATTCTGAAGTTTTGTTTAAAAATTGACAGAGCTTTCACTCTTCATAAAAATCACAATTTATCTGCTGCTTTTGCAGTTAGTGACAATGAATGTATTCCACCTGAATGCTTTAACCTTCAATTTTTATTAAACACATTTGCTTTCATTTTCATTTTCATAGACAGAAAATAAACAAAAAAATGATGTTTATAACTGTAAATTGCAAATAAAAAGTACATTTGATATAATAGAAGCAGAATGCACCAAACTTGAAATAAAGATCCACACAAATGCAGCCTTGGGTTAAAGGCGTTATATACACACATGTTACATCCAACCTTAATGGGTTTAAGTAAATGCACTGCATTTGTAGAGAGATTTTCTCATTTTGTAAGCTGCTCCAAGTGCTTTGCAGTAAGAACTACATTTGCTGTAACAGTTATACGGGGCTTTTTATTATGTAAAATTTAGAGCTTATCTGTATTACACACTCTCACATGCCGATGAACACAACGCTGGGCAATTGTACAGTTCATGACCTTACCCATGGTTATATGGGGAAGTCAGTGATTGACCTACTGACTCGCCATTAAACCTTTAAGCCACAGCAACTCTTAGGCTTATAGATTAGCCTGAAATGAATGCTGTCATAGTAATTCATCATGTGGTCTGAATTATGGCAAAAAATATATAATAAACAATATAAATTTCCACACTTTGCTGTCATGAATGTTTGTTTACAGCCAAAACTCAAACATAATAGTATTTTTAAATTATATTTATACACTTTCATTTAATCCTTTGCAATCACAGAAGAGTGTAGTTGTTGTAAATAAATAAAGTAAATTATAAGCACACTTTCCTGTGATTGAATGCTGTAAAATGCACAACAGAGTTCACTGTAGATGTCAATTACAAATGTTGGTATCCATTAAAAAAAGAAAGTATCTTTCAAATCCGTGTGATGCAGCAGGACAGTGGTCTTACAGTTTGGTCCATATGTATGATAGATGTTTTTGTGTTTCAGATCATTGATGCACTGGAGCAAGATGAACAAGCTCAGAAGCAGAAGTTGGCATATAAAATGGAGCAAATCATCTCAGCCATGTCTACAGAGAGCTGAGCTGTACACACACCAAAATACCTGTTCATAAACACATAAATGAACACGTTCAGTAATGCAAACATACACTCACACATGATCAATCAATCTGATATGGACATCATCACACACTTATGTGCATGAGCGGAAATACACAGTTACACTGATGCAATTTATGCAGACGAACTGCAGGTTTTAATGGACCTATTGTATAAACTAACTCACATAACATACACACTCATGCATAACTACACAAAAACAGATGTACATACACAAAACACAGTATACATTAAACAGCAGAACAACCCAAAGCAAGACTTTTGAATTCAATGCTACTATTTGTTTATTTGTTTTTTAAGTAACTCCAACAGGCAAACATCCAACTTCTAAAACACTCCAATAGAAAGAAAAGGAGAACGAGGATTTGTGCTGCTGAATTTACCGCCAACTCTTTTTCCCTGGGTAATGGTTTGTCTTTCTAGCTGGTGCTTATGCTGAGTATGTGTGTGGCATGGCTGGAGGTCTGCAGAGAACAGCACCTCATAAAGAATGACTCAACATGAAAAATCTGTGGAGGAGCGCAACAAAGACAGGAGCCAATTTAATGAGACGGTACATCTGGAGAGACGGACTCAAAGTACTTTTTATATCTCAGAGATGAAGGACATTTGTTCACACTACATATCGCAGACTTGGAGGGACATCACCTGTAGTACGTGCATTGAGCAGAGATTTCTAACTCTGCAATGGCAAGCCTTTCCTCTGGGCTTTAAAAGCTTACAATGTTATGTTTGTTCATGATTGTCTGATCCATTTGGTTCTGAAAGCAGTAGAATCCATCAATGACAAGGTGAGTGTCCTGCAGACTAATTTTTCCAACAGAGAGGGATCTAAAGCATCACATTTTAATTATATGGAGAGTTATTTTGAGCCCACTCCCTTGCTTTTAGTGCCAAATATAATGTATCTTGTGTTTTATCCATGTTAAACGCTCCTGTAGAGGCTATTAATAAAACATGCCTTTGTACAGCAGAGATCTCATTTGAGATAGGAAATTTTTACAGCGATGATCTATAGACCACTAATTCAGCCATTCAGAGATAAGTGGAGACCAAATTGAACTGTAGCAGAAAGCATGATTAATGATGTATTAAGCGTGATCGTGGATCAGATTAGACTATCCCTGGCCCAGAGCAACCCCTCCCCCCCAACCACCCTAAATGTCTCATCAGTTATTGTTTACATTAAGCGCAATACTTGAAATGCACCCAGGGTACGAGATATTAGGAACACCTGCAGCTCCTGTGAAGTCATTTGGACAGATTAAGTTATGTGAAGGTCTTGATGCCTTATTGATTTTCCCAGTACAGTACATTGCCTAGAAATTCAACATAGGTGAAAAGCTGAAAATGAATTTCTATTTCCCTGCTGATCTGTAACTTAGTGTAAAGCGGGTGTTTCTCATATTTTGTAGCCTGAGTAGAGCTTGGATTAATCACATATGTCTTAGGATCAGTTGCTGATCCTTGTAAAAGTCTTTGTTGCTTCACAGCACAATGGTTGCTTTAAATCCTGACTCTTCTTACGCTTCAACATTATTCACAAGTTTGTTTTTTATTTTTGCATCCCACTGTACATTTTACTTGGCTGCTTGTTGTCCTTGCTGCTGTAGTAATAAGTGTTGTCTAAATTTTCAAATAATAATGAAATGGAAAAAAAAAAGTAAGAAAGAAAAGGAAAAAAATCTGTCTGGGCATCCCGCCAACGCAGAATTTTAGTTTCAACTATTTCATCATTAGCAGTAATGAAAGATGGATGCCTTTCCATGGTCCAGGCCATTATGTCATTTCTCGTCTCATCTCACTGCAGCCAGTGAACTCTGCTATGGGGCTGCAGACTTTACCATTTCAGTGTTAGCAGAGTAGTTATACTCCTCACAGGACTTCCATTCATGTTAACCTAAATAAGCATAGACAGATATAAATACATTTCCTGTTAATGTTGAAATGTGACAGAATTACTCTGTTTCATGTGTGGTTTGACTACGATAATTTATATAAGTGTTGTGCAATAAACTGTCAGACTGTAATGTTTTTTTTAAACAATTTATTCCTGTATAAATGCTGTATATAAAAAACACTCCTATTTTGCAAGCAAAGATTCACTTTTTACTGTTGTTATACATTAAATGCGCAACTGATGAAAATGATTTAAGATTGTTTTGAGATTATTTAAGTAGTTGTGGTGGATTTGAATTTCTTTACAAGGGAGCCAAGACATCCATTTCCCAGTTCATGTGGGGAATCTTAAGGCAATCCCAGACCAGTTAAGAGAAATATCCACTACAACATGTCCTGGGTTTTCCCCAGGGTCTCCTTTGAGTGGGATGTGCCCAGAAACACCTGCTCTGTTGTGTTCTGGGACTGAAATGACCCTGTCAGAGCGTTTTCTGTCCCATACTTTCAAAGCAATTCCCCACAGGACTCTTATGGTCTGCAGTACACTAAACTTTGAGTTGATAGCATGATACCCATGTTTAGTGTTAATATGAACCACATGGTTTAACACAACATAAAATCCTTGATTTGTTCATTTCTGCTAATTTAAGTAGGAATTCTATAAACAAACACTATGAGGCTGCTTTTAGAGTTGAGGTCAGTTTAAAGTCAGTGCATAATCTATTGTTGCCATGTTAGCGGGCCATTAGCATGCTAATTTAATAGTTTAACTAATCGAGTTTTCATGGGAAAGCCTCTAAATATAAGACAGTGATGTCAAAGATGACCTGAGATCCCAGGAGTACGTCTATCATTTGGCCTTTATAGTTTGAGATTAGCATAATTGCTCAGCCCACATATAAATTATATTAGCACACCAGAGACGCCTTCAATTACTGCTAATAAAGTAATGGTAAAAAAGCCTGGTACCGCTTTTATTAGAAAGACAAATCCCCCATCAAAACAAAAGGTACTATTATCACAGATCCACCATCAAAAGAGAGGAACAAATCTAAAAGTATTAAGATTTTTTCTTAATTTTAAATGATGGATCAAGTGAAATAATATAGATGCTATAGAGAATCATTTTGAAAATAGAGATGATGGATTACATTTGGCAGAGATTTAGTTGTGTAGTAGGTTGGATTTAATGTACATGTGCTGCATTACTGTAAAGCCCTCCCTAAGAAGAAGGCACTGTATTTCCAGACCAAACACAGGATATGAAATATTCACTTCTAACCTGCTTATCTCCTATAAAACGCTGGAAGATAATGTGCACAGGGTGATTGCAAGAGCCTCCCTTGTGTATTTTGTTTAATACCATTACTGCTGAGAGCTCTGAAATTATTTGCAATCATACTAAAAAATGACAACATTTTAAAATGCAGCTTTTGAAACAGATTGCACAGGCAGATTTGCAGATGATAATGAAGAAAAACTAAATTTATGACAAAGGACATGTATAAATCATGGCTTAGAGATTATCTAAATCCATTTGAATGCATTTAGAAACAAAACTATGCGACTGGAAGTAAGAGGCAAAGCGGCCAGTCATAATGTGACAATATTTGGTACGACAAGTGAGCAGCATATAGGGGTTCCCATGCAGTTTCCATAAGGGTCAAGAATTTATTATTCATGTATAACCCTCAGGCAGAGCAGAGGGGGGAGGAGAACAAGGGCTGTATGAACAGTCTGCCCTCCCTACTCATACCCGTCATGAAGGTGGGGTGTTATAGACTCTTCTATACACCTACCAGGCTCTAACTCTTAATCTTGCATCTCTTCACTCTTTACTTCTCAGAGTACAAACACTCAGCAACCAGCAATTCCCACTTTGCTTACCTCTCTTGCACACATGCGCAGTAAGTGGGGATCATTATAACTCAAACCTCTCCAGCTGACAGCTGAGAAAGCCACAGGATGTCTTTGTGATAGGCTCTGACAGGATGGGATCAGACAGGGTTTTTGGAGCTACAACAGCAATTGGAAATTATTCTTCTATCGAACCCTGGCAGTTGTCATAATATCTCATCCTGCTTTGACCTGGGATTGCCATGTCATTTCACATGTGTAGTTGAGTTAAATAAACAGCGCAGTGCCTCATATCTGGAAAATTACTGGTTTTTCACTCAGAATAAGATCCTCAGCATCTCCTACTGATCAGAATATTTGACACAGGAGAATACTAACTTTTATGTGATGATCAAATAGAAATATGATTTTTGTTTAAAACTGCTTTATATATATATATATATATATATATATATATATATATATATATATATATAGAGAGAGATATCCTCAATAATATTTTCCT
>JBAMIG010000003.1:10132656-10151446 GCA_037177335.1 Kiunga ballochi
TATACATACATATACAGAGAGAGAGAGTAATAATTAAATTGAGTATTCACTTTCAAAACTCCACCTTAATCAAAACATTTTACATTCAAAAACATGAAAAGTTTCTATTAAATTTCAAAGCAATAAACAAACATCTAGATAACTCAGAAAGGAATAAGATGAGAAAACCGCTTCTCCCATAATTTATTTGAGCAAATCACACAAAGATCCTACCAGAGTGCATACTTGCATTCTTGCAGGTGATTCTTCTCTAATTAGTGTTGGCTGGTAAACAACACAGCAATAACAATGTTTCTTTTAGGAATATAAAATCAGTAAAGGGATTGTGAATGTTACACTATTGTGCAGAAGGTGTGAAGGCTAAAGCCTGAATCTCACTCTGATAAATATTTTGGATTAGCTGTGCGTGACTGGGAGAGGGTAAAGAGAGACGAACGCGAGGGAGGGAGAAGGGCGTGGAGCCAAAGGCTTGTCTTCTTCCAAAGCCTGCCACATTCCTCCATCCAGAGTCCCAGGAGATGGGGGGTGCAGGGTGGAGCATATCCAGACCGCAGCCGTCATTCAAAGGAATTTGGTGGGAAAAAAATTCTGGAGAGCAATGAAGTCTGGGCCAGTGCCAAATAACATACGGAGCACAGTCTGATGTGGACAGTTAGCTTAGGTATTTTTGTACAATATCTGCAAGATGCAGATGTCAGATGACTGAAATCATTGTTATTCTAATCAATAAATTAAAAAATTCTGGGGATACTGATGCACATGTGGAGTTCAGGGCTTGCAAACATCAGCACATAGCACATATGTATTTCTGCATGTGTGGAATGATGCTGTAAATTTCCAGGGCAGGATCACACTTATCTGTGACTTATTGTGAAATGGAAATTATGATGTGTTCAGAGGGGATGCTCTCAGGAAGTTTACAGACCAAGAACAGGAAATGAAGCCTAACTTTGTTTTTGTTCTTACTGTTATTTGAGTACCCTGTATGTGTTTAGTCTTTTCTCGATTTTATTAAACTGCACTGTAACAAACAACGTCTGTATTATTGATAAGAATACAAAGGTCAAAGCTGAAATAAGATCTAATCCAAAAGATTTTTTCCTGCATGCTATATAACTTCCACTCCTTGCTTTGAATTGCTTCAAATTAAAACCATCAAAGCTGACTTTCAGTTTATGGCTCAGAAACAAGTGTTTGGTCAAAATTAACAACAAGCAGACTAAAAATCCTTTGGCAAGAATTTAGTCATAACAATACATTAAAGTTTTTCTCTCAGATCCAGTACGTAAATGTTGATCATGGCAATTACATCCAGAAGGTTTCTCTCCATCTGGTTTCTGGTCTGTAGGGAAACCTTGTTTGTTTGTAATGAGTGATGGCTGGTCAGAGCTGGACAAAGGTTTAATGGCTGTGTTGGCAGTGTTGCTCAAAGTAAGCATTTTGATTTTACTGTGCCTGAAGCTAAAACGCACATTTGCTTTATGGAAACAGAGAAGCGTGGTTTTTATAAATGCACCAGAAGGCTATGATATCATTAGCATAAAACTTTTCTTTTTTTATTTTTGGCCCCTTCTTGCAGAAAAAGTTTCAGCGTTTTCTTGAAGTACTTTCACAATTGATGTGGCCCACTGGCTGAGTTTTACCTTCTAGTCAACTCAAACTCTCCAGCTGATGGATTATAGCGCTGAAAAGAAACATTTTAGCCACGGCGATGATACTAGATGTCAAATTTGTATGAGAAAAACTAATTTGTGTTTGACCACCTCACCCACTTTGTACCCTTCTTGTAAAATAAACATACAGACCACCCATAGATGGAGAATGGATTGCAGCTGTGGATTACAGACAGGAAAAGCAATGTAAAAGACTGACATAACAAAGAATGGTCATTCCTGACCCACTGGTAGTGTACATATGATCTTTGTGGTAAAGTAGTATTAGCAAGTAAAAACCCAGCTTGCAGTAAAAGCTCAGAGCACAGTGGGAGTTCACACAGGCTAGTAGCAAGTAAAAGGGATCACTTACTTCATTAAAGCAGAGATGCATTAAATAAAACTGTAAATATTGGTGAAAAAATAATTTTCAGAAAGCCTTAAAACCTGCTGTAAGTGCACTGACTTATATTAAAATATCCCTTGATGTAGAAATTGGCACAATATAGAACAGCTACTGTGTGACTGACAGCTGTAGTGGACAGTTGCTAACACTAAACATACCAGAGGACCTCCCTGGAGATTACCGCACCACCTGCTAGTAGTTCACAGTAGAAATACTTCTTGTCCTGTACTTTTCATCCATGTAATTAATTTGTTATAATAATTTATCCAACAAATTTGCGGTCACATTTGTATCTGTTTGACTCTGTTGCATTGAACAGTCAACAAAGCAAGTGATCATTTACATCCTTTATTGCATTTTTTTACATTTTGCTATTTTCACAAGTACAAAATCAAACTTCAGTTTTTTAAGTGCAACATTTTCTGTGCATTACTACTCCAGTAAATGGTCTTGTACTTGTATAGCGCTTTTCTACATATCAGTGTACTCAAAGCGCTTTAACACGATTTGACACATTCACCCACTCGCTCACACAAACACTCACACATTCATACACTGGTGACGCAGCACCGGGAACAACTGGGGGTTCAGTGTCTTGCTCAAGGACACTTAAGCATGTAGATGCCAGAGCCGGGACTTGAACCACTAACTAGTAGGTTAGAAAATGACCAGCTCTACTACATGCGCCACAGTCTCTCAGGTCAGCTGACTCTATTCTTGTAAACTTTAAGTAACAATACACTCAACTTAATATTCTGCTTTGGTCATGAATGCAATTGTTCTGTGTCAATGTGTTGCATCCATTTAATGATTATGTGAAATAGAGTCAAAATTAAAAAGAAATTTCTTTCAATATGACAGTAATGTAAAAAATTGGCATGTAAAATTGGTAGATACAAGGCCATGTGAGAATGTTTTAAACTTGAGATAACTGTTATTTCGCAGTAAGAGGGAGAACTGCATAAAAGCAACAAATGCTCGATCATCTGGTTTGTTTTTAAAATCCAACCCTTCAAACATGAGCTAATCAAACCACAGCCATAATGACCGTAAGCCCAATGACTGCAGGGGTGTGGCATTATTTTTGATGAACAACCCACGGAAATCAGACATATCCTTTAAGTGATCAAGTTAATGTTTATGTTTTGCCTTTGAAATAATTTTCAGCTCAAGGAAGTTTTTTAAAATGAAAACAAAAACAAACAAATAAAGAACAACAACAAAAAAACGCTATCATATCACAAGTTTTATCCAACATCTACTTGTACCTGTCCAGGGTGTATCCCGCCTCTCCCCTGTTGACAGCTGGGATAGGCTCCAGCTCCAGCTCCAGCAACTTAGGGACTAAGCGGTAGAAAATGGATTGATGGATGGATGTTTATTGGAAAAAAAACACAATCAGAAAGCTTTTGGTATTTATTTTGTATTGTCTGTTACTCAACCTTCATAAAACTATCAGAGACAGAAGGTTGTTGTGTCTGCACTGAGGGGGACATTTGCAAAAGATAATACATAAAGAATACATTAAAAAAAAATCAATAATCACAATTAATTTACCATTGAAACACACTTTTGTAATTCAGTTGTAAAATTGACAGTGGAAGCGCTTATCAAAATAACCTACAGTAATGTCTCCAATGCATTTAAAAGATTGTATCTGAACAATGTGGTTATATTTAGTCCCTGATGTGACCTTGTATTACCTTTACCCTTTTCTCAAATGTCTTTATTCTTATTATACAACAGGAGTAAATTCAGAAGAAATTCCAGAGACCTTGATGTCTTTGTCTGGTCCACGAGGAGGTAAGATCACAAATGTAGATGATAGCCTTGGTAGAAAGAGTCATTTTAAAAGAAATAAATACATTCTTACTATAGAAACACATCAAAGTATCTCAGCTTGAACATGCAATATCATATCTATGCACTATCACTATCATCAGAAAAAAAATATTTCTAAAAATTATACAGTCTGATAAAAATTAATGCATTAACATGTAAATAAACATGTAAACATGTAAATAAAAAATATGAACAGTATGAGTCTGTGGCCTGCATGTGCTATTACTGAACTAACATAACTTTTGAGTCATAATAACATGCATGCAACTCTTCAGTACCATAGACAAAAAATAAGTCAAAGATTAGAAAAAAGTATTTGTTTTTCTCTCGTTTATAACTGATCAATTAACCACCCAGCACTCTGTTTCATTTCACCAGATTATGAAGGTAGTCAAGAAATAGTCTTGCCCACCATGCAAACTCAAGAGCCTGCTGCACAAACAATGGCAGCAACAGCCACAGAGAAAGCAGATGAGAGTAGCCCTGCAGCTCCAGAGGATCCTGCAGATGAGCCAACTAATTCAACAAAAGAGGTGCAGACTGACAAGCCTGTAGAGAAATCAGAGACCCCTGCTCTTATTCCTCCCAGAGGAGACGGCTATATCAACATACCAAAGGTAAGATAATGACTACCTGTTATTTACACAGTCTAGCATATCCCGCAGTGCTACAGGGACCAGTTGTTTAAAAAACCAAAGTTTAAATACAACAAACGATCCACTTTAAAGTTAATTAGTTACAGTGATCAGTACACCACACACTTCATCCATTACAAAAGAGTGAAAGAGACATGGCAGTAAATTTTCCAAGAGACAAAAAAAAAGACATCTTTTCACACATTGAGAGTTTAACATCTATAAAAAATATTTGCGTTTGCATCTTTTAAGTTAGAGCACTTGCAGAAAAAAATATGGAAATATTAATCCGACAAAAACAATTAAATACATTGCATGTTAAAAAACTCCTTTTGTGTCATTTTTTGTTTCTCTAAAACAAGCCACATCAACACAACAACCTGCCAATGTTGTTGTAAGAAATAGGGTCAAATGATATGAGCGTAGCAGAGTTCTGCATGATACCAGATACAACAGAAAACACCAGCTGCTGTAGCTTTATTTTAAATGCATTTTTTTCATGTGTGTATTTTTCCAGTTTCATTTTTTGTTTTATGGATGTTTTATTGTCCCCTTCGACATTGGCAAGTTGGCATGTTGCTTATCCTCTCTAGATATGTTTGAGGGGACAAGAGGGGGTCCTCATCTCCATTTATTTTTTATGTCAGCCTTGTGTATAGAAGCACTTGGTGCTCATTGCTGTAATTATGGAGGAGACATAGATTCAAACATCATTATCACAAGGTGAATACGGTCAGCTTCAGGACAAGCTAAAGAGATATTATTAAACGCACGATCAGAAAACAACGAACAATGCATATTTTCATAGCCTATGTTAACTCCATTATTGATCCTCCAGACATCTGAATAATCTGATCAATATTCTCAGACGTTGTGGCAAAAATAGTCACTGTAGTCAGTTTGTAGCTAAAATAAACAAGAAATCTTGGCTTTGCACCAGCTCCCCTAACATAACTTCACATTCCTTAGCTTGTCTTAAATGCAAACCATAAACCCAAAAATATACTTATATTAAAGTCCTCAAAAAGCTATTTAGAGTGAAATTTTCATCACATGACAGTATAAACAATTTAGCTCATTAAAGGAACTGGCCACGCACCCAGCACTTCTGCACAGTTTAGCTGATGGCATAGAGCAATTCTGGGCCTAATGGGAGGGAAGGGAGTTAATGTGGCACTTAACAAGCTTTGGTTTCTCTCTGCAGCCAGTGGCGAGGGATGACGTTATCTGTGTGAGCAAAGAGGCTGTGGAAGGAAGAAATGCTGTCAATTTGAAACTCAAGACATCTACCAGCTGTGTAAGCACTGAAAATATCATCTCTAGTCTGTTTTTTTCTTTTTATATCATGTAGATCAAAGCTTGAATGGGACAAAAATAAAAACTAACATACAGTTAAAAAGAAAAAAGATGTAAGCTAAAGCAGGACAAATAATCTCACAGTTTAAAATAGTCCTATCCTTATTATTCAAATGAAATCTTACTGCTGAACAAAGAAAATAGTCCATCGTTGCTTTGTTTGTTAAACTAAGCTGTTTATCACCTCTGTATATGTAACCTAGGGAAGTTCTTTATTATTTTAGAGGTAGTCACGAATATATTTTACATGTCATTGCTAAAGGACTGTCCTTGCTTTGCAGGACAACAAAAAAAGTGCAAGATGTTTCAGTTGCATGTAACCCGGGGACATATTTCACTATGAGGGCAATGGGAGGAAAGCACAATGCGGGTGGGCCCATTGTGGCTGTGGAATATGAAATGTGTAACAGCCTGAGGTAGTAGTGTGGGTGTATGTGTGGGTGTGAGAGAGAGAGAATATGTTTGTGTTTAGGATGATAAATTCTTTAGTATCTCAAGATAAACGCTTTGAGGTCTGGAATTTTTTTTGTTTATTTTTGTGGAGGTCTATACCCATATTTCACATACCTTCAGTTGGCTACAGCTCGTCATATTCCCTCTGAAGTAAATGTATAGTTTCATATTTCAAAAATGCACAAACAGCCATGAATAATGCAACGTTTTGAGTGCTCAAAGACACGATCATCAAAAGAAATATTATTTTTGCCCAAAACAAAATGTGCGGGGAGAATGGAATAACTTTACAAAGCAGTGCAGTAATGTTTGCATAGGTTTAGAGAGAGATGAACAAAGAGATAAACTAAGATGAACCCATGAGACTAATCAGGGGTTTAATCTTCACAGTAAAGAACTAAAATAAAGGGTTGTCCATAGACCTAAACTTCTTTGTTATGTAAAGAGTCAATTTTTTAAATAAATGACCCAACATGATGTGGAATTTCTCATTGATAAAAATCCATCAATGAACTGTACTCATCTCATATTTTCATTTGCTTCTGGAGTACAGCTCAGCCCTGACAGAGTAAAATCTAAATCTCATACTGTATTTGGTGACCATTGGTGACCAAATCTTGTCAACATAAATAAGTGGTCTTGTGACTCTTGTCTGAATAGCTCTTAAACTGGAGTCTTCTGAGTCATAACAGGGAATAAGTAGCACACAGGGTTGCAATAATAACATATAAAGACAAAGTTACATACAGAAACAGAAGGTGATGAGAATGGAGAGACAATGCTCGGAGCTGGGTCTGTGTATCATTCATTCATTAAAATTTCAATTAAAAATCATGAATAAAGAATTGACCCATCCATCCATTTCTAAATAATAACTTTAAAATGAAGTAATATTATTTCCTTTGCAGGAACAAACACGAACCAAGATCGCTAGTGTTCTACAGGAACTGTGTGGTGAAGACTGTAAACTGGAGATCTACCAGGAAGACAACACAGATGAAATCCTTGTGTCTGGGAAATACGTTGAAGGTGAGCACTATTCTATGATTATCAGTCATAATAGAGACAAACATGTCAGTTACACCCGTTACAAAATGTAATGTATTATTCACTGCAGTAACTTCTGATGAGCAAAACATAAAAACGTAAATGTTCTTACTTTGACTTTTTGGTCATACTTTTTTGTCACCAAGTGTCATCACCAACTTGTAACAGGATTAAATGCACATTTAACCATTTTAATTAAATATATGTTTGCATTTGCAGCTGATGTTACGGGCATGACAAACAAATTCAACAATGACAACATAAAGGATAAGGTAAGTGCCATAAAAAATTTTCAGGCTACTACACGAAATAAATAGTTTTTCGAAAGATATTACAATCATATTTATGTCACTGCAATTCCCCAAATGCTTCTCTGTGGACACGACCAACACATGGTAAAAAGAATTTCACATTTAATCATTGATATAATTTATGCCATTTGTCATGAAGGTCTGGAAAAACGACCTCCTGAAGCAATAATTTAGCTTGACTCAGCTAGCAAAACTTTGTGGTTGGAGTAATTAAAGGCTGAAATTCTCTTGGGAGGAGAAACCACTCTCTGAGTGTATGAGGAGTGTATGAACTCCTTAAACTGCCAAATTGGCAGTTGTTAAAAAAATCCCACAATACACTCGTCAGCTGAGAACACATGTTTTTTTCCTCATATATTGACGTGTTTTGGCAGACTGATGTGCTTGTTCCAGCCAGCTGTGTATTTGATTTTAACATGGTGCACATTTAATTTTCTGCTCCATCATACACTGAATGACCTTATAAGCAATTTAACAGTTTCAGACACAGTCACGACTTTTTTGTTTTGACTGCTAAGGAATGTATGACTACACTGTAGAAAGTTCTTTGCTATAAATCAACTTTTTCTTTCACTGTTATTTTTTTTCTGTGCCACAGACCGATGTGGAGGAAGCCACTCCTCGCTGGGGGAAAAACTCCAAGTTGGTGCTAATTTCTATTTTGCTGGCTGGCTTGCTGCTGGCTGCACTTCTGACAGCTGGTTATTACTTCAAGACGCATCACAAGAACTCCAAAGGAGTCAGACTGGTGAGCCGTTTAGATATATTGCACTGTTTTATTAAAGTGTTACCATTCAAAGTGTTTACACAGAATTTCCCTCTAAGGCATGAATAAAGTATTTCTCATTCTCACATACACAGCTGTATTTAGCAGTACTAAATAATTTTAAGGTTAATAATCATTGAGTGACATCTTTTTGAGTGAATAAACAAAACTGAGTCTTGTTAACTCATTTTTTTTTGTCTTTTTTCTTTAAAAAAAAAGACATTTTATTCAAGTCAAACCACTTCCTCGTTGTGTTATTGATGGTGTTGTCACTTACTTCAGCAGTTTGGTAGATAAAGCAAGTTCAGTTTCAATTTCACTCCCAGCTTGAAACCAGCTTCGCTCTACATTAGTGGATGTAGCTCTAATATAAAGTATGCTGAGCATATTAACATTTGTAAGATATGCATACAGTTTGCAGATGCCAATGGTGTCTTATGCCCGAGATTCCTTCACACAGTGGGAAACTGGATAACCGCTGAAAAAACAGAAGAATTTCATCAAACAAGTGTTTTTAGGACTTTAAAGGACATAATTATTCATGTGATGCTGTGTAACTTTTATTGCAGTGTTAACAGAATAGCCTCAATGAAATTTGTGAAAAAAAGCATAATAAGAATCTTGTTTTGTTTAAGATTGGATTAGTAGCTGGACTACTGTTGTAAATAAACAAAACTTGGAAAGTAAAGATGTCTTAACCACCACTGTTATCATATCATTTAGATCTACTTGAAGATAGTCACAAGATTAAGATAATAGATAAAACATAACACAGAGGCATTTAGAGACCATCTAATAAACTTAACTTATGGATAGTTTTTTTTAACAAAAAGAAACAACTATATTTGGATTTGAGGACAAATACATGGTTATTCACTCAATTCATGGCTTGGCCAAATTAGATTGTTAAAGCTGCTTCCTCTTCGACCTGCCACAGAGCAGAGGGTTTAATTTGTTGTGGCTTGCAGCCTCATTCCTTAAATCCTTTGCACATAACAACACACCCAGGTGTTTATTTTAACAAGCTTGTATTATTTTTGCCCAAAGGTTTAGTTGTAAGCATGACAAATAGTGCTAAATGCCAAGACAAAGCACTTTATTTATAATGTCTTTATCTAATAATGTGCTTGCAAATTGGTGTATTCTTAAACATTATTGAGTTAGCTGTAAAACTCCAAAAAGAATGCATTTATTTACACATTTTCCACCTATAGTTTCCTTCAAACAACCCCAGATAAGCTGTGTTCTAAAGCTGCTTCTGTGTTCTCTCCTTAGGCTGACTCTTTCCAGGTGGATGAGGAGAACCAAGCCAACACCTTAGTGTCCGTGGCCCCTCTACCCCAGGAGCCCATTGACAAGCCCATTGTCAATGGAGAGTCTCCGCCAGAAAATGGGACCAACACCACCCCCACCACTAATGGACACTCGGCCACACAGAGCCCAGTGGCCGACACTGAGATGTGAATCACAACATCTTCTCCCACTGTACTCTACCATCCACCAACCCTTCTGTTGCCTCTCAACAAGATCCTGAAGGAATATACAAAACAAGCCACATCCCTTCCTGCTCCTCTCCTCAGTTCTTTTCTCTTTTCTCTGGAGGGCAATGGCAACAACAATGATGAAGCCAACAACAGCAATAACATGTCAATGATTATAGTACCTGTAATGTGAAGTCCAAGAACACAAACCTTTACTGGTGTCATGAAGAGCCTGCTTACAATGACTGACTGACTTTCTCACTGATCGTTTGGGATTAAATAGCTGATCTGACTTCAGTCTTATTTTGACACAATCTGTAAAATCACCAAATCATGTCACATGTGTATAGTTGACAGCTGACAAAGAAATACAAAATGCATAATCAGTTTGAAGCAGGTTGTGGTGAACTGGTAACTTGTCCAGGTGTATACTGCATCACACCTGCTGATTGCTGGGATCGGCTCCAATGACCCTGAATTGGAGTAAACTATATAGAAAATGAATGAATGAATATTCTGAAGGGGCAATAATTAGAAATCCATCAATAATATACTGAGAATTCAAAAAAAATTTTGTGTAAAAAAACTACAAGGGTGATTTAATCTGGAACGTAGCCAGATTTTAAATCCCATGTTTACCAACCAACTCGGCAGTGTATTCATGAGAAATCACCCCCTCTCCCCTCTTGGAGCCTTCTGACTTCCTCCATTTATAAGCAATAAGCAATAGCAGCAGATTTTCAAAGCAAAATGGAGGAGAATGGAAAAAATGTTCACCTGAAAACTAACAGGATTTGACATTGCCTCCTAAAGCAACTACAGTTGATGGTGAAGACGTTGTTGGATACAAAGAGCACCCAGATCAACAGTGGTCCTGTATTACCAAAGTGGAGAGTACTGCCAGAACTATCAGGCTCCAAACCGACTGCAATCTAGCTCTTCTTGTCCTGGACAGGGGACAACAGAAATGTCTAAAGTTACTTCAACATATTCCACAAAATAGTATAATTGTTTAGGTCTTCGCAAGTGTTTTTGAAATTAAGGTGAGTTGGGGAAAAAGGTTGAGGAAGGGTGGCTAATGATACTTTGTTTTGGTCTACAGGCACAACAGCAAACCCTTGTGATAAAATAATTTAGCTATTTGTCCCTTTAATCAATATTTGTGCTGCAATGAAAACAATGAAGCTGAGCAGCTGAGAGAATGTCTTTACTGGTGTGTTTTTCTATGCCTGCATGCTTGCCTTAGAACATTATCTAAAACGGTGCATGAAGCAAAGACTTAAGGTAAATTTACAGCGTTAATTGTCAAAATTAATTAAGTTTCTTACATTCTTAATGAATACAAAAACAACCTAAAACAACAAAAAATTAAAAAAATCTGAAGGAGCAAGAATCCTGAACTTTGTTTTTTATTAGTAATGAAATTATGCTGCCATGCTATTGAAAATTTAGAAATTGCCCAAGTGCTTTTAGCTTTAATCTACTGAACAGCTAAACCTCTGAAACTGACCTCTGGACAAAGTTTACATGAATCAGGTCCAAGGTTTATTTGTGTGACTTTGTGGTTTTTGTTATTGTACAGTCTATTTTTTTCTGTTTTGAAATCAATGCTATTTTTTTACTGTATAATGGAATGGTAAAGCTAGAGAGCAAAGTAATTCAGACAAATACAGTAAACTGGAATTTTTCAAGTTAAAAGCAATAAATGCCAAAAAAAAAAAAAAACCCAGCTAGGTTCAGTTCAGCCCCATGTAATTTTTTCATCTCTTCATTGATATGAAATACATATTTTTACTTCTGAGGGTTTTGTTTTTCTTTCATGATATATTATAATTGTAAATTCACTCGCTTTCTGGTTAAAAACATGATTGTTGTTTTTTTTTTTTTTTGCAAAATGTCTTCATCTTATTTGTTTGATCATTTTATGCTTGTAATTAAAAAGATTTTTTTTTTCACCTCATAAAATTTGTTCATCCAAATTAATTAATCAGCAGCAAGTTCACATTGAAAGAGCTGTATTTTTGTAACTTCAGAGGATACCATGTATAGCACAGTTACATCAAAGGGGTTCAGTCTACCGTTAGACTGGATTGGTGCCCAAGTCCCTGTATTATTGCATTAAAGAGAAATTAAGTTATTGACTTAATCAGAATTCTCAATTAATACAAACATGTTCAGCGAGACTCCAGACTATCCGTTTGCATTGATCACACACTGGTGTGTTACACTTTTCATTTGGGCTCACCAGCATACAGTTTAGGTACACTCAACAGCAGTTCATTTGAAAACGTTTTAATGATTGTCTTTTTAACATAACTCATAGACACTATGTGTTGATTGAGATGTTGATTGTAAGTCATAGCTGCTTTCTTTGTCACTGAAATCCACCCTGATGCCACATGTATTATATATACACACACACACATTGATGGACAGAGAATGCACCTTGGAAACATGTCACCAGCTAAGTAAAAAGTTTCAGATTTTATTTTTAAACTCTTGCAGTAGGCATACAGAAACATTGGTCGCCCAGCACAGAGTAGTTGAAGTATTTCTCATGCTTCGGTGTAAATAAAGAACGTAATGTTGCTCTCAAGAAACATAATCATTTATACGAGTTATTATGTAATGATGATGATAATTAAAATTCTAGTTGACAAAGTGAGAGTCTGAATAGACTTTACATGGTTACAAGTTGAAATCCAGCTTTAGTGGGTTCTTGTTCAATCATAGTTTTAACCACCTGACCACAGTGACAAAACAAATAAATAAGTAAAACTTGCAAAAATGCATATTGGGAACACATTCTTAGGTCTAATGAACCCAAAACAGATTTGCTCTACTCTGATGTAGCCAAAGAGATCTGCTCTCAACACAAGCATAATATTCTCAGTAGTGCATCACAAAGGTGCAAGTGAGAGAATACAGGCTGCATGAGGTGTTGGAGGGATAATGTTCATATCGTTGTCGTTGTCAATACTGGTTGTCAAGATCTATTCATAGAAACCTGGTAGAGAAAAAAAATCTCTTGCATTTATGATCCAAACACACTGCTAAAACCATACAAAGGGTTTTCTAGAACATCAAAGTGACAACTATGATAGTAATGTCTGCAGCATTAATTAGCAGAAAATATCCCTATTTGAAAAATAGTAATAAAATCTCTTCAGAAATTATTTAAAAAAAAAACTATTTTCAAAACTTAGTTTTGTCTGTTATCAAAAACTTCCTAGCAGCTAACAAAATGCTCAACACAGAAACACAAGCCTCCAAACAAACAAACTAGCCACAACAGGAGCTACAAACTAGTCCACTCAACCTCAAACTACTAGATAACAAACACAGCCTACACGCCATGTGGAGCTACCCACAAAACTTGAATAACCAGAAGTTGCACGCAGGACACTAACAAAGCTTACCATAAACTTGCTTAACTCACATTTGAGTGCACAACATTATCAGAGCATACACACACACACACACACACACACAAAAGGGCCGCTGGTACCTAAAACCAAAGCAGAAGTATCTTCTGAGGTGTACCGGGCAAGGGGTGGCCTTGAAAGCAGAACATCAGTAGCTGTGGATAAGGGCCTGACTTGCTTACCTCTGACAGGGACTACAATCCCCACCCAAAATAACCTCTAAAACAAAAAAAGGCAAAATAAGAAATGAGTGGACCTATGGCAAGATGAGTAGCTAATCCTGCTGGAACATGCCCTAGTCTAATCAGAGGGACCAAACAAAACATCCATACATCCATCCATTTTCTACCACTTATTCCCTGAACGGGGTCGTGATGGGGCTGGAGCCAATCCCAGCTGTCATCGGGCAAGTACACCCTAGACAGGTCACCAGTCCATCACAGGGCAAACACAGAGAGACAAACAACCATACACACTTACATTCACTCGTATGGGACACTTAATAGTCTCCAATCAGCTTATCCCCAAGGTGCACGTCTTTGGACTGTGGGAGGAAGCCGGAGAACCTGGAGAGAACCCACGCTAACACAGGGAGAACATGCAAACTCCACACAGAAAGGTTTCCTGGTTGGACCTCCACCCAGTCGAAGGCTCAAACCAGTGAGGCCACAGTGCTAACTGATGCGCCACCATGCTGCTGACAACATAACAATTAATCAAAAATATTAAATGTGCAACAATGTGAATTTAAACAGTAACCATATGTTTTTCATTGGCGCACTTAAATAAAATATAGTTTTACTTATAATCACATTATGTTTTAGTGATTGGGCAATATTGTATAAATATTGTACAATGTATCTTAATTACATTTGTATTATGTATTTTAAAAACAGAGAAACAAAATCAGAATTACAATTGCTGTCAGCAATAGTTTATATATGATACCAGAGTGTGTTGAGTCTGAAAGAAACAATGACTTATTGGTTTTTGATGGCCATGAGGATTCAGTCGCACAAGGTCATCCGTCACTCTGAGTGTCCATACACCCGAAAGGGAGCCTCATATGTGTGCAAAGACTGACTTTGTGCAGCCACAGCAATTTAACAACATCAGTCTTTCTAGCTGAAGTGACCTTTACCAGCTCTTGTTGTTACACTCTTGACAGCCTTATACATGCCAGCTGTAATGGTTCACTTACTAAGCCTGCTGGACTAGACACTACTCCTGTCTGTAAAGCTGCTGTAAAGCGGAGTGGGTGCATAGGTCAGTGCCGTGTTCACTGGTAGCAGATCAGCAATGACAAAGTGCAAATCCATCACTGGAAATAAAAACATGACAAATGTCACCACTCTTACATATAAACTTTCAAATTTCTCTCAGTGACCCATGTAGCTTCAAAGCAGCCTTCACAACAAAGCTCCTATTTGTTAGGGATTTGAAATGAAGTAATTATGTGTGTGAATTTAATGTCTACAAAATAAAATAAACTCAACTATAAAAATGAACAAAAAAGTCTAGATACAGATAAATGAAAATACAGGAAAAACCTTTACATTTCCCGTCAAGCATTATTTGTACTTTGACTCCATCTAATTGGCCGTTCTCATTTCAGCTGAGTTGAAAATACACAACTGGAACCCAGTTTTCCAGAGTTCCTCTATAAAACATTTAAGATGGATTTAAAATTACTGTGTTGTTTTCAATATATATGTGTGACTGATTTATGTCTGCATTGTGTGCTTATGGCGTTATTGACAACCCAAGAGACGAGTATAACGATTGAAGGAGCTCTCCATTTAATCCAACACTGACACAAAAGAAAAGAAAATTAGCACTAGCACGTGCTAGTGCTAATTTGTGGATCTCAAGTCCAAATATAAAAGTACAACGGTCCACATTAGCGTGCACACATCCGTCTCCTCAGTCCTAACGTCGTAATAAGAACATATTTTAACTATAAAAAGACATACTAATGATATTGTAAGAAAATCGGACATTGAAACAATATAGATAAAAGGATTACAGTGGATGACCAAATCAACACACAGGGGAACACAGAACTGTCAGGTATTAGCAGAAACACATTTTGTATGAAAACGACAAAGGAGCCGGTTACATAGGCTATATAGGAAGTGAACAAGTTTAAATGTATTTTTCATTTGACCTCTGTTATGTCACAGAAGACTCTAAAGTTTCCATGGTCTGGGATGCTTTATGTGATCTAATGATGGTTTTAGTATTCCATGAAAAGATAATTGAAGAATGGGACATGAAAAAACTCAAACAGTAGTAAAGTTTTTTTAATTTTTTTATGATGGCCTAATTTTAGAACTTTTTAGTAGCTTGATACAAGTCAGAAACTTGTGTTTGTGCCTTTTGTGTGTGTGTGTCTGTTTTCAACAACAGCAACAATGACCACTAATATAAGTTTGCAGTAGTCATAAATAACTGGAACAATGTCTAGGCCAATTATTCTGGGTTGTGCTGCTATCTGCTGGAGATGAAATACATTGCAACATGTTTACATATTTTTCAAATAGAATATTTAGAAATGAACTCATTGATTAAAATGATATTATTATTATTGCCACAAAAGGAATAATCTCAACACAATATGTGAATGTAATAGGCTAGTTTTAAGATAATTTAAATATTTATTAAACTGATGAAAAAAAAAACAACCTAAATTATAATGAGAAATTGATTTAATTACAGTTACAATTTTTTTAATGAACAAATTGTTATCTGAAACTTTACAGTGACATTAATTTGTAGGCTATTATTTTGTGCACTTAGAAGATGCAGGCTTGTCAAAGTTGACAAAAATAAAATTAATATTTGATGACCCAAATAACTGGCCCATTGGAGAAAAGAAACCCGCGTGTACTTTATAGAAGTGATTCCTCGTCTTAAACAGCCTGCAGTTTTTCACATAGTCATTGAGAAATCAATAACAGCCTCGGAGCACGACATCTGGTAGTTACGTCAAAGGAAAATGGTTTACGGTAAAACAGCCCATATCACCATGTGATCTCACCGATGTTTGTAAACATGCGTCAGCCACATGTGATTCCGGCGATGAGGAAAGACTCTCCGGACGCTTGTCCAATCAGTGATTGGGGGAGTGTCAGGGGCGGGGTCCTTATGTTGCGCTATGGAAAATTGTTTGGGATACATTGTTACAAACGTAGGCTACTCTCTGAGATTGATAACGACAGTATGGAGGAAAAGGGAATCAGGTGGACTGACCATTCAGCGAGGGTGGGGTGTGAGGGAAATGGCTGACACTTCTTCCACCCTGGAGAAAAGGAAGCTTCATATAAATACGTAAGTTATTTGTATTATTAAGTGGGCAAAGCGACCACGCTGCGTATGTTGCATAAAGAATACCACTATGTAGGCTAATTCATAACCACTCACGTCCTGGATGGAAAGGTAAGAATAAAGCTTTTGGCAATAATTAAAGTACGAACCAAAGAATAATTAAACAAAATTAAAGTGATGTTTTCAAAATCACAAAGATATTTCGCGGGGTGCCGCTAGAAAGAACTTGTAAACACTTTAAAATATATATCGCCTATATAGCCTATATAAACCCCAGTGTTTATTCATCGATATGACAACAGGTAAATTTAAACTGCGTCAGCGCGCCGTATACAATCCGGTAGGAATTTCCCCTGCGGAGCAACACGTAGCGACGGTGTAGCAGCGTTTTTGTGTTGTGTCTGAAACTTATTTTGTGAAGCGCTTTTAAAGAAGGTCGAAACAAAACGTGGAATTGGAAGCGATGGCGTGTCAAGGAAGAGCTCGGAATAGGATGCTGCGCAAGAGATGGATAGTGCGTAATCCTGTTGTGGGAGAGGACGATGTTACGCAGTACATATTGCCACGATAATTTACCACCCGGTGGCCTCACGGACAGCGTTGTCAAAAAATACCGCTTTGTTTTTGTATAAAAAATAGTTCTTTAACTGACAAACGTGTTCACGAGATGATATGCGAGGGTAAAGTTGTTGTTTGACGATTTGAACGAAAACGTAAACCCAAGCAGAGCAGTGATGACACAGCTTTATGATTCAGGTGTCAGACATAATTTGCTGCGTCACAGAGATCCGGGAACATCCTTAATAGTTATTTAGTTCTAAAGTGCGCACTTGATCTAATGAAAACAAGCTGTTCTTCCCGAATATAGGGGGTGCTACTGAGTGGCACCACTTTATGATGTATTCATATATTTCGTCTATTTCTTTCATCACTTATTGTTTGTACTTTTCATGCTAATGAAGTTTAATTGCTCAAAGAACTTGTTATTTAACAATGTTTTTTAAATTTATTTTATTTTCCAGTGTGAGACATTTTAGCAGTTACAGTTTACAATGCACTCTTGTAACACCTTAGGATGTTAAGATGCTTGTTGTGATGACACAGTTGTGGCTAAAACAAACTAATGGTTTCCTGTGTCTTTCTAATGATCACCACGTAGAGAGAGGAGGTACTTCCTGCTCCTTACATGCCAAAGAGACACAAAATAAAGTGCTTCATCACCTCCCGGAGGATCTGAGTTGGAAATGAGACACACAAGAGGAGGAAACTCCATCCTGTCTAATGGATTTGTTCAGCCGGAATCAGCAATAGACCTCATGAGTTGCTAAACCACTGGCAAGCTAAGGTGAGGAGAGATAGTGTGAAGAGGGGTGTAGTAGAACTTTAATTATGTGGACTAAAAAGAAATTTGACTCCAGAGGAATGTTATAGGGTGGTTTTAAAGCACATGTGTATGGGTCCTGGGAAGATGCATAAACTGATCACAGAGTGAGTATCAGGGACTGGCTTTTAATCAGAATACCTCTAGTGATTGTACATTAGATAATGTACTCCATACTGTGTGAATCAGGCTGTCAAAACTCCTCAGAAGGTATTTAAAGATTGTGACAATCATGCTTACAGCAGTCATAATGCTTATGATTACTTCTAATGCTAACCAGTGGAACAAGTGACCCACTTTTGCAAACACAGAAATGGGACCTTGGTTAATTTATGGGTCCAAAACAGTAACAAGGACAGAAGACAGTTATCTTTGACTAATATTAATAATGTACTTTTATGGGAATACAAGCTCCGTGTAGCTCTGATTTCTCTTACAATAATTGGTCACTGAAGCCCGTCTTACCCTTTCAAAAGACACTACAATGATTTAATCCACACCTCAAACACTATTTCAGCCGAGTTAACAGATTCATTAAACTGATGCACAGCAACAGGATGCAGAGAAAAGAAATATTTTTCCCCAAGATATTAAAAAAGGCAGACCCCCCCCCAAAAAAAAAAAAAAAAAAAAAAAAAAAGGGGAGGGGGGGGGGGGTTGGGATTGGGGTGAAAAACTTTTTCCTTGTTTCTTTGGGGAAAGCAGTGA
>JBAMIG010000003.1:10157508-10181060 GCA_037177335.1 Kiunga ballochi
TAGATGTTGCTGCAGTGCTAACCTCCACACCACTGTGCTGCGCAAAAATAATTACGTACCGGTATTTAAAAAAAAAACAAAAACAAATAAATAAGCTGACAAACCATTGAAGAGCTGAACTAAAACAAAGAGAAAAATGTGGTTTCCCAGGAATACGTTGGGGTGTTGTTTCTGTTGCTTAGCAAACATGGAAGCTGTTATCATCACAAGCAGCGTAGGCAGGTAAAGCAGGTGAATTCTCCCAGAAACTCACAGCTACCAATTTAGCATTTTCTTCAGGAACCGGCCCCTGGATTATAAAATCTCTAACAAGCACTTTAATCCCACCATTTTACACTTTTTATGGTGTCCACAATTGCTGTCCAACTAAGAGGTGTAAAAGTCCTGAGTTGCCACGCTCCAGTAAATCCTCCTGCTGTCATGATTCTATGTAACAAAAATGACTGCATTCCAGGTATTCCTGCTCATCCTGCATAAAGAATAATGGTAAGAAATGGCTCAAAGTGTATCCATCTTCCTCTATGTTACTCTTGTAGTCTATTCCATGAATCCCCTTTTCAACTTAGATGAAGAAACAATTTCCTGTTGCTATTTGTAGAAGTACTAATATTGCCAGCAACAATTATTTAAGCAGCATAGCAACGATTTTAAAATGAGCAAACTAAAAGCAGTGTTGGCACAGTTCCTGAGTTCTCCATGACACCTTGTTTTGAAGATTGTCAAATGAGTAAGACAATGATTGTGCACCCCCATATTTGTTGTGAAATATCCGTCATTGTTTTAAATAAAATCTCTAACAAAGTCTGAGGACTCTTATTACAGCTTCTCGTCTTCTGAGTAATTGAAGAGGGTTTTGGACCCCAAGCTGGGTCCTTCTCTACTGGTCTGAAATCACTTAAAACATTATACAACAGGGCTAACGTGTCCTAAAATACAATCAGGAGAATTTGGGGAAACTATGTTTCCATATCAACAGCAAATGTAAATATTGTTAACCCATCTGATGTGCTTTCACTTTGAAGAAAAACTGAGTCATAGGGTGTGCCCTAACCAAACATGACATCACAGTTACTGATCTGGGTTTAACCATTACTTTGTTGGTTGCCAAGTCTGTCCCCATGATCACCCATTGGTATATTCAGACTTTCCTTGACCTCAGCAGAATTGAAATGAAATTCAGGACTGACAGTTAAAAATACTAGCTGTTTAAAGCTCACATGATAGTTTGAACCACTGAAAAATATAAACAAAATCCAACTACTGTGTTAAATTACAGAGAAATGGTCGGAGCTTTAAAGTTGAATAGAAAACCGTGAAAGGAAATACCACTTATAGACTTAAAGTTTGCTATACCAGGGTTTATTGTGGCAACTTTTGCCAGATGTGCTTGAGACCTTATAAGTCACTTACATGTCTAATAAAACTAATGTCAAAGATTGATCATTATTGAGAAGCAGAAATAAATTAATGCTGTAAAATGCAATGGCCTTTACTGATCTTCTTTTTTGTCAGATGATGTTTCTTAACATAAAAGTAGGAATAGGCTGCCCTGTAACTCTAAAAAGCCATTTAGGTGAAGGTGCCTGCATGTAAACATGTACTGTAAGCTTATAGATGTGCCATCTGTTTTTGATCTCATGTTGAGTTTGCAATGGGAACTGTTTATGTTGATGTCTTGGGCTTAAATATCTTCATCCTCCCTTCTCCTGAAAATAACTGAGGAGGAACCATTAATTTCTAACCAATAAGGGGTTTCCCTTATATTCTCATTTTTCCTGAACCACATGAAAGCTGTGCCCAAAATAAAAAACAACAAAAGGAAAAAAAAACTGTTGCACATTTTTTGTAACCATGTAGGCCTAACTGATTCAGCTAATTACATGAATCACTTACCTCGTTGGTCCAGATGAGCTGGCATGGTTTACCCTGCAATGCCATGTGTTTAGTCTGAATATGTGGAAAGCAATTTCTTCTTCTATTGTAAAGCCAGATCACTTCCTCTGTCTGAGGGGTGGGTTTACTAAGGGGTCTTCTGCACATCAACATTTCCTTCCATTTGACTATTATTTAATCTATGATTTTATTGTGATTTTGCAGTTTTATTCTTCTTTACTGTAATGCTTTTACTGTTTCAATATAAATCACTGAATTGACCTGTACATGAAAGATGCAATGCAAATAAACTTGCCTTGCCCATTTGTAAAAAACAACAAAATAAAGCATGATCATTATCTTATACTGTAAATGTCACAGGAGCCAACTACAAGCACTTTATTGGATTTAAATTCCTGAACAAAGATGATTTTTTTAAACAGTAAATTAAGTTGTATATATATACACATTTGATTAATTTCTCAGTATGTACAATTCATGTAGGCCCTTGTTTAATGTGTTTAATGTGTACTGAAATTTATCATAGTCAACTGGTAGTAAGGGAATATAGCGAGTGTCATGTATCACTCTTCAGGTTGGCCTAAAATAAAAACAAAACAACAAACAAAACAATAACTGTCAATGTTAATATACCAGTAAATATCTTAATCTCTAAACACAAAATGTCTATGAAATCAGAATTCAGTATGTGAACATTATGTCTGCATATCAGCTGTGATGAAGTGCATCTGAAGCAAAGAGGATAAGTACTGATTGTTCGGGGGAGATCTCCAAAACAGCTGTTTTGATGGAGTTTGGTAATCTATTCTAAACATCCTTTAATTGTGGGTGGTCAGGATTTACAAGGCTAAAGAAAACTACTCTGGCTCAGGTCATGTTAGGCTATGTTTCATCTTATTACACCAAGTTCCTTTTTATTCATTGGAAATGTTGCCAAAATGATCTTAACACCACATAAAACATACATTATGTCTGAGATAAATTTAGTTAGTTAAACATTTTTTTTGTTGTTTTATTTGGTCTTACTGAATTGCTTTTGTTTAATTGATCCGATACTATACAATTTTTATTTTAGATGTGTTTTAGCTCGTGAAGCACTTTGTGATCAGCTGGAAATGTGCCATGCCAACAAACTTTATCTTGACCTTCACAGAATTCATTCATTGATCAGTCAATTGTTTGGACAGTTTTTGGACACAAGCCCTTTGCAAAATTGTGTCCAAACTTTTGACTGTTCCTGTCTCATAGATGGGGTTAGAACTAAATCATGACACTATTCATTCATCCATCCATCCATTTTCTACCGCTATCTATCCCAGCTGTCAACGGGCGAGAGGTGGGGTACAGGTCACCAGTCCAGCACAGGTCGCCAATCAGCCTATTCCCAAGGTGCATGTCTTTGGACTGTGGGAGTACCCGGAGAGAACCCACGCCAACACTGGGAGAACATGCAAATTCCACACAGAAACGTTCCTGCTTTGAGACCTCTGTGCAAACCAACTGCGCCACCTCAGCAGCTCGTCATGACACTAATTCATGATAAAATATGTTTATAATTTATATAATTTACTGTAGAGCACAAAGCAGAACATGTTAAAGCTTATATAAACAAGTAGTTTATATATGTAGCACAGTGACAGGATTTGTGTAAAAGGTGGGCAGAGTTTCCAATCATTTTCTTTTTTGTTCAACAGAATAGAGACTTATGGAGCTTTATTAAAGCCATGATTGAGAGCTATGTTTTTGCAATTTCTCCAACATTTAGATTAAATTCCTTAAAATTTTCTGTGGAAATCTGTTGATGATAAAAAAAAAAAAACATTGGGAGTGGTGCCATCCTGCACTGGAAAAACAAGATTTCGACAGAGGAAGAGGAGGACTCAGAACTTCTTTTTCCTGTTCTGGGTCATTTTTGAGAGACCTAAATCCAAAACAGACTAAATGTATAAGATCAAAACAGTGCTCCACATGGATTCAGCATCTTGCTAACAATGCTACACTGGCACAGCTGCAGAAGCTGGTGTAAACAAATGATTAACTAAAAGTTTAATGCATGCTTGATTTCACAGCTGAAACTGTGTTGTGAGTTGACCTCTGAGTCTTGTTGTGATGTGATGATGTGCATTCCACCATAACATTGTGGTTTGAGGGCTGACGGAAATCCACCATCTGTGGGATTATGATAAATGCTGCAGACCTTTAGGACCTTTTGGGTTTCTCATATCCTCAGAAAGAGATTTTTGACAAGCAATTACTGTGAAGTTTCCCACACTTGTTGAATGTCCCACCCAGGATAATACAATTAGTTCTATTAATCTTTCCTGTATTGCTGTTGATTCATATTACAAAAGCCTGTATATATTTTACAATAAAACATTACAACTTGGTTCAGCTGTTTTGTATTGGTGAAAAACAACAGATAAAAATATAAGGGTTAATCTTATTAAAAAAAAAAAAACAGGCAACATAGAAGACTCACACATGCAAATGATGAAGGTCAGATTTAGGAAAAAAGTCTGCCAAAACAGGATCTGAAAAAAAAGCTTACAACTTACAAGTTTGTACCTCAGATGGGCTTAATATCACCTTCAGTCTTCAATATTTTAGTGATAATAATATGAAGACATAGTTAAATTATGTTTCACATTATATTCATGTCATTCCTTTATCCTTGAGAGGATAGTCAACAAAGCCACCACCACTCCCATCATGACAGAATAATTTCCTCACAGGAAGAAGTGATGAACTCAAAAACAGTTGTGTTTAGACTGGTTGTGTGAAAATGTACTAACATTTGTCCAACTTGGTCCTTGACAGCCACTGATCTTTAAACTACAGGTGCTTCCCTGTACTTGCATGCCCTCAAACAATTGAGTAAATAATAGCTTGGAGAACTTAAAGGCAATCTGTTGAGCTTAATTAAATCGGAGTGTGGTGTGTAAGAGATCTAAAGAGACATGTGGACCCAAACACTGTACCAGAATGATACTACCAGGCTAATATGTGGATACTTAATTGACATTAAAAAAAATTTTTTTAGCAAAACTTTAGTTTTGCTCGTGTGCGTTCACAATGATAAAAATTCAACTTTGTTAGGATTTTCTTTTTCTCAAATGATCCTTAGTTGAACTAAACGGATTCATTTCCCACATATCCTGTAAACAGCACTATATCATTTTTAATTACTGACTGATACAATGACTTCTGAGAAAAACAGCAAACCCACACTCTCTGGCCTTTAACCGTCATCTAACATAACTTAGACGAATGGCTATGATAATGATGGCGTATCCTGTTTGTCCATGCTTTCTGCTCCATACAATTAATCAAAGATTATTTTCAGTCAATGTCAAGCTTAAGCTTAATACTGAGGGAAGTTACAGGAAGAAACCTGCTCTTCTAACTAAATAAAGCCTTTTGGTTTGTTCCAAACAGGCCATGAAATCTGTCGTGAGATAACTCTGTGTACAATCATCAGTAGCATGACAGTTCTGTCATCTGTTTTACGAGGCCTTTCCTCCATTCTGATCCACACCCTCACCAGGACAATGACCTGGGCTTATTCTTTTGAGACTAGTTTCTCCCATAGAACAAAGGTCTCTACTTTTATGATGTGAAAAATACTTTAGACAAACTCTTCTATCTCGTTCCAAGTCGAGTCCTTGAACTGCTTTACAATTAGAGAAGTGGATTATGAAACATTTGAAAATAATGAATGAACTTTCATTCGGTCATGATGAGAACTGTTTTATTATTTTTTAAAAAACATAAATGGTAGCTTGTGCAGTGGATACTTTAGAAAGAGAAATCCTGCTGAATTCTTTTGTCATGATGAAGGTTTCTCTCTCTTTTCATCCCCACATTCAGACAACAAAAGACATTAAAAGAAAGTCAGGAGGCGAGGAATGTGGCTGATTTAATCTTTAACAGTCGCCAATTCAGTCTGCAAACTGAATTAAAGACTTTGTGAACTTCTTGAATATCTTCTTTTGTGCCTCCATTTGGATTAGAAAAAAAAAGCCCACATTACAGGAAAACTGTAGGCTGGACATAAAAGAACAAACACATTTTAACCACTATTCACAACACATAAAAACAATGTTAAAGATTTTAACCAAAAATAAATAATTAAAGTTAAATAAGATATTTACAAGCTTGTGTTAAGGTGTTGATAAAAAAAAACACAAATAGTAAAAAAAAAAAAAAGTGCATCTGAATAATCTGTGGAATGTCCTTGGATTTTAATAAAACAGCATGTTTGATAACTTAGTGCAAAAGTATAAAAAGTGTGTTTCTCGTTTTCCACATGGACTCAGAAAGGCAGTTTGTTGCCATGTCCTCCATTGGTGGCAGATGCTCTAACTGATAGGTGCGATCCTATCTGCAGACCTGGTTTTGACAAGAAATGCAGTTTAGCTTTTTGTTTAGGTCACATGGTGGTACAAGCAGACAGGCACAATATTCATCCTTTAAAGGCTTCCTTGTAAAAATGATATTGCTTCAATTTTTCCATTTTAACATGGTAAGAATGCTTAGACATGTTTTTGGTGTATTTAGATGTTTTTAATGGAAATATAAACGCAGTGAGTTATAGATACCTGAGTGAAGAAGGCAATCTAAAGATTTTGGCACAGTAATAACTCCGGCTTCAGGTCTTCTCCAGTGTCATATGAGCTATAGTGTCATCAAATAAGGAATGTGTGTCAGAACTGTTGAGTTAATAGTAATTAGTCCACCAAGTGGTGTATGCTTAATCTGCATTTCAGGTTATTAAGTATTAGTCATTAAGACAGAAGTTTATGTTTAGAAAAAAAGATTTTTAGGCCTTATAGTGTATTGAAACTTGAACATCATAAAGAAGTAAAAATCCCAAATCCTTTTGATTAAACTGAACTATTTACTTCAAGATGAAGACTATTTTGCATCCAGTTAATCTTAACTCATGGGTTGAAATCTCATATCAAAAGATTTAATCCGTTTGTTATTTTGTCTCCCCCTTTGCTTTTTTCCTGGGAAAGGATTTTATCAGATTATTTCCTGCGGGTTTCCGTCATTTCTCAGCAATCCGGAAAGACAGGCATCTCAATTTCCTTGTATAGTTCCAAAACCAGAAAAGGAATATTCTAACATCTGAAAACAGTCATTGTTGTACATCCGTATGCTGACGTTGCACATTATTGGTAGACAGGAAACGTTTTAAAGAAGCAAAGATTTTCAGCAGCATAAAAGTAAAGTATAGGAATGAGGCATGCAATAAATTAAATGTAAAAACTCACCCTTTTTTCCTCAGAAGAAACTTGTTTAAAAAGAATGCACACACACATGCAACTGTAATGACAATGACAGAAAACTTCTCAAACTTTTTATTTCAATTACAAATTTTAAAGAGAGCAATTTGAAGGAGAAAACATATTACCTAATGTAACGGCTATCACAGAGATGACAACTACTGTACGTCCTGGAAAAATTATTTTAAAATAAAGTTAAGTTTGGCCAACAAAAAAAAGCATATTTTTCAGGTTAACACTAAAACACTTACCAAAATGTGTTGTAGTTTCTATGGCCTCCTCCTGCTTATCTGCAAGAATAAAATACATTTACTTTACAAATCATTTAAAAATCAAAATAAAACACTTTTTATAACCATTATATTATTGATTCAGTAGCATTTATTAATTCAGCAACACTGTGGTTCCCAATTCTTCCAGCACATGTTTTAGTAAAGCATCAGCACATCTTTTAATATTGGTTAAAGTGGATCAATTAAATACGACTAAATTAATCACAGTGCAGATATTAGCATTATAAAGTTAAATTAGAGGAAAGTATTGGCCTCTTTAGAAACCACTATTATTTTCTCCTTGTTAAAGTTCAGAATACGTATCCCTGCTCAATATATTCAAAACTCTAACAAGCTACTTTGAACTCAAAGTGATCAAATAAACTAAGGATAATTTTATTTGGAACATGATTAGTTTTATTCTTATTATTTTGAATTAATCTTACTTAACTAATGGATAAAAGACAAATTATTTCACATTTTACTTAATATACTTTAAGTCTCTTTGAGCTCATGTTTAAAACATATGCTTTACTTTGTTTTACAGCACATGTAGGATTGGATGTTATGTATTTTATTAAAACAATAACATGATTAAAAATCTTTAACATCCTCACATGTGAGCTCTATCTGACCCGTTTGATGGCATTCATATTACTTCTGAAATGAGTAAGCCTCAAACGTCCCAGATTTACTGATATTAAATCAATAAGACTGATGCCCTGATATAAATAAAAATGATAAACTAACAAATCTGTGAAGGGTTTTTTTAAAAAAATCAGGCATTCAGTGCATTTTCTCCATCTTAAAAAATAAGAGCAATCACCAGATACCTTCAATAGAAGACGAAGTAGATGTTGCACTAGTTGTGGCAGTGTTACCCTTCACTCTCTCATTGAAATTAGGACCTATTGGACAAAAATAATTATGAGATGAGATTTATCTCAAGAACTGTCAGCTGGGATTGGCTCCAGCCCTCCTGCGACTCTGTTCAGGTAATAAGTGGTAGATAATGGATGGCTGGATGGATATCTTGAGAATTTAGATAAAGACATCTGGATATTTGTGTTCATGAAGATGTTTCACCACTCATCTGAAAAGTTTCTTCAGCTTAGGTGGACTTAGGAGGAGTGAGTAAACCAAAATGCACAAGTTTAGTTGCTTTATTCAAGCCCCAATTATTACCATGTCCTAGTTATCACTGCAGGCCCAATAGTTGGTTACCATCATTCTTATTACTTCATGCATTTGGTATAGAAAAAAAAGGTTGCTTCTATAACTTAAACAGCATGTGCTGACATGCATACTGCATGCACAACATAAATGCATGCTCCAACATGATGTTTTTAAAGGTTTTCAAAAGTGCATAGCTTTGTACCTTGTTCTGAAGGTGAGACAGTTAGGGATGCAGTGACTGTGATAGTGTTATCTCTGTTGGGGGCTATGGGTGTGGTAGATACAACTGCAGAAGTGGTCGCCTCTGTAATATGAAGAACAAGTATAGTTGCCGACATACAGTTTTGCCAACAAATGTAAAGGGAGTATTTGCAGTTAGTAAAAATATATTATTCTTCACAAAAATGGCAAATATTTCTAAACTATTTCAGTAAATACTATAGTTATTTGTCAGTGTATACCTTGTGTTGTTGTAGTAGTGGGGGTTATCATTTTTGTTGTAATTATATGCTCTGTTGCCACACCTATGAACAAAAAAAGACTGCTAAATCTATTGATAAATAAAATGACATTCATCAGCTTTTTATTATGCTGAAGGTGGGCCATGCATATGGATTTAATATGGCATACAGAACATGGATTTAATATGGCATACAGAACATGCCTTAAAATGAAAGTCATGCATGACGCACATGGTTCTACACTTCACATTGCATAGAAAGAAAAGTTAAAGAACTGTCCATTTACTACTCAATCTGATGAGGAGATGTACGATTCAGAAATAATGGTGCATTAATGAAGAGATGTGTGTTGTGATTAATATTTAAACAACATGAGGTGAGCTCATAAGTAAATGGTTAATGAATGAATTATGTAAGTTATAAATGGATAAGCTGATAAAGTTTAACAATGGCAGCTGTGTTTCCCTGCTGAGTTTATCAAATGAAACCTACAGTATGCCCACTGTTGAACTAAAATCCTCCAGATTTCCATTTTATCCACACTCCGTATAGAGCTCGTCTTGTGGGATTTTTATAAGATTTTGAAAACTACGAGACCATATTTACAACTTTTGTATCATTTGGGTCTTTATTTGTAAATTAAGTACAAACTTTTAGAGTATAAATAAAGCTTTCCTTGGTTATGCATTACATTCTAGTTAAGCCACTGTTTTGACTATATTTCACAACTGTATAAAAATCAACTCACAAAGCCTTTAAGTGTCCTTCAGATTGTTACAGCAAGTGAAATGCTGCTCTGGAGGTTAAAGGAAGGAGTCCAGCATTTTAAACCAGAACCACTAATTTATCAGAAATGTCTTAAAATGTGAGGCATTTGTCTGCAACACAGTGATTGTTGTTGGTCTTATCTTACTTTGGGGAACTGAACAATTTGAATTATCTCCACTCTGTCAGCAAAGGACCTGGGACTATCCAGGAAGAAACTCTTTTCTTAAGTAAAAAGGTAGAAAAGTATTATTTCTTTCATTCTTTTTTGATTGGTTGTGCTGATTTTTACAGCACGGACAGCAGTCTTTTCATCAAGTAGGTCTTATATAACTATGTCTGACTTTTTTCACCCTTTCAGTAACAGTGTATGAAACACTGGGGAAATTTGAACGGGGCATTGAAAATGCATTTTCATCTGTAGACACCGTTTTTACACTAAATGTTCTGGACTCTTCTCTCAGTAATGTCACCTTTTCATGACAACTCAGTTCCCATAAGACCACAGAGCATGTTCCAGATGCAACACTTTCTGTGCTGTTAGTAACTTTGACAGCATAATAAACTGAGTTGATTGGCTCTTTTACTTTGATGCAGGTACATTGCAGTGATTTCTTGGTTACATCTACATTGTTTTTGATAATCTAAAACAGGTACCAAGACACGGAAAATATGTTACAATTATTTTTTTGTATCTAAAGATATAAATGCAAAGCAACAATATTTATGTTACCAAGTAGCATTTAGCAAAATGTTGGGCTAGACTGAGTCATGGGGCTGAAATGCAAATTGTATTTCTTGAAAAACTGGATAGTTACTATGGATGAAGTAATTCCCCCCTCATGTTAGAGATAATGCATTTAAATAGGACATTGACATGGAAGCATGGACAATGTTACTTGTTAATTTAAGAATGATCTGATTAATTTGCAAAGCATATCTTTAAAAGATATAATAAACAAAAAGCAACAATACAAGAATTTATCAACATCAGCCTGCTTTTTTACCTCTCAAGCGTAACACAAAAAAGTTACCTTTGCATTCTGGAGGTTGTGAATTGTACCGAGCAGTTTCCTTGCATGTGATGCCAGGATTCCCGATGAGGGTATATCCTTCATTACAGCTGTACTTCACGGTTTCTCCATATTTTGGATTATCTGGGAGAACCCAGAGGCTTCTGCCGTTGGCCACTTCAGGAGGTTTTCCACATTTGACAACTGAAGAGATTAAATATACAAGTATGAAATATAAAATAAAGATAGCAGTGTTTGTTTAATAATTAATTAAAAAGGCATTTGCTTTCAAAATGAAAAAAAAAAAATTGCAAGTTGTAGCCAATGACATACGCTGCATAAACCTGACACATACTGTTGCAAGTTCCTTGTCCAATCCACCCTGAATCAAAGCACTGCAGATAACTCATTCCACTAATCTTGTAACTGAAAGCCAAAGGAAAGTCAACAGAGCTGATTAATTGAAGAGGGCAAATGTTCTGCAGATTCACAGACTGAAATATTGTGGAGGGATCAGAAGCTCAGAGCTAAATTCCTTTCAAGTTTAATGCTAGAAGAATTTATCAACAACTTCTATATTGCTGGCAGGTTGCTGGTACATACCAATCTGATTTTCAGAGGCAATTATTTAGCTTCTTATAGCAAAGGAATCTTAAGATTTCACAACTATATGACTCAAACTTACCCCCGATCACAAGAGACTTGTACTACAGCACCAAACAAGGTACCTTCACTGACAATAAACTGCATGTGCGGCTTTGGTACAGGAAGACCACAGTCCTTCTCTGTAAGATTAAAAAAAAAAACAACAAAAAAAACCCATCACAACAAAATTTTGATATCAATACATTAATTATTACATTATTGATCAAGATAACCAAATTAAGTGGAAGCCATAAACGTTAGGAGTTCTGGAAAAGTTTGACATGAATAAAGACAGGACTTACTCTCGCATACAAGGTCTGGTTCAGTCCATGTCTGGTTAGTGCATGTTATGATCCCAGTTCCGCTTACATGCAAGTATCCAAGGAGACACAATAAAGTGATGTCAGAACCCTCTGGAAAATCATTGCGTAAAAGTGCTTCATCAGACATGACCATACTGCTTCTTCCCTCTGGTTTGGGGCAATCACCTAGAGGTAAAAGAGATATGCAACATTAAAACAAAGTTATGCTTAATTTAATTTAAAGGAAAAAAGTCTAAAGTTATAAAGTAGGTATCTTACAACTAAACTAAACTGAACTAAAGTGTAACAGTAATCTATGTCTCTACTAATAATATATAATAAAACCATAATATAAAAAAAATAGTTTAATTTATTATCAAAAAGTTCAAGTTTAACTTTGTCTAATATAAAAAAAAAGTTACTGATACAAGCTAGAATTAGATAAGAGTTAGTTCTTTCACGGTGGAGGTGATAGAAAATGCATTGCTCTCATGTGATAAATATCTATTTAACCGGCACAGAGACTGTCCTTACACTGACCTGCTGCGTTCACGATAAAGAGGTATATTATCAGCAGGGACTTCCGTGCTCCTCCAGTATCCAACAAAAAATCCATATCGGGATGCAGAAAGTAAAAAAACAATGAAGATCCCAAAGACTGCGTCGAGTTGTCCAACTTCTGGTGACCAACGTGGTGACCGCTGTCTTTCCTCACACTGAGTCTGGCCGAGCGGGGCAAGCGCAATTACAGACGCAGACATGCAGGAAGTGACGTAAATTTACCACAATAAACCTATTTGTTTCTTAACCTCTTTCTAATATGCGCTTCATTAAATCATAATATAACTGTAAAGTAATTTCTAATTCAATTACAAATATGTAACTCATAAAACAGAACCATTTCTAAAAGTATTACAAAAACACATTGGTAAAAACCAAGATGTTATCTTTTAATAGTTGAAAGAACATATGATTCTACCTTAATTTGAAAGAAACAGGAAGTATGTAATCTTGTTGATCAGTGCAACATTGGTCAAGCCTTTCAGAGACAGACGGTTTTTGTACAGGAAAAAAATAGACACTTTGGGTGTAACTTTTATCCGTTTCAGTAAAGGCTGTGTGTATATATCAGCATATCTATCCAAAAATAATATGTAGAAAAAGGAAAAAAAAAAGATGAATAATCGCTGATTCTTTAAAGAAGGCAGTTAAGCTTTATTTGGCGTGGTGGACTAAGATGCTTGTCATGTCAGTAAATGCCACAATAAGAAAAAGTCTGGGTCAAAATACTGTCTGTGGTTTGGGGTATTGTCATGGATACAACAGACTGCATATCCCCATTCCAAAAGGAGGTTGTGCCTCATTGCTTCACAAACACTAGGCTAAATTCCAAGGAATCCACCTCCCATTTTTTAACCACAAGTCTGTTGACAGGGGCCATGTCTTTCCACCACCCAGTGTTGCTGGAGTAACCTTCAGATATGTTACTTGGAAACAAGGCAACAAAGAGGTAACATACTTTAGTGACCTGTGAATTCACTATTTCGGGATGAAAGTAATAATTAAAAAGAAGTACTTTGAAAAATGCCATGGGGATGTTTTTGGAATTCACACATATCACTCCAAAGTAGCATTAAAAAAAGATAGGGGCCTCTCAGTGTTTGGCAGGGAAAAGCATAACAAAGTGATGGAAGGCCAATGAAATATGGCTTTAAAAAAAACTGCACACCTAATTTGCTTTTAAGATGTTTAGGAAAAAAAATGGCCAGAATTAGAGGGATGCTGGTTGAGCTGGCACAGCCTGTGTTTCTTATCTGTATTTGAACACCCTGTCCAAGTAAATGATTGGTAAAACCTCCTTTCTCAGCAGCTGTAAGAATGCATCTGCTTCTCTTTACGTCTGATAAAGAAGAAAATATGTTTCCAAAGCTCCTTATAAAAGCGTATGAGCACATGGGTTACCTGTTTTTTAGACATACCAGTGTGATGTTAATTTCAAAACCATGACTTTATTCCTCATATTTATTGAATGTCTTTGTGTAAGAACACATGTCCATAAGGTTACACATGTTTGTCCAAGCACAAGTTAGTTACAAAGACTCTTTACTTGTTGATTACTCGATTTTCTTTTTGGAAGAAATAATTGACAATATCCAGTATATTTATACCATCACACAAAAAAACAAAACAAAAAACAAACAAACAAGAAAGCATCTATGTGATCCATATTTGTTGTACTACAGATGTTCTCTTTAATCATTGAAGGAACTAGATTGGATTCTGCAAAGTTTTGAACCATTAGTGACTAAAGCGGTTTAGTTTGAACTCTAAGCCTCACTCCTATTTGTTACCAAGTGAAAACACTCCCACTCGACATACATGTGATAACTCTTCAGAGGAAACTCTTGTCTTCAAGTTTATTTACTGTTTTGGCTTATAAAGCTCTGACATATTTTTTTCTTCCTTTTTCACCTAAGCCCCAGCTTTCCACTTGGTGGCCACACTCTTCTGGCATGTGCATGATCTCATGAACAGCAGAGACATTTAGCAATTGGCAGAGAGAAACCATCATATCAAGTTTAGATGCCAGCAAGAATTAGCAGCTTTCACCAACTAAAAAGGCTTTGATAAAAAAAGAAAAGCTTTTAAATGAAACAAAATAAAATAAGGTATATCTCTTTTAAGCAATCTTACCAACTATTTTTACTCCCACACCAAACTTAACTCAGAAAACCAACTTAATGTAAAACATGTGAAAACCAAAGACCTTTAATTACTACATATAAACAATAGTTATGTAAGCAAAACTTAGTGACACACAGTGTTCAAAAGATGAAGTGCAATGTCAAAAGATAAATAAGACTTTTTACCTTGCACTGTCAGGAATGGGCAAGCCCAGTATTACAAGTGTTAGGGATTTCCTTACTGAAGCACACCTGAATCCAATCAGGAGGAAATTAACTAACTTTGGCAGAGTTTGATATTAGGTTCAGCGCAGGTCTAATTAAGTCTGATGTGTTTCAGGTGTGTTTCAGCAGGGGAAGCTCAAACATTTGCAGGACTGCCGCTCTTGAAGACCGGAGTTGCCCATCTCTGCACTATGTGATTGTGATTTATTGAATTATCAGAATCTATGGAAACTGTTCACATGACGTTACTTTTGTTTTTTTTCTTCTATTTTCATAAAATTTTCCAATTATTGGTGATACCAAACTTATAGAGATCCAGGCATGCTTAATATAATCTTTAACACATCTTTTTGCTTGAAATGAACATCACAATGAATTAGTACAATATTTTTATAATTATCATTAAAATATATTTTCTCACTTAGCATATGCTACTTAAAAACACCATAATGTACAATAAAGTATCAAATTACCTTTCAATTTTCTTGTTTGTAAATATTTAATGTAAATGATGACACTGTATTGACACATTTTTTTGTCCCTTGGTAACATAAAACGTCAGAATCTGTCAAACCTGCCTGTTTTGTACAGCTTGGCCAGCAAGTGGCTTTGTGTGCAAATGAAACCTTGACAAATGAATAATGTCTGAAACAGTTTGTTGCAAAGCTTTGGTGCTCCATGGGCTTCATCTGCTCATAACTACTGCAAAATCTACGTCAATGTATTCTGTGGGTCTTAAAGCTGCTTTTGAAGAACCATATGACAACCTGAATAACTGTCTGTTTATAAATAATATCAGCTCTGTTTCTAGTTTAAGTCAGCAGTAAACATATCAGGTGGCACTGCTCAGACACAAGTCTGATGCTGTGAAAGTATAATTTTAAACACTGTGGGTAACTTTTACAGTAAATCTCACATGGCATCCTTAGCTAATCTTATAAAATGAAGGATGATTACATTACTGAATTACTCAAATCTAATAATTGCAATTATAGACTATACAGAGTTTCCTTTGAGTGTTGAATATAATTTACAGAGGGTGAACATGATTTATAGCTAACTATAATAAGATTTACACCCGCTGGAGTGTAGAAACAGTTCCATTATTAATTCCAGTTTATCTAATACATTTGTTATGCACCGATAGCACAAAATGCCTCTAAAATCTTGTAAGTAAAAAAAAAAAGATTACTTTGTTCTTTATGGCTACCATGACAACTTGAAATCTGCCTTAGTGAAAGCAACAAATGCTGCTTGCTCTCTTCCTAATGCGCAACAAACAGATCCACTTTCAATACTACGTGATTAATCTGTCAACAGCTGTGCCTTTGTATGATGCATAGTGGTACACTATAATGATGCTTTTTGCCTAAATCTGATATGGAACATCTGTTTTTATCTTCCTTGGCACGTGTCAGGTTTTACATGCTGCTCTTCATTAATTCCAATTTTCTTCACTGCCAAACTTTACTTATTAAGTCTGATATCACTACTCTTCTTGTTGATCACTTTTGGGGTCTTTTAGCATGATCCATATCCTTTTATATCTCACTTGTGTTTAGTTATTTACCCATGAACCTGACTTTTATGCAACGTACCTTCACATCTTTTTGATCCCCCATTGAACCTCATCAGAAGTATTCTACTTTCCAATTTGCTCAGCATGTGGAGACAAGTATTGCTGTCATAATCCTTTCATTATCATATTCCATCACAAAGCTCCATCTAAGTAGCATACACACACACACTTTTTGTAATTTAATAGCGTCAATTGATCTAAATAAAAATTTGAAGAAATCAGAGAAATGTTTCAGCAAAACTTTATTTCCAGTGCATGAACAGAATACCATGATAATTTCATAACCTACCCTTTTCAATCCATTTTAAATATTTTCTCTCTTTTTTACATAAAAAAATAATAGAGCAATTTGATATACCTCTATTTTTTTCTCCGCAAAAGAGCACTCAGCAAGTATTTATAAAGGTGCTGTACAATGTACAAACATTTACATCTACTGTTCCTAAAGAATGTAGAAGATACCACAAGGATTTTTTTTCCTTTTTTGAATGAAGCAATGCAAGGCCACAGTATGATGCAGAGATGAATGAAACAAAATGGTCAAAATAAAAACATAGAAGGAGAACATCAGTGCAGGGGCGGTACAATAATAAATAAAAGATTATTTATTTGAGACCAGAGTGAACTGTAATTACCTGACACTCCAGAGTTGGATTCTATTTATACCAACAAAACTATTGCACAAAAACTTACTGGGTTTGTAAACTGAAAACTCTTTTTAACAATCACAAACTCTTACCTTAGTTAAGCTGTAATTAATATAAACTCATATATTTGCTACTATTCTGCATTCCCTGAGCTCCTCTGAATACATCTTTATTTCATAAGCTATATGAGCAAGTGTTAAATTTCTTCTTCCATATACGTGACCATTTTATCTCTCATTCATACATTTGCTTTACATCTATTTGCTCAGCTACCCTGTAATATGTAAAATTATGACTTCACTTACATCAGCAGCATGTTTAAATATCAATAATACACTACACTCTCTGGCCTACACCCTTAAAGCTACCCTAGCACAGAATCACACAAAAGGATTGACAGATACATACAATTAAAATCCTAGTTCTTCTTTTCTCAAAAACCAAAAAAAAAACCCAAGAAAAAACCAAGAAAAAACCAGTACATGACTCAGAATGCTAAAAGCATTACATAAACAGACTTTTTTGCTTTTAACAGTAAACCTCAATATAAAGTAATATCTCTATTAAATAAAAGGAGTACAATTACATTATAAAATAACCCTAATGTATTGGTATCAAGTGAACATCAACTCATTCGGTTATGCTACAAGGGCAGATGCAGTGCAATGGAAATCTGGATATAGCGTCTGTAAAACATGACACATTCATATATATGTATATATATCTATATATCATATTTCACAATGAGACACAATTTGAGCAACTGCAAACATTTGGTACAGCAGATCGAATGTAAGTTCTATACATTTCATGAACTACAAAGATCCATGGTAATTTCAACCACTGAAGTACATTGGAAATAAGGTGAAAATCTCAAATAACTTGGGACAGTTTTCTAAAGTCTTTATCAAAATGTGGAATGGTTTGGTACAGCTACAAGTACATACAGTATTTTCATCTAATACCTTAATAATTACACACGGGTTTGCTATTATACACATGGTAAACAAGATCTAAATCCACAAGTTTCTGGTCTTTTTAATGATTCTGTTTGTGTGAAGATGTGTCATGGCAATACCAATTGAACAGTCTAGAGAAAGAAGTGGTAAACGCTTGCTCAGTTGTTTTTCAAAACCGACTGTGTAAAGAATGCAATTTATAAACAAGAAACTGGTTCATCCTCATTGATGTGCAGAACACGTGCAGCAAAACAAATAGTACGGACGAGTGCATGCAATTGAACAAATCTTGAAGAAAATATAGTCCAAGTATCCCACAATGAGGCAAAGAACAAAATTAAACCCTAAAAGTCATCCTAGGTGTACACTACTGACCTAAGGCAGGGTCCTTCTTATTTCTTTGCATATGGGTCATTGTAAATGAGTGAAGCGATGTTGGTAGACGCGTTTCGCAGGAGACTCCCAGGATTGGCACATTTCACATTTCAAAATGTCTTATCTGGCATAGCCCTGAGCGTGCCGCGTGTGCTGAAGTCCCGCAGAAAAGATGATGAAGCAACCAACAAGGCAGAGAGGAGAGCTCCATACCATATGTGATACCACAGGACTCCCAAAATACGAATCCAGGCATCATCCGTACATGAAGTGGCACATTGATGCACTTCACCATTTTCTTAAATGGAAGAACTTTGACAAACAATTCATTGAGAATGTTGTTAAATAATTCACAGCACTGCTTATCATCCTTCCCTCACAGAGGATCCTGGAGCACTTCGGCTTCAGAGAGGATTTTGGCAAAGCTTGGTACTTTCCAAGGGCCTGGGCTGACAGAGCCTTGAGGGCTGTCTTCGTCATTACTATGTTCTTTGGAGCTTGTTGATCTACTTTTTCTTCCTTTTTGTTCTTTTGGCAAATCTGCAGAGCCTTTTCTACTACTCGAACCTTCAAAAAACAATGATTCCACTTTGTTCAGAGTCCCTTTGCTCCCATTCCTGTTTTCTGTAGATTTTCCTTTACCATTAACATCTAGCTACCCTGAGTCTTTGCCCTTACTTTTATCATTTTCTTCTATTGCTTTAGGCAATGTCCTATGGTGATGTGCCTCTCCCGCCACTCTTCTTTTAAAACTCATTTTCTCATGGCCAGGCCTGGTCCTTTCTCCTCTTCCTTGTGAGAATCTTCTTATTTTAGGATTTTCATCTTTGCCATTTTTTTTTTCAGTACCTAAGCTCTCTCTGCTGGAAGAGTCCTTTAATCTTGAATGAAGACCTTGTTGCTGCTCTGTGCGCTGAGGTGCTAAAGCCACCTGCTGCCCATCTTGAGACTTCTTGGGGTTTGAAGTTTGAGTTTTAGTTGGTCTCTGATGTGTCTGAAGCATTCTGCCAATGCTAGGCAATGCTTCTTGTGCCTGACTCTCAGTCTTTTTAAGACTGTGATGTTGCTCTTTGGCTTTAGGAATGGTGTTCCCCGTTTTCTTTGGGCTGCTTAGCTCTCTGGAGTCTTTTGTGGGTCTGGTTCTCTTGTAGAACTTTGTTTGATCATTGGAGATGGGACAACGCCTTTCTACCTCCAAGTTGTTCCACTTTCCAAACCCCTCCACTGAGCTTAAGCCTCTGCTGCGGAGGGGCTCACTGCCTTGTAAGAATATGGTGCTACAACTATGAGTATGTTTCAACTTGCTGGGCAAGGCAGGGGAAACAAAATCAGAAGCCCCAGTGGGATATGGAGAGTGTTGGGGTGATGTGTCCGAAAGAAACACCTCTTCAGAATAGCTTCTGGATGAAATGAGCTTTTGATCTGTAAGAAAGATATTTTTAAATGGAGACACCATATTGACACATGAAGATTATAGATAGGTAAAAATACTGGTTTAAAGATGTTAAAGAGAGAAATTAGATTACAGTATTGTAGGGGATACTGACAACAATGGGTAAATGTGAGAAAGAAAAGAATTACCAAGGTTAAAGAGAAGAGACCACACAAAGCTGTTATGATGTTAGTGTTGGTGCTCAGTGTAATGGCACACAGAAGAGGAAGTGGTATTACCTGCATCATGGGCAAGAGAAGAGTCAAAGAAAGCACGAGGTTAGGAATTAATGTGTTGCTAAAGAACCCAGTGAAGAAAGTATTAATAATAACGAAAGAGCTTTTAGATATGCTCCAATTACATCAAATGAAGAAAATAATTAATCAGCAAATTGTTTATGATTCTGGCGTCTAAACAGAGTTTGATGTTACAGACCATATATTTGAGTTTTCAAACTAAAAAACAATAAGGCTGTCTCTTTTTGAGACAAGAAAAAAAAACTACAGATCAAGTTGTGGGTACAGTTTAAATACAGTCATTATGCATCATTTCTCTGACCTCCCTTCAGTGAGAGTTGCCCTAGATGAGTTCCTCTGCAGACAATATGTTTCTTTTCTATGTTAAATTGGTGTGTTAGATGCATAACTTTTGCTTGATTGATAGCTCCATGTCTAACAGCTTTTATGGTGACAGTTTCAGAAAACTTACTTTGCATTGCAGAATTTACAGAATATAGACAGGTAGATACTTTATTTATCCCTGGAGAAATATTCAAGAATATCATCTCATTAATGACCTAAAAGGAAGAAATTAATGAAACAGACCACGGACCATTTAGGATACTACACCTTAAATTCAATAAACTACATTGAAACTGGGATTATATTACAGTTTAATGAGTTAAACAGAAAAGTTCAGCTCCTATTGTACAAACTGTTATATTAGTTCTTGTTATTAGAGAAATAGAAACCAGGATTCTTGTAGGTAAATATAGCGAAATAAGAACATTTTTCACATACTAAATCTTCAAGAACTTTAACAAGTCCTGACTGTATGTGGAGCAATAAAAGAAAGCAGACATTTAGGTTGTGCAAAAACTGACAGTAAAATAAAGAACTTGGAACTGAAGGTCAAAGCTAGTCTTCCTGGATTTCCTCACAAATTTCAGATTTAAATTTAATTAAAATTGGATTAAACCACAGTTAGGAAAATTCTTACTCCTAAATTTTATTTTTGAGGAAACATTTTTTTATTCATTAAATGTAAAAAAAAAAAAAAAACTACGTTATTATAATACTAAAGCTGCCATAGAATCCAAAAAAATTCAGTGTTACATTCCAGTAAGCCAAACTAAATTGAAAAGGATCTTATCTGAATATAACACTTACTGGCTTCTTGAGACAGACCTGCACCAGGTCTAAGCAGCAGTACCACTTTGCTTCCTCCAGCTTGTATCAGTTCAATAGCCCGTGTATGGGAGATGCCACGAGCTGGCTCTCCGTTAATTTCCACAATCTCATCTCCAACCTGAAAGAATCAAGAAATATATCAGTGATGTTACAATCCTCTGCATTTCATGCAGACTCAAAAAAGCAGCGAGTCATCTTCAAATCGTATAAATTTTATGACACACATGATTACAGCTCTGCGATACCCTGCAGGAACCCTCTATTATTGGAAATGACAAAAAAGCTTAGGATAAAGCATGTCAATCTGTCATGAACTAATCAGTTTTGACAATCCTTAACATACTCGGATAGGCAAAGTCATGCTGGGAGATTACAGTCTGACAGGTCATACCATTGAGTTCTATAAAAAGCTTCTGTTTGATTACATCACAATCTCCATTTTTATCTACATATTGAAACCATGATATTGTCATTCAAACAGAAATATTCAAACCATGAAGAGAAAATATATGAACAGTTACAAAGCCATCTTTCTATAAATTATTTTATATTTTTGCCTGAACAAAACTATGATTTAGACAGCATGATGATTTTTCTTTATTACTGTGGTATTAAACCTGCAGTTGACTCTTATCATTCCCCTTCAGGCTAAATCCGATGCATGTATTTAACTGAGTGTTGCAGGATTAGATTACTATTGCGCCATCTAGTGGCTACCAGCCCCAGGCCACAATCCTTCCATACATAAATATACAATATTTTAAATGTATTTAAAGTGTACATTAGAGACATTACAAAATATATACGGAGTTAAAACCAAAAGTTTGGATCCACTTTTTCCATTAAATGTGTAAGTGTTTCCCAAATTTGTTGGTGTTATCAGTGAATGCTTTAATAAAAGGAGGACTGACATGGATTCTTCCATCTAGCAGAGCAGGTCCATCTTCTGCAAGTCTCAGGATGTACAGGCCCATGTTATACTCTGTGCCCCCTCGCAAACTAAAACCAAAGCCCCGAGGACTTCTCTCCAGCTCCACCGTCAGACAACCCTAAAACAGAGTAAAATAGGATGCACTGACAGAAATTCAGATGCTGTTGAGTGTTCATCTATAATACACTGCATGTGGAGAATTTCAGTTATCTTTTTGAGTGGTTTAACAAAAGATGAACCAGTAGAACCAGAATGAGGATCTTAGATTTATTCATGCTGACGATGCGTCTTGGAGCCGTTTAAGAACAGAAGTTGATTCCAGGATAAACAGTTGTTTAAATGTGAAATTATGAGGAGACAGCTACTATTTTGGCAGAAGAGCAAATCTGACATCCTCCACAAAGAGCTATTTAGTCTGGATGGTAGTACCAAGGCACAGGTCTGCCATGAAATAAAAAGAAGTGGAAAACACATGGCGAAGTTCTTTGTAGAACCCAGTGAAAGTTAAGAGGAAAAACAGGAGAATATTATGGACCATTTATCATATATACAATTTTTTTTGTGAAGGGCTGAATGTCAGATAAAACAGTGATAGTGAAACTCTCCGCAGAACCAGTTTTACAGGCATCAGATAAGTGTAAACCATTTACCAACATAAATATAACTATTTCACATCCAGACAGCGTTCTGTTTAGGACTATAAAAAAACATCAGGTTAACGTGTAGCAAGCATGTTGAGAGCTATCCAGCCAAATATTAGGTGCACTATGTTTATATTTTTAACCCTTTTACACACTGGATGTATAAAAACGAACTAGAATCAAATGAAAGAAAATTAGTAACACAAGTAACACAAAGCCTGTAACTCGGTAGGGTCGTTTGTTGCACCTTTGTATTTTGTGTGGTTCACTGTGGGTGTGTTGGTTTGGGTGTGTTGAACCAGGTGCCTTCTATCTGCTCGGCGAAGCACTGCTCTATTTAAGCAACAGACACATAATGCTCCGGCTTTCTGCTGCTTGGTGTCACAGTGTGCTTAGAGCAAAACTGCTGGCTTTGCACTGGAGGAAGAACAGTATGGGTCTGAATCAGTGGTCCATGGCAGTATGACCTAAACCGGCATAAGCTCATTTGTTGCTTGGGCCGGTGTAGAGCTGCACAAACCAAAGATGGGATGTGTGTGTATGATCCTTTAACTCTCCCTCATTTGGCTAATAGTACACATGCACTTTAGAACATTGCGCCCTTTTATCCTCTTTTGCAATACATATAGTTTTTAAAAACTTGATTTGGACTCTGCATTTTTATCTACATTTTACTGGTTTATCAGAAGTAACTTGCTTTAATGAATTGAAACTGTATTTTTTTTTTTTTTTTTTTTTTTTTTTTTTTTAACGTGTCTTTTCCCACATCAAAACAGCCAAAATGGTGGTTTGGCTTCTTTCCTTTGCTGAGCCACTTTTTTCTTTCAAAAAAACCTTCCTTTCTCCCTTTCTCTC
>JBAMIG010000003.1:10211689-10221910 GCA_037177335.1 Kiunga ballochi
AAAAAGTTATTATGAAATTTCATAACCTGTATAATTAATATTTTTCACTCTGACTATTTTACACAAATACACTGAAAGGATAGTCCTGTGTCTTGTGTGTGTTGGTGTGACGCAAAGCTTTGCAAACATGTGAGTTTTTGTTTTTTTGTTAGGGTTGGGTCAAACGTTTGTGGCACATTTACACAACGGAAGCTACTCTTCTTTTCATGTGTGCTGTTGTTAGACTTTGTCCTATAACTTTTTGAGCAGACGCCAAAATACCACTTGGTATATGCTGGAAGTGACTCAAAATAACTGAGATTTATTTGGTGAAGGCATTAAATATGCTTCTCCTTCATGCTTCATTATTCTTTTATTGCTTTTCATGCTTCTTGCTCATTGTGGTCTGCTGTTGTCATCACATTTCAGGTTGGGCTACCTTTTGAAAAACTTAGCACTTGAAGCTTTGCATTGCACCAAATGTCTTAGGGCTGCAAGCTGCAGAAGTAAACTAACCACTTAAATTACTCTGGTAAAAGGGAATGACTTACTTCTGCATTAACAGATGGTTCTATTTTTAATGGTCATTACTGCACAATTGTTTATTATTATAAAAAAAAAGTTTATTATTTTAATTTATCGCATTTTTCATTTGTTCATATATGTTGAATGTTTTTTTAAGGTTTGTCTAACTCTATGGGCACACTTTCCCATTAAATCCAAGGGAAATGTGTGTCCAAGAACATTGGTTTCAAACATTTCACGATGTTGGGGTGTTTTACCATCATAGGTCCCACTCTCAAGTAGAAGACCACTCTCCTCCAAAATCCTAAAGTCACCAACACTGATAAAGTTGTAGTCCACGCCGGGCACCTCTGCCTCTCGAGGAAGCCGTGTGGTACCTGGAAAAACAATAAGAAAATAAACAAACAGGTTTCATCATGATTTAATTAGAACAAAAAAAGAACTGAAAGTGCAAATGTGTGATACGACAATAAAATAAAAAAAAGATGTTTTCTTCTTCCAGTCTCAGGTTGCATGCTCTGATTGGTCATATTCAGAGTGGCTGATCGACGTGTAAACACAGTCGTCCTTCCAAGCATCTTGTTTTCAAGTTTAGCAGACATAGGAGTTTTTCCTTACAGCGAAGGAAGGTCTAAGGACAGGGATGTTCTGGCTCTACTTAGTTTAGTGTAGTCATTGTGTGTTACGACTGCTGTGTGAATAACTGTGTGTGAAGCCCTGTGAGGCAACTTTGTTGTGATACTGTGCTACAGAAATTGAATTGAATAACTTTGTTGCTGATTCTCTAGATAAAAGAGATACAGGGTACAAGTGTTTTTCCGATCTACATCCGTTTATGACTGCCTCACACGTTTTAGCTTGGTGGGTGCTGAACTTTATTTTGGTACAAGTACCAAAATACCATGGCGCCATCTTGTTAAATACAAAAACCTGATGGGAACTGTGAGAGCACCAGAGGAAGTAATTCATTTAAACTTCTGAGAAACTGCAGTCTCATAATCAGTTGGGCTTTAATGGATGTGGCAATTGCAAAAAAAGTGTAGAAAACAGCAAAGTAAATTATAGATATGAATTATGATGGAAGTAATGAGTTGTGTAACTGCCTTGTGCGATTTAGGTTTGCTTGGTCCCAGCCTGAATGCAAGACATTCTGAGTGCAGCTTTTGGCCCTGTAGTGATGCCACAATCTATTTCAGTGTTAATTAGATAGTTTTACTTTTTGAATGTCCACATGGCACAAATGACACCTAATGATTAGATTGGCAACAGCATTATGGAAGCCTTATTTCACAAAGAAGCATTAGGAATGTATCACAAAGTGGTTAAATTATAATGAATTATAATTAGGGCTGTCAGATATTCAAAATATTTCCTTATAATTTATCATTAGTATTAATCACAGATACCTTTTCCTAATCTGGTTGTACATTATCTATAACAGAATATTTACTTAAAAAAAAAACCTCTTGTTAGGAATTATGTTCTTGCAGGTATATAGTGAGGCACTTTAGTAACTTGTTACACAAACACATGCATACACAATTCCTTTATAGAAAATCTTTCTTCTACCAGTGAGGAATCCACAGCAAACATTTCACCAACCGTTTCTGCGTCCATCCCTGCAAACGTCTGAGTCCCAAAGTGCAAAAGGTCACAGTGTATTTTCCTCTAACCTCAAACATCATGCAGAAAAGACTTATTTCTGAATGTATTATTTGATTGATAAAGTTTATGTTCAGACGTGAACAATCCAGGTGATAGAAAAATAAAAGTCCAGCCATGTTTTTAGATCTACCTGTACATTTCACACAGGTGTTTTCACTAACAGGTTTGTTTCCATGGCGATAAACTGTGCTCATCAAATACAGTTGGTTTAGTGACTGTGGAAAAGCTGCTGGACAGGATTTTTATACGCCCTGGACCAGTAACACATACACCTCTGTTTATGTTGCAACGAATCATGTTTAACAATTAACAGTGACACTATTATACAATAAAACTGTTATTTTTTCATTTACGTACAGTTTTTACTTGTAAGAGGTAAAATTAGCCATCGAAATTTATCTAAACTTATATTCAAAAGAAATAATCTATGTAATATTACTCATGTCAATATTTTATACAGTTTGGAAAATTGAATTTTTCTTTAATAAATTGAACATTTTTAATTAAGTAGTCATATATTTATTCCATGTGTGTTGAATTTAATGTTTGTATAGATATAGGGGTTAAAAAATAATACAAAATAATTGCTAATTATTCATAATCTGAGTAACCTGTTAATTAATCATAATATTGATTAAAGGTTATATTATCCAGTCCGACACAGTACCAGATTTGACCAAATCAGACCTTTATATCTTTAAGAAAAAACATAAAATCAGCTTGAGAATTTAAAAGAAAACACGCATCCCCTCATTCGGTGCTGTGCTTCAAGCACAGTCTCCAAGCCCTCCATGCAAAGGAGTCTCCCTTGCACCTAGTTGCCTGTAACCATGGCAACTGAAGAAGCAGAAGTAGATTAACACCAGTTAGAAACTCATCCAAGAACAACCTTTTGTTTTTAGAAGGATAGATGAACGTAATAATCCCATACACACAAATAAATGTAAGAAAGTGTGATTACCAATATTAAATAATAAATGAACATATTTAAATTAATTAATTAAATAATAAAAACACAACCTAATAGTCTTCTTCATCAGTCTGCCCTAATGTATTCCAGTCAGGGAAGCTCCATTACCACCATTCCTCTGACTGATGATATAACATCCACCAATCCTCTGCCTTCCTCCCTCCTCCTCATCTCTTCCTCTCCAGAGACTTGTACAGCCTATTTGCAGAGTGGACAAAGGACTTCCTCGGTCTGCCTGTGGAACAATGGAGTCATATCAGTCTATTGCTGAATGGACATCTCCACTGTTAGAGGACAGAGTACAGTGCATGTGTGTTGTTCATGATGGAGTGAAACTCCCACATGGAGGATTTTTGCAAGATGCATGAAGAAAACATGTGTTACACACAGAACGTAAACTGCCTGGACACCAGATGTTTCAGGAAATATGTTAGAATAAAGTTACTAAGTCATGCTTTAGGGGTTAGTTAACTGGACTGATCTTTCCAAACAGGATGTCATGGGAAACAAACCCTCATCAAGGAGCCCTGCAGCAGCATAAAAGATTCTCACAGAAAAAGGCCAAAAGAGCATAAAGAAAAGCTTCCCGTTAAGATGATATTTTTAACAAATCCATGTGATTTTGAGACTTATTTTAATGTTCTACTGCAAAAACATAGTAGGAGCAACAAAACAGTAGCAACGTTCTCTCATCATCCCACCTTGAGAATTAGAAAAAGTAATTATCATCCCTCAACAACAGTATAGATGAATTTCTTTGAAAATATCTAAATAGCATCCGAGTCAAATACACATATTGTGGAGTCCCATTAGAAAAGCCAGTTGCATTTATAAAGAGTTTTAATTCACTTGTAGAATTTATGTTAATTAAGAGTAGAAAGATTGTCAATGGCCTGTTGGGTTGCTGTGTCCTTTGTTTTTCCAGTCTTACATTTCCTCCCTAATTAGACTGTGACAGCTTCTCTGCACCCCTAGCAGAGGACTAAAATCATAAATCAAACACATACACACACAAACACACAAAATTATCAGAGAAGCCCCTTTCACAGGTTGGCTCAATAACACAGTTTTGTGTTCCTAAAGCAGCTGATATTGCATTGTGTATGTGCAAAGGCCAGCTTCTGCTGCTTTTCATTACCAACTCGTCTACTGGTGTTGGTCGCTTCAAATGGTCCCAAGAAGCCCAATTAGTCGTGACACCGTTTTGCACCTGTCAACACTCTTCAAGATATCATTCTTGATGTTACTGTTAAATTTACTACGTGTCTCCATATGTGAATCAGTCAGTAATTTAATAATTTGGGGTCCCTGCATCATGCGAATTCCATTTATAAGCTACTAAAACCTGTCTTCTTACTACAGGTATTGGTGTTTAAAATAATTTTTCAGTACTGTGCAGAACTGGCAGGCAGGAAAAAGAAAAAAATGCTGTAGATACAGAAAATTGCACAAAAAATAACCGCATGGATGTGGGTAGAATTCATTACAAAAACTCAAAAAATCATCTTTTCAGTATTCAAATTACAGATGAGATAAATGTGTAACAAGCATTGCAAAGAAAGATGACAAAATAACAGGTGATGTTTCACATGGTCACTTTGCTGCAAGGTAAACAGTCTCATCGGAAACACATTTTCATGTGTCACATAGTAGTTTCCTTTAACTTTTTGCTCCAAACACATGCTTAGACAATGCTTAAAACCATATGTTTGTCTGCATCTATCAAAAATAAACTCCTTAGTCATGTGAGGTTTCACTGTGAGAAATATGTTTTTTTTCTCTTTTATATCTGTCTACACAGAAAGGATGTCATGATGAGAACATCAGATGTAGTCAGTCAGAAGAGGCAGGTCATACATTTAATATGACAGTTTTGTGCATATTTTTATGATGGAGCTTTGGAGAAAAAAGCGGGTTAGAGCTTTGATGATGAAACAAGAAAATAAAGGAAACAATCATTACAATTCCAAACTGTCCGCGTATTTTATTAAAAATTCACTTTTAAAAAAGAACATTGAGGACAGCTCTGTCATGTAGTTCACTGTAAAGGTGTCACATTGTCAAATTGATTAAGTTAGGATTTATCAGGACATAAGGTATATGCATCTATATTTCTTTTTATACATTACAAGTTTTATCAAACTGAAAGGGGAGATGTAGGACATATCTCAAAAGAGGGCAAAGGTTCCTTTGTAAAGATGCATCAGTGTTTGATCCTTTCTGCACATGATTAGCTTTTGGCGGATGAGTCTGAATAAGGTGAATTTTTTTACAGCTATCTCAGACTTCAATGTAAAGTCAAGAGATTGTGTGTGACCCTCTGCCCTTCGTGCTACTCTTTATTTTCCATAAGCGTTCAAAAGAATTGAGGCTAGTCCCAAAATCAAGTAAAGAAGACTGAGGCATTCGCTACATCAAGACTGAGAAACTTGCAAAACTCTTTTGTCTGCACATTACATTTCTTTTTGCTCTTTTTCTTTTTTATTTAAATCAATCTTTTTTGTTTTTTTCATAACTAACACATACATCTATAGCTATATATTTTTATGACTGAAAAATACTGTATTATAGCAAAGAAAACTTATAATGAGACACCTTCAAATTCTCAAAAATGAGCTGCAGCCAAGAGAGGCACCAGGCCCGGGGCGCACAGTCTCAACTTACCAACAGCTATATACAGGCAAATACTTGGACATCCAAAGTGGGCCGTGTGGACCAATCAAACCGAGCAATGACAAAGTGGAGAGTTTATGGGCCCCACCTGTACATCACTAGGGATTACTGCAAGTAAGTAGAGATGTCTGTTACATAAACAAAGTGAAGAGTGGGCTTATCAAAACGAAGAGTTTTCCATCTGTTAATGAGAAAAGAAACAAACCAAGACATAGGTAAGCAGTGCAGATAACACAACAACTAATTTAGCTAAGATTTGCTCACTGTCGTCTCCTGTTGAGTACATGGTTGTCACAAAGCTGAAAATAAAAAACAAATAACTCAGGACAATATTAAATAAAAGTCTAACCGTTACGCTAATAATGTTGAGGTTTAGAATATAGGGAAAAAATGATAAAGTACCTGTAAGGTGTATGAATGGGATTTAGTAAAAGTGCAGTTTGTAAGTAGTATTTATATTTTATTTTCCACCTGTCCAGTCGGAGTTTTTCTTCTGAAATGTTTTAGTTTGACTATTTTGCTAATAATGCTATCTTAAAGAGCCATAAAAAGCAGAAAAAATGAAAATTGTAACTAATTAGGAATAAAAAAGCTGTATAATAGTGAAATGACAAAGAACTTTAAAGTTTTATGCCAAGTGTTAGTGTCTTCATATTGTTGCAGCCAGCTGAGGAATGTAGTTTTACAATAGAGAGGAGTAAAGCCTGTACGACAATATATACAGTGTCATTAAGTTGAGGTGGTGACTGAGGGTGGCCCAGAGGCGTCTGCATTTTTTAATCTAGGGCTGGTTACAGATATGCGAGGGGACTGCAGTCTGGTAGTTAACTAAAGTGGACCATTGGCACTGTGACTCAAACCCAGTCTGCTAATCCTCTTGCTGTTGATGGTTGTCACACATTTTGGGATTAAAGCTATCTTCAGATAGGCTTCTCTCCAATCAGCTCTGATGTTAAACACATTCAGTGATTTGTTTTGTTCAAACTTTGACTCTTTCAGCTTGTCCATAGCCCTGCAAGACAGCTTGAAGAAATATTGATTCGCTACGGTGTGAAAACAGCTCGTCAAACCTCAGTGCCAAAAAAATGTGAGCTAAACCTTTCCATTACTGTTAAAGGTGAAAGGCTGCAAGAGAAAGTGAAATAACTGCAAGATGGGTGAGTTTTGGGAGTTGAACAAACAACCCTATTCTCCAGAAAGTGACTTGTCTTGTGGCTGCGTTGTATTGTAGTCCGCTCTGCCGCTATCAACTTGTCATGCTTGGTTTGAACATGACCTTATGTTGTTTTTTAAAAGACACAGGGTAGCCTTCAGCATCCATTTTCAATGAAAAGGGTACTCTTACAGACTTGGACTCAACTCCTTCAGTGCCATAAAAGCTGTAGCTGAAAGATCTCTACCAGTGACATCAATGTTTCTTTACGGCTCATCGTAGCGAGCTGGAATCTCACTCTGCCGTTTATATTGTCAAAGTCTTTTACTCCAAATAATAAGATTTTCCTTTTGCAGATCTAAAAGTTGCCTGTTTCTCAAAATATGCTGCCAGGATACTAAAAGATTAAGAGTTTCATGTTATTCTGTCCTAATCCAGTGTCAAATATCTTTTGAGGTGTGCACCATTACTGCTTTCCCACTTTGGGTTAACATTTTCACGCCTGTATCAACAACATGGATTAGGAGTGCAGGCAGGCCAGTCCAGTATCTGAACTGTCATAAGCAGCCATGCTTTATAATACATTGTAATAGGAAATTGTGATTTTCTAATTGGTCCTTAATTCTGTATATTGTGATTTTTGCAGTGATTGGGTGTATACTGTGACAAACAGTGGAAATAACTTGTTTGTCAGCTGTTCTCACATTGAGTTGGGTCAAATAATGTGATTTGCTCCATCCATGTGTATAAATGATGCTCTGCGGGACATTGGGTTTTTCCCTCAACAAACAGCAGAAACCTCTGAATATAAACTAGGCTTTCATACCAGGAATAAAAAAAATAAATGACAACAATCTACACACATCTATTTCTTAATTGTCACAACTGTCTAATGTGCATTTGTGCTGTATTGTTGAAAAATGCATGGATGTTACTGGAAGGCAGCAATTGTTACAGTGAAAAACGTAACAGACTTTTCTGCATAAATGTTGCTGTACAAAAAATGAATGTGCATTTCAAAAGGCATTGATACAATCCCTAAAATCACAGGGTTGTCCAGTTGAATCTTTTCTCCTGGCAGTCATCTTAAAATGTTAATATCTCAAATTCACTACAGCTCTGAAATGTTCAAAACAACAGATGCCTGCAAAAGATATACAAGCTTTTATGGTAGGTTTATCCGACTTGCCCAAGTGTAAAGTCTTATTAATATTCAGAATAGAATAGAAATAAATAGAACATGCAGTAGTTTCAGTGATTTATAGCAAATGTGCTCAATAATGAATTGTGACTTTGTTCTCTTGACCTTAATACCTTTTCAGTATAAAAAGAGCTGATATGTCAATACAAAGGTTGTACTGGTACTACTGGAAACATGTCTTTAATGGGCAATAAAAATAAAACACTGTGTTCCACAGTCCCACATAATGCCCTTATACACCCCAAGGACAACAACTGTAGAGAAACAAGTTCATGACCAAAAAGCCCAATATAAATATTAGATATATTTTAGAGAATCTATACTTCATATGTTTGCATAAATGCTGGGAGGGTGTAGTCTCAGCCCCGTATTGTTTCTTCACGAGATGAAAAGAGTTCTGATGATCTCAATAGTATGTAAGTGTCCAAAATATCATACCATCATTTTAACCTTGAAAACGTCAGATTACATTTTACCCATTTGATAGTGTTTGATATATATGTTTATATTATATGGTCAATTTTGTGTTTAGTTCATCTTTTACATAGAAACAGGTGAGAAGCAGAGGAGAATGAAGCAACCATGAAAGGATGAATGTGTGATTGAAAACAGTGAAACAGTAAGGATGAGCGATTCGAAACTGAAGGCAAGCAAGTAAATGATGGAACCTCTGTCCTGGTCGCTTGCCATTAGGACAATAATTCAAACTGCAGGATTACAGAGTCCGACTCATGCAGCTAACTCACTGGCTGCTGATGATGAATAGTGGTTAATGGCTGCTGCTGTACAAGGAATATAAATTATTCCATCATGTTGGAAGTGGAAGGTACTGTATATGCACCAGTACATGTGAACAACAGAAGGCAGCGCAAGCAGATGTGTATTCAAACTCCGTCAGAAATGACCTAAACATACTTCCTGTGTAAATGAGCTTTGATAAGACAAAAAAGATCCAATTAGTCTTTAAGTGGAAGTCAACCAATCAGGACACAGCACAGCTTGTAACATGACTCAATTTGTATATGAAAGGAACATATGAGGACATGGCAGAAAGAGTTGAATAAGACAGGAAAAAAAAAGGAGTAGGGAAGGATTGAGAGAAAGATCCCTCCTGTTCAACACTGAGGAAAAAGAGAGAAGAAATTAAATATAAATATAAGGTAAGCAGCTTACTTCCTGAAAAATGTCATACTTATGCATCCAAGTCCCCTGTGAACAAGGCAGAGCTAACTTCGGCCTTGGGGGGCTCGAGTGCAAAGATGTTACCTATTTGTGACAGTTCTGTGCCTAAAAGTCTGTCACCGCCTCAGGAGCATTTGCTCTGTGTGTGGCTTAAACCATACACTCAATTGTAGTGTAGAGTTATTTTGCAGCAGGACATAGTAAAAAAAAATGCCACTAATATATGAAAATCATCAGTTTCAGAGATATTTCCATTCATTCATTGATTTCCCATATTGTGATCCACTTCAGGGTTGATCATTGAGGTACTTTAACAAGGTCAAATCAATTGTTAATGCAATTTTACCTTGAGAAACACCAATTTATTAGAGAGATATCCTTACCTCATCTATATGTTCCCATAAAATGCTCCAGAAAATATTTGTTATTATTTCCTTCCCATTAACCTTTTCCCTGTTGTGTTTTTATGGAAATTGACCAGAGGGACAATGCAGTTCCTTGTAAAAGTCCTATATTATGTCAAATTTATGTCACATATGTGATGTCATGTCATGTCTCTTGCTTGTTCTATTTTTTTCAGCAAATGAATGCTTAAACATTTGGTTCTGATATCTCACTTTCCTTCATTATGTCACAAAAGGAACATAAGCACTTTTCTCTGTAGTAGCTACTGTCATTGACCCACCTAAAATGACAGAGCGGTTGCCAGCAAAAATCAAGTGACATGAAGTGGGCGTGGACAGACACCAGTCATGATCATTTAATTTTAAAGGTTCACACACAGAAACAACCAGCAGAGCTGGTTTTTTATTATATATATATATATATATATATATATATATATATATATATATACATGCGGCCTCCTTACCC
>JBAMIG010000003.1:10226382-10242997 GCA_037177335.1 Kiunga ballochi
GTTTCACATTCTGAAATGACTGATGAAGAATATTAAACTTTTTCATAATATTCTAATTTCCTGAGATGTACCTGTAATGCTACTGCATACATACACCTAACCCGTCCCATATTCAAATAACTATGGAGCAGTGACTTTGGACATGGTCACTTAAAAGAAGAGAAAATAAAAGAACATATTTTACCATAAAAAATTTGTAAAAGCTGTTGTAAACTTGTGAATAGTTTTTATTGGCATAATGTTCTTGGGCTGTTTAGAGTGAGGTGGTTTGTGTGTTTTTGTTGTAAAAAATAAATGATTCTTAGACTGAAAAAGTTTGAGAAAGTTTGACTGGTATAACATTATCATTACAGTAAAAGTTCCTGGTTTGATGTTACTGTGAGGAAACAATATTTTGGAAATCCATTCACACTAGAAGCTAGCCCACCTAAGACCACAGAAGGAACCACTAGAGAAATTGTTCTGTTCATGACAGGTCGCACCACATCCAAAGGGCTGGAGTCTCTGCAGCTCTGAGGGTCTCTGGCAGGCTGTTTCACAGTCAGGGGCCATAGTTACCGAATGAGGCGACCACATAAGTTATGGTTGTTTGGATATATGTGAGGAAACTCACTCTCTCTTTAATAGTGAAAGAATGATAAAATCCACTTGCAACTGTGGAGCTCTATCTGTAACCCACTCAGCAAACAATTGCCAGCAGACCTTAACTGTTTGCAGTTATGAAGGTACCAGGTGTGAATGTGTGTAACTGTAAGGAAGTAGAGCAAGTTTGTTCTGTCACACTTGACCAGGTAGAGCGTGAAAACCGCCCAGAAACAAACAACAAACACTGAAAAAGGCACATTCACACAGGCGTGATCGTACAAGTGCAGTAAGGGCTTTGTGGCTTACTGGCTCCTGCCAGAGACCATTAGTGAAACTGTCACATTGGAGAGGTTTATTCCTCCTCCACAAAGATAACACTGTACTGAACTATACTACACTACAGGCCACAGCTAGGGACAGTAGGGCATGAACTAATGAAAAGGTCAATCCAGCGGTAACTCTGTACATCTGTGGGGTTTTAGTAAACGGTGTAACAATCTGTTACTAACTAAAACGATGGTCACTGTGCATCAGGTAGGTAGGAATAATTATAAAAATGCAGGTAACTGCTAACAAACACCAACTTAGGTCCGTGAATCACTCTGCAATTATGTCTTTATGCTTTTGTTTGGATAAACGCCTCTAGCATTCAAGTTAATATTGTACATCCCCCATGTGCAACCTTCATGCCAAAGGTGATATACTGTACCTAACAAGATTCATTTTTCTGTGAGGGGATTCAATGTGTTGTACCCCATCATACATCCATTTGGTTGTGGTGTATTTCTTCACAACCAGCCTAGAAAATGAACACCGTGATACAGTTTTTATGTAGCAAAAGAATACCATCAAGGGAATAATTTGATCATATTTAAATCAAATTCGATTTAAGTTTATTTTCTTTTTTTCCTCCACTTTTTTCCACCCCCACCCAACTTTTCATTTTACTCATTTTATCACACGTCAAAAATAATTGCAGGGGATGTGTTGAAAAAGAACAACATCTCCCACAGGTAATAATTTCCCCAAGTATTGCCAGTATCACCCCTCTCCCCCACCCCCACCACACACACACACACACCCGTGAAACAACAGACTGTTAACATCCTCAGTTAGATCAACACTTCACTTGGAGGCCACAGAATTAGATTAACACTTGAAGCTGTGGACATAACTGTGCATCACACATACACATGCCATTCATCCGTTTGACAAGATTTCAGTGAACTGCAAATTACATTCAGCGCAACACACCAAAAATGCTGACTGGTTCACTGTGAAAACGATTACATAACTCTGACAAAATAAAGGACTTAAAGCATTGAGGTCTGAGTAAAGCAGGAATACAATGACATATTGTTACATCACACAATGTGTTTAATTAAGGTTAATCGCTCAATTAAACTTGAATATTAACACGAAAGAGCAAAGTACAAGTTCAATAAATTATGCCACAACATCTCAGGTAAGTGTGCAGTACTCTCTGATCTCAGATGGTGTGGGGTATCACATTCTGCTTGGCAGATCAGCTAAAATAAAACCAATGGGTGAACATTGGGTTCTCATTAACCCAATCATACAATCTAAATATGAATTCAAAGTTTATGCTGCTGACAATAAATATTTCTGTCATCTTCAACTTAAAGAGTCATTTTTTTTATAAATTGCTCAAATTTGGATTATCTTACCAGATATGATAATTTTACAAATATTCACTGGTGCAACTTAAGGATGCGGATGTGTGGAGCAACGGACTCAGTCTGGCTTTGGCAGGAATTCTAAAAATAATTTTGCTTTTTAATACAATGTAAATGCATCCATCTATGTATAATGAATTGAATATTAGCTGTGAGTAGCAGTTCGCAAAATGGATCCACTAGACATGCAATAACTCTCAGCCTTTTTTCATGTTTTAAATTACTGTTGTCTTAGGGCACATGTACAGTGTATAGTCCACTTTTAAACAAATTGTGAAAAGCTTCCACGAATAGTGTGAATGTTGCTTTGCATTTTAGTGCAGACCAAAAGAAGCAAGCTGCTCCCCTTGAAAACCAGGGGTCTCTGTTCACCAGCAGGTAAACCTTGGTGTGGTTTGCTTAGATTGTGAAGACAAACAGAGAATCCAGTGAACCAAAGAGAGAAAATGATGCTGAACGCTTTGTAGCACATGTCAGGTAGCGTGCTGCTTCTTGTGCTGTGCATACTTGACAGATTCTGGTGAAATCTATATTAGGTTTGAACACTAAAGTAAAAACAGAGACCAAAGAAAATATAACTTTCTTGTGCTACTGTTTACTTGTGGTGAATGAATTGTTTTTCAAATATTGACCAAGAATTTTTCTTTTTTTTCCTTTTTGGTAAATCGTCATTTCGGTGAATTTAACTCCTAACGAGCGGTTCTTGTAACAGTGTGATATCCAGGTGATTTGGTTCACTTTAGTAAAAAGTGCAGTATTAAAGCAAATTAAACTATCTGCAGATGGTGATTTCTAAAAATAAATTCCTTGTTTAATTGAACCACGTCTGACTAAATCAATGTGTCACAATAGAGTACTATCTCTAGTACCTTTTTGTAATTTCCAATTTTTAATTAAAGTAACAGCTGTAACAGTAGTATAGTATTACTTCATTCAGGGAACTACTAGAAAACAAGTCAATGAGTCGATGTACTTACATGTCGGGCCATTAATTTAAAGATTACACGTGTGGAGTAAGTCTTTTTTCATCTCTACATGGCTTTTTCCATACACTTAAAACTGAGCAATTGCCTGGTGTTCATTATGACATCTCATTCTGAGGCACTCTCCTCAGGCATGTGAACATCCACTGAGAGGTCATTATATCTGTCGCTTGGAAGTCACTTAATTAACAACACTGAATAGGGATTGTGGCAGCTTTGGAGATGTTTCCTGACACCTTTCAGAGTGTATTTATTCATCTCATGTGAGGCTAAAGACCTGATGTTCTACATATTTTGGTCAAATCAATATGCTATCACAAAGTTCATACATACAGATGTAATGTTTGCATTTGACATTTTGGACAGAAACCCCTCCTCTTCTTTTCTTTTTTAACATGAAGGACTTCCAAGCAGTTGCTGCAGGGCAGCATCCATCTTTTTTCGTATTAAGAGCTTAACTATTTTATAATTGGAGGATCTTTGGAAGGTGCAACAGATGTTCCAAACTATTGTGTTCAAGCAATATTGCAATAAAATCAGGTGGTAATACCACAGCTTCAACTGACATATCTATTAGATTTAATTGTGGGCAACTAAAAACAATAAACAACAGACAGACTTTAAGGAAGGAAATTTCCTTATGATTGCCTGCAGTTTGCAGTAATTTAAAGGTCTGTGAAAGACTTGACAAACACAATTACCTTTATTTATCAAACCAGCCTCACAGTGAAACAGTCATGTCAATTTATTCTACTAGATTGTTGCTTTGGATGCAAAAGTCAAAGCATCTCACAGCAATTTATCTGATAGTTACATACAAGTCCAACAGGCCGCTAAAGTCCAGAGGTGACAACTAACTTGTACAAAGCACAATATAAGGTTAAGTATTACACATGAAAGTGGTTAAAGATATCAAAATATCAGGAAATTAATAAAAAAAAACGATTCTGTGATAATACACGTATGTTATCATTTTGCCTTCTTCCCTGGAGACATGCAGGAGAAACACACCAAAATGTCCCTTTTGAATATATTAAATTTGAAGTTACCCCTTCCAGACTTGACACCTTACCATGGTGGAGGGATTTATGGATCCCAAAGATCTGTGGTGTTAGAAACTTTAACAGGTCAACAGCTAAACAGGTCTCTAGAGGAGGGCCCAGATAAACAACCCACATGATGAGAACAACATTGGTTCAAGGCTTCCCTTGCTATTGTAGGTCACATTGCCTCCATCTTAGGCTGCAGACGCTTTTTGGCAGTAAGGAACCTGAGCTGGTGTGAGAGGTTTATCAGTCCTGGTTAGATGTAATTGGACTCACCTCGACACTTAACTTGGGCTCTAGAACACTGTCTTCCTTTTTTTTTTTTTTTTTTTAAAAACGTGTCTTGTCCAGCATCAAAGCAAGCAGAATGATGGTCTTGCTGCTGTATTGTGCTCGCAAGAGGATCTTCATGTATATACAGTATGTATATACAGAGATCCTCTCAGTAATCAGAATTCTTTATTTATTATTTAATTTGGATTAATATTTGTTCCACATGATTTGCATATTTTGCTGGACTCGACCGGGAAAGAAAAGAGAAGACAGAAAGACAGCAGAGAGGAAAAAAAGAGAAACACAAAGAGAAAAATAGAAAGACACCACAAAGAAAACTGCAATCTAACCAAATGCTATAATCCATCCGCACATCTGCATAAAAAACAAAATAAGTATCTCACTGGGCCTCACAAGACAGTTAAAGAGCTACCAGTGCTAGATACGCCAGAGGTAAACAATCAAACATATTCAACTTGAATAAACCTTAAGAACAGATCTGCGATAGCGTGATCATGTCAAATGTACAGGGTGAAAAGTCCTTACTGAAAGGACATTGTGCCAAGACGACCCCCTCTACCCAAAGGTCAGAGGCAGGCCAGAACCACCCGAAACCAGGGCAACCATCAGCCATCCCCGAGAAAAAACCCCAGCCACCCCACCCTAGGGCAAACCAAGCATCCACCCAGGAGGCCACAGAGGGAGGTCCCAGCCAGAGCTCTGTCATCATGTCACTGGAACACTGTCTTAAAAAGGGCCGAACACTATTCCATTGTGTAGTTCTTCATGGAGATAAGCAGGCATACTCATTGTCTCTTTGCCTGGAAATTGGGGTTTACCCAAGCGACAACCTCTTTTGGGGAAGTGATGCCTATACAGAAGTGGCTCTAAAACAGAACAAACCCATTTCTCCCAAATTAAAACAATCAACTTCACAGCAGAAATAAACATGTTTAAAGCTTGGTACAAAAAACCTTGGTTACCTTGATGACAACTGTGAGAGAGATGAATTGGTTTCATAACTCATCTGTTTAGACAATATATAATCTTGAATTCGGGCGTCTGTGTGCCCTTTTGATTGACAGGTCTTAGATATTGGCAGTAAGAAGGCAGAGTGTACCACAAACGCACCTCAGCTTTAGCCAACCTATCTCCATTAGCCCATTAACTTACATTAGGCCTGAGTTAGCTCAGTTAGCTCATTGCTACAAGGAGTTTGGAGTTTGAGTCATCAATTATTCATCTTTGCCCACTTTTATATTTTCTGGGGGTGACAATATGAGTGACCCTGCCAAAATGGTGATGGTAGGATCCCCCCAAAACACTTCACTATTCCACCTGCTGGTAAGCTCTGTCCATCTTTATACTGTCTATAGAGGTTTTGGGAGTCTTTGGGGTGTTACAGAGCAACCTTTCTGTAGCGGTAATTAAATGCTCATGTGGGCAATGACAGTGATCCCCTAATCTGAACTCATTACTAGACTTAATTGCTCAACATATACTGTCCATATTGAACACCAAATTTAGGAACAAGAGTCCCCACATGTGCACTTGGCACCAGGACCCTGCAGGCGGCTGTTTGATTTTACAGTTGCACTTTTGGACGTAATGCCACATGTTTTCTACACTGGGTGAAGTACGTTGCAGAGTTGTCTACTGATCACAATCTGCCATAATCTTCTGGCAGAAGTAGTTTCAACCCCTACCTCTGGTAGAGCATCTTTTGTTTTTGATATTTTCTTTGTCCTTTTCAGCATCATAGTAAGCAGAATAATTTTCCAACTCCAGTCCTCAAGGGCCGATATCCAGCAGGTTTTTGTTGTCTCCATGCTCCAGCACAGCTGACTGAAATTACTTAATAGGTTGACAAGAACCTGTTGGATCTATTTGATTTGCATCAGGTATGTTAGTGCAGGAAAACAGCAAAACCTGCTGGATACCGGCCCTCGAGGACCAGAGTTTGACACATGCTGTCTGGCTGGTGTGGCCTCTGACGAGAAGATGGCGACAAAGATAGGAGAGAGTAAACAGAAGAAAATAATGGAGTAAAGAAAAGATAAAGGAGATAAAAAGCAAAAGCATTGGCTCTCTTGGGTTTCCTACTTGGGCAGATGCCTCAGCAAACTGACTCATGGTGGTTGGCAAGAAAATGGCCTGGCAAAAACATCTATGGACTTTAAAGTCAAGGTGGCTAGGATTTTATCTTGATGACTGTGATGTTTTCCATTACAGTACATGACATATTTCCTGTAAAATGAAACTGGTCTGGTTTCATTCTAATAATCATTCAGTTCTATACATCATAGTCATACAACCCCTGAAAAGTATCTTACAATTCACGTTTTTCCAGTTTATACTGATAATTAAAAACGTCTCCAGGTAGTGTTCATGGTGGCAGAGAAATTGTCTGAAACATGTCCTTGTCAGCAGGGATTTTTTTAAAATCCATTGATATTTTCAAAAAAGGAGTTACAAAAGATCTAAGTAGAGAACAAACAACACATCTGTGCTTTTATTTTACACTTCAGCCACTGCCCAACAAATTTACACCATATCAAAAGAAGTTGCAACAAAAAAAAGCATTATATAAGTAGTTAGACTTTTTCCTTTCACCCCCAAAACAATATAACTGCTTGATTTTCACTGTTGTCTTTTCCCATCTCACTGTATCTTTCCGGTGTCCTGCATTCTTGACATTCTGAGATTTTTACCCTGAGGTATTTCTTACACTCTGTGCTTTTAAATCACTCTCTCTCCAATACTTTGATTCACCCATATTCAAAGAAGGTAGGTATGCTATAGGCCCTACAATTCTGGCCTTCCTCTCCATTCGTCATGGCTTGTATGGCCAGTTACCAACATCCTCTTCATCAGGCAACCTCCTTCCGGTGGCCCTCAGTCAAACAGGGTACTAACACTTAAAAGACCTATGGTTTGACTTCTATCATCACTCTACAGGATCTTCTAACTTGTTCCTGCTGCACTTGCTGTTTCCCATGATCATTCCAAGAGACAAACTGCTCCAGGGCAGCTACATTTGATTAGAGACTTTATAAAAGGGGTCTCTGCTCAATTTTTCAGGGAGACTGGTCTTAGGGGACACATAGATGACTGTGTTGAGAAAAGCAGAGGGGTATGCTATAATTCGAGTATATAATCTAACACTTCAGAGAGCACCGTCAGATGAATACTTTCCACTTATATAACTGGCATGTGGGGTGTTACTATGGGTGAAGGCTTTTGCAACAGACTGACGTGATGGACCACTGTGTGTAGCCATGTTTCCAGTCTGTCTGCTTTGCTACAGAGCTATGCAAAGTTAAACAAGCAGCAGTCTCACATGCCCAAACCACTTTCTGCACACTTCATTTCACCTCATTTTAGCAGTGTTCTCACTACGGGACAATAGGTAAAAGTAGCTAAAAGGAATGTAGAAAAAATATAGAAAAAATTGATAATCGGTGATCGGTGATCAGCTTTCTTTTATTGTGTAGACGTGGCTTCAGCAAAATGAAAAAGTCCAAGGTTGTGCTCAATTATTCATGGCTGCGTCTTTGTGGAAGAAAAAAAGTTACATACACAGAAAACAAGTGAATGTGGACTTTGTCTGCTGCTTACAATATTAATACATGATTAGTAGCTATATTAACCTTTTGGAGTGAAATTACATAAAACTCATTAAATTAAATAAAGGTTCATGTATAATTTTTTGGGGAAACAACTAAAAGCTTTAATGACTTTGTCGTATTATGTGCAAAGGTGATAGCCCCAGCATCTTAATAGGACAGACTACAAATATCTTCTTGTATGAGAGTAGCATGACATGTTTCCAGCCCACTGATTTCCAAACTACAAACACATCTGTCTCTGCATGAAAAATAACTAATCATATCTCTTCTCCTCAGCCAGGCACCCCGTCCCCTCTGTCCATCACGTGCAAAAGCTGGAGAACTGACCTTCCTCTTCTATTATTGAGGGATGATCAGCCTACCTCAGCAGAACTGGAGACGTGATGCAAAGTGAGCTAGGGTGTGAGAATTTACAGCAGCATGAGTGGTGGTGCCAGAGCTGCTGTGATAATATGCGGAGAGAGTAATGTCCCGGTCCCAGAGAGATCAAGCAATGGGGTAAGAAGGAGAAACAAAGGACATGACAAGCAAGACAGAGTTGTGAGAGGAAGGAAGACATTTGCCCTGCAGGTGTTGGGCCCTGTTTTGCTCCATCTGCAGGGTTTTTGTATATTTTCATTTCTCAGATCTTTAGCACTGTCTTTTTGCTGTGTCATATGGTCCTTCAATTTCACATTTATTTTTTTTACTTCATTTTTAATGACTGAACTATGGCCCATGCTGCACTTCTATCATTAATCTTGCCTGTGCAGAGTGAGACTGCAAGACAGTGAACTCACAAATACAAACAAACAAAAAAAATACACACACACGTTACATTGCATGTGGATCCTCTAGAAACATCAGAGGACATTGTTCATCCAGTGTGAACAACAACTGGATGAGCATACACTACCACACTGCAGGACAAACCTGAACTATTAGGCTGAATGCATCAGCATGCTAATGATGATGTTAATTAATCCTGTTGACTGCCAAAACGACACGTGCTCGCACGCATGCAAGCATTTGCTAATTATAAGGTAACATGAGAAATTGCTGAAAACTGATGGTAATTTTTGGATTGAAAAGATGTCTTTGCATGTATAAGTGAACGTAAAGGAAAACATCAGAGCCATTAACTAATTAATTTATTCTGATCCAGATGGTGTCACACAGTTTGCAAAAACCAATGTTAAGTGCTGCTTTTAAATAATGCTATTTATTTGATGCATTTTTAACATGAATAATGTAAACGTAAACGTAAATGTAAACGTAAAAGTAAACAAACTTACATAAAAGTTTTAATGAAAGCCAAAAATATTATGTTTTAAATTCTCATAAAAATAGAACAATCTTTTCTCCTCTTTTCTTTCTAATCAACAGGGTTTGAGATTGTTTCTAATCCATTCTGCTTTTCATATTTCATTTCCAAAAAAAAATCTGATCAAATTTTAGCAGATTTGAAATCATCAAAGTATTCTATTTGTTTATAATTTCTAAATAAATCTGATGCATTGAGAGAAGTATCACTATTTTTTTTCATGCATCCTCTCAGGTGAATCACTGATATAACCACAGAGCATTTATTTACAACCTCTCTTCACGTTTACCTGTTATACATTCAAAACTACATCTGGCACAAATGCAAGCAAACACCGGTTTAGCTCAAAAAGAAGCTAGTTTTTGGGTTGTATCTAAGGAGTAAAAAAAAAAACAAGTGTGACTCAAATGGACGGTGTTGTTCTCGGCTTGCGAAGAGGTCGGTTTACTCCCAAGCTTGTTGTCAAATCGTGTTTCCTTAAAAGTGAAGTCGTGTTTTTCTGTGGAGCAAGAATCCAGCTGGGAATATTCAATTATTGAAAGCAGAAGAAAAAAAAGCTGTAAGAAAGGGGAGGTATTAGAAACTGAAATTTGGTGGGAGCTAACCAACACGCTCATGTAGTCAGCAGCACATGACAAAAGCCTAGCCTTCCATCTCTCAGCACCACTTATCTCTGTCTAAGACCTAATGCCACTGTCTGTTTCACAGCATACCAAAGCACCAAAAGCACAAGCTGCTCACAGACTGTGCTGGAACACAGAGCAGACACTAAGCAGTAAGACCTGAAACAGGCTTAAAATTCTTCCAGGTTTTTAATCACAAATTCTTTGCATTATTGCAACTACTGAGTTCATCTAATTAAGAAATCCTTTAGCTGTTTAATGAGTCTGCAATATATAAAAAAGCTGAGTCATCCTGAACCTAAGATGGCTGTTGAGTGCCATAGTCTGCAGCTTTACCATTAATCATCCCTGTCGTCTGGGAGTGATGAGAGAAAAATGGGCTATCGCAGTCCTCTGCCTCAACTGGAACAGACAGGAGTCAACCTACAAAGAGCTTGTTAATGTGCATCATCAGAGCAAAGCATGAAAATGCGGGGATTCTCGAGTTCGATGTCGCTGTCTGGGAGGCACAGAAGAGAAGAGATTGACATGGGAGAATAATATAATTAATTAAACTACATGCTAACGTGGGCAAAGATAAACTTGAAATAAAACCATAATTGTTGCTGTGGGGATGACATGTGCTATGCTTGCTGTTTTCCAACAACAGCTGCTTGGCCATATTTTGCCTAGAAAAAAAAGAAACAAGAGCATGATTGTTTGCCAGAAGACACACACTCATTCCCTGAATGAGGACGGTGAGAATTTGTGTGTCACTCAGCACTCTAAAGCACTCTATTCTGCGGAACATTGCAGTGTGCTGTAATTAAAGTTATTTCCCAAGGTCTGTCGTCATATAGAGACTGAATAAATGGTGCGGCTCACTGCCTAATTCTACTCTCCAGGCAAAGACTGATTTCATTCTTCTCTTTTATCCTCACAGCTCCTTGTGAAAGGAGAAGGCTGTCATTTCCTTGCGGTCTGGTTGCAATGGCAGGCCATTGCCTCCAATATCATGCATTATATTGTTGAGTGAGCAAAGAGCATCCTGGGGGCAAAAGGGCATCTTATGAAAGTGCACTGTGCTGAGCGAGCAAAAAGCATCCATACACTTTCTACACGTACGTGCACATGGTCTGACTTAAGGCCTCATCCATGATCACAGGAAACCTGTCAGACAAATTTAGCTAACAAACAAGTTGATATAATTTGTCGGGTGAGATAAAGAGACAAAGAAGAATGTGTTGCCTGGCTTTGTCTTTTCACAGACTGCCAGTTAACTGAAGGGTTGCATGTTGTGGCAAAGTGGTGTGTGGTCATTCAAAAGCTTCTGGAGGATTCTTGGTTGTTTGCACAGTTCCAGATTAGAGAAAAGCCTGTTTTGCCTGTCATTATGCCACTTTGCATGACATGAAATTGTTTTACTTTGTGAAGTAGATGCTGCACATATAGAACTCTTTATTTTAAGCAAAGTTCCCACTGCTAAAATGTCATGAGAATCAAATAAGATGGATTTTTAGAAGAAAGAAATGACGATTTTTAGGTAGTAATAAAGTGCATTTAGAAGTAGAGAAAATATAAGATGTGAAGCATGGGAATACGGGCTGAAAAACCTTTAATAAGTGGAAGATGCCAGAGGACATCAAACATAAATGTACTAAAATAAGATATTTTTCAAAAGGACAAGCAGAGGAAGAGCTCTGCACAGAGGAAAAAAAACTTTGTGGATGAGGATGACCTCAGATTAGTCATAATGTGTCTGCTGAGATGACAGAATAGATACAATTTTTTATTGTAAATAATATTTGTAGCAATTATTCAATTAAGCTTAGTGAAAAATGTACACAAGGTATAGATTTCAGTGTTTTCAGGACAAAAAACACTGTCCCACAGTGCAAAATATCGAATGGAAAGTACGCAATGCATTCATTATCTAGTTATGGAAACTGTTTGTCAATTCCAGCACATGCAGAATAGCTTAATTATCCTTTGTGCTGTGTGGATCTAATAAGTGTAGTGTACAGAGCTGCTGAGGGAGCACCGAGGTGATAAGTTTGTGATGAGATATGGAGAGGGTAATAGTAGCAATTTCAACAATCGCTTATTGCACACCCACCAGGGCTCAGAAAAGAATCTTAATCCTGGACTCTAATCCTGCCAACTGAAAAGTCCAAGACAGCTATCTATAACAATGCAAGAAATAGAAAAAGACAGCAGAGAATAAATCCCCACACTGTTTATGACGTTTACATCAACCCAGTGACTGAAAGTAGCTAAAGATCTAAACAGCTTTTCCTAACCTTACTGTTTCATGAGTACAACCTGTCAAGCTTCTTGTAAATTACTGCTGTAAATGTGGAATTTGTGAAAACATTACAGTGAAAACATTTGAATTTTAAAATGTTTATTTTTTCAAAATCTTCTGTTCTCTTGTTTGGACCGGCAACCTGTCCACAGTGTTTGCTGCCTCTCACTCAATGATCGCTGGGATTGGTTCCAGCTACCCACAAGCCTTTATTTTAGGTTTTATTGTTTGTCATAAATCTCCAAACAATTCTCAGCAATGACATAAGTTAGTAGTTTTTATTTTTGGTTAAAGCACCTTTAGCAGCCACGAATAATCATATTGCTTATCCCACACATTTGGCAATCTTTTATCTTTTGGAACTATTTCATCCAAGCCCAAGCAAGTTGGATGGACAGCTCTAGGGAAGTGGTTCTCAACCTTGTTGGTGGTACCTAATCCCACCAGTATCATATGCACATTCACCGAACACTTCATTAGTAAAAAAAAAAAAATTTTAACGTAAATATACGTTTTTTTTGTTTGTTTTTCTTTTACTGGTGCACAACATGAACCGTGCATGGTCATCACATTGTTCAAAGAACAAAACCTGAATTTTACCGGCCTTGAGATCTGATCTGTGACTACTTGAGCCTTTATGTCTTTGTCCTTTATTCTGTCACTGATGGTGTCATCTGAAAGAGGAATTTAGGGTAATTTACCTTTCTGAGTATTTGCCATCTTTTATGCAGCTGGCTTTCAGAGAGTTTCACAGATGGTTTGTGGCTTTCCCTGCTTTGCGATCAGGTAAGCAACCTTATATGATGTGTGAGGATCAATTTGTTAATCTAAGAGGAGGCAGAGAGGCCTTTTCATGGAATCTGGCTCTCTTCACCTTGATTCAGCAACCGTTGTGTTCTTGTATTCTCCATCTCCATGCAGTTATCAGACCTGTTCCTTTAGCTTTGCGAGTTTTGGTGTGAGACAAGAGTTGTCATTGCAAATTACGCTGATAAGACACCGAGACCCATTACGTTCCATGATGCATGTGAATCCATGTTGTACATAGTTGTCCGAACACTTTCTTTTTTTGCTCGACATAAAATATTCCCAAAAAAAAAAAAAAGTCAGACGACTACTGAGCGCACTAAGTTCCCCGCAGCACTGATTGGCCAACCAATACAATGTGATCATCTGCGCGCCAGTGATGGCCAAGCGGGCCGTGTCATATCACTAATTGACAAGATGAGTCGAGTGTGCCTTGACCTCCATGGAAGAGGCTCCGCCCAACTTCTGAGACTGGGGTTAGGGTTCGATCAAACCCAGGTGAAGAACCACTGCTCTAGAGATACTTTTCTCAGTTCAGGTAGATACGGATAGTTCGGCAAGAGTTTTCCAGGTTTTCTCAGGCCCACTTCTTTTCTTTTTACCCTATAAATGTATAAATGTATCATATTTAATACATGCAGTCTCTTAGACATTTTGCTTTACCTTATGGTAAAAACTTTACTGTATTTTTTACCTACCTCCTACCCCCAAGTAAAAACCACTAAGTAGAGGGCCACACTGATAATTTTGGCCCATCACGTGGTAATAATTAGTAATTGTTTGTTTTTTTGCTGATTTTGGTCAAATTAAGCAAATCATTTCTTTGTTTATATGATCAGAGGATTTTACTTCATATCGTTGTTCAGTTTATAAAGAAAACTGTTCTTTCAAGCACAACATACAGAATTGTGACCTGTGTGTCCTTTGTTGCCAAACAGATTTGCTATAATGTTGTCCCATCTCCACAAAGCACATAAAAAATGACTTCTGAAAATAGTTTGAGCTTACCGTGTCGGAGAATTAAGTACATTTTGATGAGGGACTAAATCTAAAAGCCTACTTTAGGACAAGTTAGAAACAAAACTTGAAGTGTATTTCATTAAAGCACTGTTTTGATTAAAAATCTGACCTGCTGCACCATGAAACGGTTACTAGCATGTTGGCATCATGCCAGGACACCACAGACAGTGAATTGACAGAGAAATTTAATTTAAGCTGGAAAAACATCTTGTGTTAATTGGATTGTAGAGGTGAGCTTATGGATCTGCAGTGTGGGATTAACTGTTAACCCCAATCATGAGGCTATATTGGCTATAACCATGGTTCAAAGCTAGAAAGTCTGCAGAGAAACAGCACAATGTGACACATTCCTAATTGGTAAAAGCTGAAGGAATTTCAGGGATTGCAGGAGCCGAGAGATAAAGGCTCTGTTAGTGGTTCCAGGAAAAACTGTTGAGACCGAAGTACCAGAAGTAGTACCGCTAACACAGCTAAAACACCATTTCTGTACATGTTAAAGAGGAGCAAATGAGAACTGGTACTTTTGTGTTTCTTTTTGCGAAGACCATAGAGGTTTTTTTCTATAAGACTGCAGTTATCTGTGTGATATGAGGGAGACGGTAGGGATACAAGGACATGGATACATTTGGTGATATCTATTTTGCCATCCAGCTAAACGTGACACAATAAATACTATTTGTTATGTTAGTCAATGCTAATAGACTGGGATAAGCAGCTGCAGCGTTACTGAATATCCAATTTTGGAGATACTGATAACTCAAACATTATTTGCTCTGATCAAGGGAACGTGTTGATCAGAAGTTGCTAAAAGGATCCAGTCAGTAAAACATATTCTTAATATGGTGTTCAGTCTAAACTAGTTATATAAAATAAGAAAACTATGCAAAATAGCCTTTACAAAAGTTTGACACTATTTCTTCACCAACATTTAATCACTTATTATTATGAGATCTGTTATAAGATAGTCAACCATTAAATTCCTACTGATGCATCATATTTAAGATTATTCTGCACATGTTTATGTTAGCAGATAATAAGTAATCAGGATTCACCAACACAATAATAACAGCATTGCAAGATGGCAACTAAACAGCTGCCAGAGTTGTCTTTAAACTATAGAAGATGCCACACTGCTGGCTTAGTTTGACAGTTTTAGTAGCTTAAGCAAAAATGAAGGAGTGTTTTTACAGTACAATATAATGTTCTGTGTATTTATCTATGAATGAAAGGTCAGACATGTAAACTGTAAAAGACTATACAGAAATATGATTTGGGTTATCTAATGGCAAACGTAGAACTAAAGAAAACCTAATTGTATAATTCAAGTCAAAATAGATCCATCCTGTAAAGCCTCATTAAAGAGGTTCTGAAGTCTGCACCATTCATAAACAACACAGACTGGGCTGGCAGTGAGATAAGACAGGAGATGTTTTGCATTAGCGCTCTGTGTTCCTTTTCAAAGAAAGAAGAATGTCAAAAATGCCATAATAGTGAATGTGGTCCCACAAAAGATTAATTAACCAGAAAGACTCTTATAATTGCAGCCAAAAACATCAAGTAAAGAACAAAAAACATGCATTTACTATTTTAATTAAGCTTTTTTCAAAGGCTTATTAAGAATAAAGGTTTTATTGATTAGATTATATATTGTATAACTAAAAGTTAAATAAACTAAATACAGCATTTTTACAAAACATAAGGAAATAAGCATTAGATTAATCAAACAATAAAAACTATAAGCATTAATTGTTGGGGGGGAAAAACAGCTGCATCTACATGAATGCAAACTTCAGTAATTGGTTCCCATTATCCTGCTGTGTTTTATGCTTTCATGCTCCAAAATACCTGATCCAAATGAAATTGATCCTGCTGCTTGTTTTAAACTTTGGCCTAGTGACTCACGAATTTGAATCAGACATGTTAAAACAGGTAAAAACACCAAAAACCAGAAAGAAAAAAACCCCTCCATTCCAACCAATAACTATAGGTTTCAGAAAAATACTATATTTCGAAATAAAATTCAATTTAACAGAACCCTTAAAAAAGTGAAATTTAAAATAGTCATTCAAAAACACTGAAGGCGTGTTGTTTGAATAAATTGTGACATAATTATTGAGGCATAAAACTGTAGCAGGAGAAAAAAACAAAAGATAAAAGTTGCTGGACAAAAATGTCCAATGAATTCATTATGAAGTTGTAAAATAGAGCTATGATGCAGAAAATGAACACTAATTAAATCAGATTAATGCTTATTTTATCATAAAAGTGAATATTTATTATGACAAACCAGAGAAGAGAAGAGAAGAGAAGAGAAGAGAAGAGAAGAGAAGAGAAGAGAAGAGAAGAGAAGAGAAGAGAAGAGAAG
>JBAMIG010000003.1:10247900-10258562 GCA_037177335.1 Kiunga ballochi
CACACACACACACACACAGCAAACAAGACATTTATCTTCTTGATCTTCCAAATTTTTAAAGTTATATGAAGGTTCATTAAATGTTCTGTGAATTAGTCTTGCATTCTTACTACCTGCAATCAGTGCGTGCTCTTTAAGTTAATACGGAGCAGATAGTAGCGACCAATCAGATCAAATATGTGTCAGATAATGAAATGAAAAACGCTGGGAAACATGGGGCATATTTTGATTTGAACAAAACATTTTCTATTTTAGTTTCTTACTTGTTAATAAAAATGAGTTATCATCAGGAGTGACAAAACATGACTAATAAGATTATTTATTTTAAGTAAATGGGGTATAAGTGAAAAAAAAGTCATTTAAACTTTATGGATGATCAGATATTATTTTAACAAAAAGCTAAATTTCTTTGGAGTCCCATGCTGCCCCTCCTTCTGTTCCGCAGCAGGCGCTTAACAGGAAGTAGATAGATTTTCAACACAGATGATGGTGCATCTACTTATGTCTAAAAGTGAATGAACTGATATATTAGTCTGATTCTTGAGTTGCAGGTAGAAACCAACAATGTTGCCCTCATCCCTCCATCATCGGTGGTCTTGTGCCTTGCTCTCCTCTGGATGGCCTCTTTGCCCCACGATAACGGTTTTCAACGCCACTCTCTTTGCCTCCTAGTCATACTTTTGTTTTATTCTGTATTATGATTGACAGTTAGATGTGAAAGGAGGCTCGTGGCCTTGCTATAAAAGATTTTTCCTTACACACATGATGAAGCAGCACTACTATTCAGCTGCACATGTGACTGAGAGGAAGCAGCCACACCGCTACACTGTGCTTCACATGATAGGCAGAAGAAAAAGTAGTTCTATTAACTGTGAATGATTTTGATACAATCCTGATTTTAAAGTTACTTTCCACTGTATTTTAGTTCATGGAAAAACTACATAATACACCCAAATTACTGAAAAATATATATATTGTAATATTAAAATTGATTCTGGAACATGAGCAGCTGGTAGCAGTGGTGTCAGTGTTTCAGCATCAAAACACACATTGCAGCTTTGCATCATTTAACTATGTTTACAGAAGAACTTCTATTTTTCTTAACAAATCCAAATCTTTACAATCATACAAATCCATTCCCACACATTCACATATTTGTATTTCTCTGACAGACTTTCTTTTCTTTCCAGGGTTAAAAAACAAACAAACAAAAACAAAGACATACAGACTGACATTTTTGCAAATATTCATTTACAGCCGCAAAGTGTTTCCGACTTTATGTTGAGCTCATTCAAAAGGCCTCCGCTGGAGCCTTCGAAGTGGGCTTAAAAGAAAGAGATGCCTTGACTTGACTGGCAGATGCCACAACAAAACTAATGCTTTTTTTTTTTCTCATATGCAAGATCGCTGAACTGCACTGCAATCTCAAGAGTCTCTTAAAGCTCACACTGCTCTCCCAACGCTGCCTCTGGTCTGATAATTCAACTTCCTATTTAAACTCTACGTTGTGCCAAGCTTGAGGTTACAAATGCCAATGGGGCGGCGCTGAGTTGCACTGAAAGCTGTAGCCTTTGATTAAGCTCCTCTCTCCAAGCCTAATGCCCTGTCTTTGAATTATTCACCAAGTTGGTAGAGAAGGTTTGTGCATGCTACAAGCCCACTAAGTGTGTTAGGCTAAAAAAACATAATGCAATAAAGCTTATCCATGCATAATGGTTTGGAGACTGGAGCTGGGCAAACTGTCATTGGAAGACAGAATTAGAGAGAGGGGATCAGGGAGGCAGCTGATATTGCCAAATCGCCATCCTCCAAAGCCATGGCAGTGTCTGGCCACAACCCCTCTACTGCGTTTCACTGCTTTCTGCTTCTTTACATCCACCAGAGCCTCAGGATTGCTTCTTTTAGTTATACGGGAAATGACAAGTGCAGGACATAACCACACAAAGAGTTAGAACATCCACCAAGGTCACAGTGTAGCGAGAAGAGCTAAAGAAAGGATTGCGTTAGGGATTTTTTGGGTTTAGCCATTTGGCAACCCATGGTAGAATCATAATGCATTTTACTGGTTATAATTAATTCTAATGCACTGGGAAAATAATCTCTGTGTGACATGATTTTATGTGGCGTATTGTGTAATTAACACCACTCTGGTTTTAGCATGCCAGAACAGCTCTCCTTCGCCACAATGATGGAGCTGATTATCTCTGGGGTGTTTCGTGTCATGGATGCTCTTTTTGGCATCCCAGTGCAGTGCCACTTTAAAAGACAAACTCACAGTTTCAGAATCTCTCACACAGAAAAATCCTTACACACCTAAACTATTCAAGGCTAAGCATTTGTAGGCAGGAGATCTGGTGCTTTACTCAAATTTAACTTTATGCTGTTGTTATTGCGATATAGGATTACGAGGCACATAACCTTCTCCACTGATATTAGGAAGCATACCCGATTTAAATTAAACTATTAATTACAGCTTGTTAATTTCATCTCACAATGTTCAGCATGTGAACAAGAATAATTAAATATATTGGCAGATACTACAAAAAAAACTCTGACTTAGTGAGGTGAAACACCAATTAGAAAAGAATATCTCAAAAACTAAAGAAACTAAATAAATTGGCTGTAACCCATTATACTAAAATGCAGAGCTTCCATGTCTTTAGCATAGAGAGCTTTTTGCTGTAATCAGACAAAGTTGGAAGAGTTTGTATCTTGTTGTGTGACAGTGGAGAGAGAACAGCATTATGTAATAAGACAGATATGAAGCAAAATGCAACCCCTCCACACATACACACACACCCAAACACACATTAAATAGTCACATACTTTATGTGTTTAACTCTATTTGCACCACTAATGCAATCAGTGCTACAGCTCAGAAAAAGAGAGGCTTCTTTCATTTCCAATGCGGACGGCTTGTTTTATAAGCGTTCTTGAGTGGCATTCATATTACAGACTGACTCATGATTTTCAAACAATGTAATATTTGCCTTTATTTCTGCTTGATACCTGTAAAACACATTTTTTTCCTGAGAAAATTATTCTCAAATTTTTCTCAGAAAAAAAATGTGAATTGACCCAAATAGAACCATCTTTATGATGGCTGACTGAATGACAGTCATTTATGAAATGACAATATGAGAAAATATTATTGTAGTCCAGACTCCTCCCTTTTTCCATCCTTTGGCAGAACCATCTTTAGCATTGTTTACCATTTACTACACCCACCAAAAACATAAAACAGATTTTAAAACATAGTAAAACAGACAAGCTGTTATCACACCATGTTGTCCTTCTGGGGTTTAGCTTCAGTTCTGTAGCAGTAAATTCCCTTCGAGACACTTTAGAACTCTATTTTTTCTATCTCCAACAGCACGAAAATGGCCTCTGGATTCATTAGACAATGTATCTCATAAAACCTGACCTCTGTCTTTTCACAACTGATTTACTATTGATGGTGTAGAATTTAAAACATCCTTATAAAAATAAACTGAAGAAAGGAAAAATCTCAAAAACAGACCATAATCAAAGTCATTGTGTATATTTCCCAGGCATAAAATAAATCAACTCACAATCACATGAAAATTTGTGTTGCTATCTGTGATCAAAGTAACGAAAACAGTGACTTATGAGAAAACCGGTCAAGCCTATACTTTTAAATGGAGACAGCAAGGAGCAGATTGGCAAATAAAAAGCAAACCAAGCCAGTTCAGAGCTAAAGACCACTCAAATTTCTTCTGGTGCTGATGTTGGCAGACAGATGCGGTTGCCATGGGTGCCCAGTGTTTGTCACCGACACTGGTGGATGTTGTGGCAGAAAAAGAGCTGGTGAGTGACACAGTATAATAACTTAGGGGGCATAGCAGTCACACTCAAGGATTTGAATAGTCAGCTGTGATTAACTGTTTATGCTAATGTTGCATGTAGTGTGTGTGCAATTTTACATGTGCCCCTTGTGCGTTTTTGCCCTTAACAGGACCATGACATAGTGTGTCATTATGTCACAGCAAGAGCCTGCCTGTTCTAGGAAAATAGCTGGAAGAAGGGAAGCAAGATGTCATGGTTTGTCAGATGTTTGAATCTCTGCGCCAGAAGCTAGATGCAGAGAAACTGGGATAAAAGCCATGTTGTTTAAGCTTTCTGCTTATCTTGCACCTTAACCATAACAAAAAGAGAAAAAAAGACAACTGACTGACGTTCTGTGAGCTGTCAAGGATAATTAAAGTGTAGAGAGTGAGCTGATTCAATAAAATGATATCAAACAATCCCAGACTACCACAGGTATTGTAGTCAATACAACTGATCTAAGATTACTTTAGTGTGATAGAGCAAGGGCTGACAAGCTGAAGGAAAATGTAAATGTCCCCCATAAAATAAATTGTCAGCCGCTCCAAATGTACCCCCTCCACCATCCATAAAAACATACACACCACCCAGCTTAGAGCTGCAGTAACAGAAGCAGGTGATCACCTTTGCTCTATAGAGGGTGTGCAGCTGGCGACGCTAAGTCACCTGACTTTTGTTTTCTGCCGTGTGGGACGGCAAGTTGTCCAGTCTCAGACCAGTGAGGACAGATCGTGGTGTATGGAGTATTTTTCCTGGTCAAAATGGTGATTTCATGCTACACATTCGGGTGTATAACCCTAATGGGCAGGGCCAAAAAAACGACCCGTCGTTCTACGGATTCCCGGTGTTCTGCAGGGAGATAAATAGATTGTAGCTGTGAGACGAGAGGACTGGGAACCCAGCACTACCAGCAGATTATGTAGTCAACACTTTATATCAAACTACTTACGTAAGGAATAATGCTCAACGAGGTATGCATAATCGGAAATTAATGGACAACCTAGAGGTGTGGTCGATTCTGTGAAGTTTCTTAATTATTTAGAAAGGACATATTGAAGGACGTTATTCCGCTTCTACTACGGTCACTTTACTAAAGAAATAAATATGTTTTTTAAAATGTTAAAATCATTAATTTCCCTACAGAGTGTGGCTGAGTGGATTGTTTATCATCTGTCATCATGACGTGTTGCCAAGGTAACCGGCCCGGTTAGCATCAGATGTTAACATATGCTCCGAGTTTCTGTTTCTTTGTGTTGTGGTTTCACAAATACTATGAAATAAAATAATGTAACCGGGCACTGTGGGTTTATTTTTGGTCATAGATTTCACATAAATACAGCACATTCTGGCTGATACTAGAGACAAATTGAATTAAATGCTTAGTGATAGGTCATCAAATATAATTCTGCCAAGTTTTGACGTAAACTTACCCAAGACATATTTAGATAGAGGTTTCTTTTAGGTACCTTCAAGATACTTGCTTTGTGAGTGTGTTTAAGTTTAACCCATGCTCAATCCTGTGTGCACATGCTAGAAACTCAATGGTTATCAGTGAACGCTTGCTGTCCAAAATGGCGACGTCAAAAACCAGATACATGTGACTGAATGTCTTCTATAATCAAAAACAGTTGCCACTAGCTGATTCCTCCCATGATTATTTTCAGATTTTAATGCCTATTACTGGCAAGTGTAAAAAAAAATATGGTAAAAGTACTGTAACATGTTCTTAACTCTTACTTAGAAAGCTGCTGGACCTGCTTGTTAAAGTACTTACCTCTAGTTTGGTTTAGTTTTGGCCAGGTGTATCTCCTGTTTCGTTTTTCTAGTGTACATATAAGAAATTGAAATAAATCACTTCATCCATTAGGGCTTGAGTTAAAAAAAAAATGAATGAATGTCTGTGCCTATTATTTGATTTAGTCAGCCACTAAAATCCATTTTAATTAATAACAATTGTGGGGGGCTATATCTTTATGAGATTAAAATATGAATAGCCAAGATTAATTCATTACATAGCTTTCAATTAATTTGATTTTACATTAGGTAACACCTACTTAATTGCTTTGTAATAATTAGTCATTTTAATGTGTGAGGCCAACAAAGTACATGAAAAAAAGAAGTGAATAGATGTAAAAAAAAAAATTAAGGGAAGTTGCTTAAAAATATAAGGATGGACTAAATTTTGACTTTATGTGATGATAGTATATGAAATGTTACTGCCCTCTAAATATGGTCATTGTGATTTCTTTTACTCTCACCTCAAGCACAAAACACACCTTTTCCCCTCTTTATAGCTTCTGCTGTTCCCCTCCCCTGTGACCTTCTCTCTTGACCACAATGTCTACAGAGAGGCAACGTCTAGTTTCATTGTAGCAGTGCAGGCATCTTTACAGTGTGTGATTGTGTAGCATCTGAAAAGAAGCGATATTGCTTACCATTCAGCCTCCCAATAGTAACCAAGACATTTTAATGAAATTTACTTCTGGCTGGGTGGCCACAGAATGGATAGCAGTAAATCACATTCGTTAGCTACATGCTTCTTCAATAAATGAAAGGAATGTCATGAAAAGGGAGTGGACAGCCATGTCACAGTCGAGGTGAATTCAATTTGGTTCAAAACAGACTTTTGCTTAAAACAGGAATAAATAAAAGCAACAGTTAAAAGCAAGATGTATCATTTTCAGCTAATCTTTTAATATATCCTTATGTTTATTTATTATTTCTGCCTTAATGCTGCCAATGAAACACAGTTATCAGTGTCACTATCGCTCTTCTATCCTTCTCTGCTGTTATGCATTTTGTTTACTGCTCCGCTCATTATGATGTACTCTCAAGTATGCTGCTTTTGGAAACACCAGCTGGCTCGACAGAGCCTGTGTTTGTCATCGTTTTCAACACATATGTGGCCAAATCTACCAGAAAATGAGAACTGATTTGGCATTTTACTATAGCTCTCTTCCTCTAAAGCAAAAAATAAATCATGGCAGTGAGGTAAGCAGCACAACAAAAGGACTGCAGTGCTGCACTTTAACCCAACCCCATCCCAAAGCAGCTTGCATTGCTGCAGCTGACCTCCTCCCTTATGCGCTCACCTCTTTGTGTTTATTACACGCAGATAATCTTACGTGCTAGTGCTTGTTCATCATCTCCCATGGCCAAACGCTGCCGCTTTTCTCCTCCTCCTCTTACTCCTTCCCTCATCCTTTCCACCTCTAAAGCCCTTTACTCCCCTCCATTACACTAATAAGGCTAATCACCCCTCCGGCTGGTGCAGCCATGGGCCTGGGAGAACATGTCAGCAAGGGGAGATCAATGGACTACATCAAAGAGCTACAGCAGCACACAAACCACCCCAACACAGGACCCAAGAGATAAGACTGCTGCTCCCCCTACATTTTTCATGAGATTATCCACTATTGCTCTGTTCTTGACTGTGGTATGAGTGCAGAGTGCTCTTAATAAGCCAGGTTGTAGCCAGTTACTGCAACCAATGGTGATATGCAACAGCTCGGAACCGCGTGCATGTAGACAAGATGCATTTGTAGCATGCATACACATGTAGATACTAGTGCATGCATGGCTGATACAGCCTGGTTGAGTTATAGTCTGGACACAAACCTATGAACACCCACACATGTAGTCATTTCCACAGATCCATTAGAAGTTCATCCATAATACATTACTTACTAATTAGGGGATAGTTTGCTGGTGCTAAAGTAATGTTGAGCACAGAAAAAGAACTAAGAGTAGATCCTTGTGCCAACTAGCTCAGCAGCCCACTTTCAGCACCACTTTGCGCTTCCTGAAGGCCAAACAAGCATTTTATGATTCTCTGAGGGTGCTAACTCAGCTTACTTGGAGGAGCTGGCTGAAGGGCTGAGAAGAGAGGAGAATTTGAACTGGAGACTGGTTTTCTCTAGCTATGGAGAAGAAATGAGAGGATAAAAGAAATGTCTAAGCCATTGCTCAGAAAAGTCTCGAAAAGAAGCTGGCATGAATATTCATGAGTGGATTTGTTGCAGAGGTGACTTTTAAGACTGACTAAGGTGTTAACAGCCTGACACTGACTGAAAGGACCTACTACCTGCACAATACACATGTCATTTTATTTCCTAGCAGAAAAAACAAGTATCTTAAACAAAACAGAGAGTTGCTTTTGGCTTTAGTGTTAAATCAAGCATTTTATGCAATTTATATGATAGTGATGCGATGCTCACAATAAAAAACAATGCTGTCCAGATAGACTGTTAATCAATTAAACATGTCTGCCAAAAAAAAAAAAAACACGGAACAGTAAAAATTGAGAGAAATTCTTAAATTCCCCAAAAACATCTATCCCACAATGACGTAATTTGGCTCAAAGCAGACGTATCGACTCACACAAAACATCAACTTTCATTCCTCAAGAGTGCATTTTGAACAGAGAGGCAATATCAATGTGATTTTTTTTCTTTTTGAAGTAATTGACTCAAGACATGGATGCATTGGTGACTATAACACACGATCACAACATCTCTCTACAATGACCAAATGACCAAAGCCAAAACATAAATAAAACTGTTCATACAACCCACCAGTTACCACAGTACAAAATAGTGATAAAAAAAACCAAAAAAACAAAAAACAAAGAAAAACACACACAATGCCACTGAGATGGACTGGCAATCTGTCCAAGGTTTACGCAGCCTCTCACCTGATAATTCCTGGAACAAGCTCTAGTCCCCCTTTGACCCTGAATGGGATTAAGCTGTATAAAAATGAATGATTTTTTTAAATGAATGAAAACAGCTTAACTGTGTACAAAAACAGACTGCAAAAAGACTAGTTTAGCATCTGTTCTTTCTGTGATACCATGGTGTTTAATAATGCATGGCTGATGCAGTTTGGGAACATCTTCCTGTATTAACCATAATATTTACATCATATGTGTATTACCTCATAGGTGATGGCATGTTGCTCAGTTTGCATGCAGTGCACGCTAAAACATTACAGCAGCTGGTTGTTGAATTTTTTTGCATAAAGGATGTGTGATGCCTCTGATCTGTTGCCTGAAGCACACCATCCCATGATTTCTAAACCCAATATCCAATTTGGATTTATTAAAAATAAGAAGTGCCGTTTTCCACTTTGCCTCGGTTCATAGGTGAGCTCAAATACAAGCAAAGTAACTTTATACAATGATGAATGCTAATCCAGTCTGAAAGAGCTTTTCTAGCTTGTTAAAAATATATTTTTTTCTATGTAAAACATTCAAGCTTTTAAAAATGTTATTTTCTTTTGTCAGTAGTTTTCTTGATGAAGAAAATAATCATGTTCAACTTCATCACTTACAAAACCCACCGTGGTAACCATTAAACGAAACACAAGATTAACAGTTTTAAGAAGGATATAATTTTTTTTTCTTACTTTTAAAAGAGCAATTCAACAATGGATGAATAGTGAACAAACCTTTCTTGCTTTGTGGGATTTTGTGCAGTCAGGTGTGGTTTGTTGTGTCTGGTTGCACCAAGCTGCTGAAAATCTTTTGGTGGCGTACCAGCAGTGTATCTTGCTTTGTGGGAGTGTTTTCCAGTGTGTAACAGTGCGTTTTGACATCACTGTCAAGTGTGATTATATGTGCGAGAGAAAATAACACTGATGAGGTGCAAAAGTCACCATTGTGGAGTGTATGTGAGTTTGGATGAACACTGGAATACCTGTTCTGTTTTATTTCTTGATCAAATTACATTAAATAAAAAAAAACTTTATAAATCCAAGAAGAAACTATATTTCTATTATTAGTAAACATTTTCTGTGGTGATTTTAAGTTAGTTCTGTGTATATACATATGTATATATATGTGTGTGTACTTTTTAAAAAAATTTTTTTTTTTTACTATGCCTACATTGTCTCCTGCCAGCCTAATAACTCTTCAGGATTCGTTTCTGTGATTTTTTAACAACCCCAGCAAGGTTACTTTCTGACTCATGATAAAATTGTGCTGAAAAAAAAACCACAATCAGTATCTCCTGTTGTTGGCTAAACTGCAGACAGGGGAAAAAGGTGCAGACTAGAGAATAAGTCTTATTGTGTTGCATTCTCGCTCAAACAGTAACACTTTGTTACAAGGGTAAATAAGTGTTATTTCAGTTATCTTACCTAATTCCTTTTACATTTATTCAATTATTTCTTTTACATATCAAGCTCTAGTATTTAATGTTTTGCCTCTTTATGTGTGATTCCTTCAATTTCTTATTTAAATTATTTCACTGCCTTCAATGGAAACCCCTACGAGTCAACATCTGCTGTTTAAAATGAGATCTGGATCTCTTCACTTCTGCCATCAATATTCTCTCCCTTTTTTCTGATTTTTCATTTAAAAAATATATATATATATATAAATAACAATTCAATTCTTTACAGATTTCCAGCAAAAGTATTTTTTACTCTATGACACATCAATAAAGGCATATTACTAATGAGTCAAGCTTAATATATTAACAGATAAATAAAGGGACTGAGTGGCTTTAAATCCCAAATATCTTGATTTAACTACAAAATTCCTCTCCATCTCCATCTAACACACATACCAACTGCAATAGGCAGCAGTCCTCATCATCACTGCAGTGCCTTCAAAGGTAATGTCTCCTCATGAAAAATCTTCTTCTAAGCCTAGTACATCTCTGGGTTCCTGTAACTCATTTTAGGTGAAAATGGAGCTACATTTTTACTCTTCTGTCAAGCCTCAGACAATTTGGGACTGACAAGATTTGACAGCTTTGTTGGTCAGTTCAGCAAAATCATTTAGTGGAACATAAAACAATTAAACAACTAGAC
>JBAMIG010000003.1:10278227-10289767 GCA_037177335.1 Kiunga ballochi
TCACTATGTATGTTGGCACTGAGAACCAAGACAAATTCCTAGTAATGAAAATTACCTGGCAATAAATCTGATTCTGAGATAGATATATATATATATATATATATATACATACACATACATACATATACATACACACACACACATACACCGCAAAGCTCTCTCCCAGTCAGATTATCCACTAGGACAGAATACCATTATTTGGGATTGGATATGATAAAACAGTCAGTCAGACTCCAACCAACTGAGATCAGCTTAGAGGCATTATATGTGTTAGAGGGACCAACACAATTATCCCGGTTGACCTTTGACAACTCCTATTTGAGGAATAGGATAACATCCCACAGCAAAAATGTGACCAGGCTTGTATGTAGAAGTGGCCACTATGTGTTGCTTTTTTCTTTTTACTGTTGGAGACAATAATTCTATCATCTATGCAACTTCCAACAAAAGTAGATACAAATAGGAGACACATTTTTAATGGAATGTTGGGACATGTTTACACAGGAGGCTACCCACATGTTTAGCTGTGTTGCTCCACAGAAAGGTAATTACTGTAAAGGTAATTGTTCTTCCAAACAGATCTTAATCAGAGTTTTTGAAACATATTGATTAGTTGTTTCTAGCAATAAATACAAACTGATGTAATTTATTATGTTGTGGGATAAACCAAAAAAGTTTTGTGATCACATGTAAAAAAAGTGTTTTCTCTGGTGTCAAACATTTATTTGTACAGAATTAAACTTTGGAGACACTCAACTTACTGTATGTGGCTCTGCTGAGTTGGTTGACTGGCAACAAAGGAAAACCCATAACATTTCCAACACAAAAAAGGAACAAATGTCTAACAATATATCAACACAAAGAAGTTCTGAATGACAGTGAGTACATGCACAATTGTGTTTCTTTTTTCAAGAGTATAATGCACCAGCAGTGATTGCAATTATTTCTTCGTGCATTACTGAAACAATCCTCATTTTCCTGAATCCAACCTTTTCCATAAGCTGATCCCCAACTTACCCTGATTTTAAAATTAAATCTTCAACATAAACTTTTATAACATGCATATTAAGCCTGTGAGGAATGTTTTTTCTGTTCCCACAATGTTCCTCTGCCACAAATGAATGTCCCCACAGTTATGTGTAAAACAAGCTAGCTCTCACTAGCTCTCTCCTTCTCTCTCTCTCTCTCTCTCTCCCTCTCATACACACACACAAACACACACAGACATGTCTAAGGCTGCCACAGATCCAACAGAACCAGCTCTGAACCCTGTTCTCCAATACCAACTAATGAGCACTTGATGAGAGGTTTATCAAATCTCAGCTTGTCTTTTACAGCATCAAAATCAAAGTCAACCCCCCCAAGAGCAATTACATCCTCACAAACTTCAAGAACTAAGTTGAACAAAAAAAAAGGAACACAAACTATCCTGAAGTAAAGTTATGGCAGAAAATAAAACATATTTTCACTGTAAGGGATTTTTCACAAGCCAGCAGGTTCATTCTCTATAAAATAACCATAAAGCAGCGGTGATGCAGCAGTGGGAATATAGATGGTGACATTGGCACAGCTATTTCCTGTATACTCTAATGAGTGCCCCAGTGCCTGTGTAATCATTCCTTTAATCTGCCCCCCAGCTTTTACAGAGTGGTATTTAAGACTTTCAGTGTGTGAAGAAGCTCAGCCGGGTTACTCGTTTAACGACCCAGTTTTTTTCTCCATGTGAGGCAAACTGAGGAACAGATTGTGCACATGCACGCTCTCTGCTTTGTGCACCTTTCTTCCCTAAATCTTTCCCGTATATCTCATCTGCATGGATTTTCTCTCTCTAGGCCTGCAGGTGTGCGACATCTTTAGAATCTGAATCTGCATCACAATGTGGCAGGTCTACATCAGTAGAAAATATATCGAGGTATCACATGATCAACTATTTCTGGTCTGATGATGTCATTTTAACTTCATCTTAACCCAGAGCATTGGAGCTCAACTATGCGGCCGCACAAAGAAACATGGCCAAGCAAAGCAGAGTTCAGCTGTACAATACGCAGAATGTTGATTTCAGCTTTTAGCTGTTTTTTTTTAAGAAACATGGCAAATTACGTGTTCCTGAAGACAGCACACTGCACCAGCATCCGCAGGTGACTCGATGACGTGATAAATGGTTTTGTGCTTCTTATATTGTTTAAATGAGTGTGGGAATAGGTGCAAATGGGCAACAACGAGACCCGAAGCATTAGATAAACAGTTCACTAAAACCCTTTAGTAATCACACAAAAAGATAAGCTAAAACGGGCCATTACTTTCAGTTTTGGAGGACTCACGAAACATCAGTAATCTGATAAAATCTCTAATCTCAATTAAATAAAAACTTACATGACTCATGGAGCCAAATCAACAGATATAAATGTAAAATATTTATTCTGTCAGAGGCTCTTTGATGTTGATGCCTTTGCTGATAATTTGGAGAGCTCAGCAACTGCTAGACGAGACACATTAGTTTTCCAATTGAATTTTAGATAATTTGATCCATTAGAGATAAAAACATGCAGGTTAAAACCAACTGGACAAATTTTGTGACATGGCAAAAGAAACCGAAGTTATACATGATTCTATTGGGTTAAGAAAGATTAAAAGATCTACCAAAAAGTCAAGTACAGCATGAAAGGTTGAAGCTGTATTAAGGCAAGTGGCATACAGCACAATTACCCACAGTTTCAATAGGAGTAAGCCTGTGAGTGAATCCAAAATGAGACACGTTACTGATCTTTTGCCATTCTCCGTGACAGCCAGTGACAAGAGGCAGCAGGTTGCCTTAGCCTTTGAGTAGGTGAAGGCTTTCCTCCTCCTCCACCTCATGTACAAAAAGAAAAAGAAATGAAAACAGGTGAGCACAGAGGAGAGGGGAAAGTTTGGCAGCTGGGGTCCTAGCAGTCTTTTCAGGCATTCATTATTTAGCCAGTCTAAAAATACATCAGAGGCTGCCTGCCTTCCAGCACATGGTGAATCTGAATTTCACAGCATCCAGCTCTAAGCAGCTCAGTCTGATCTGAGGAGCTGCTTCATCTACTGTACATCAAGGTAACACACATATCTGCACTGACACATGCACATAAAATGTCACACATGCATGGACAAACAGGACGTTTTAAATCAAAACAAAGAGGGCAGAATTTACACATTTATAGTATGTTACAGGCATAATTTTAAAAACATACCAATATGATATAATCTTAATTATTTTACCATTTTCAACTGTACAATTACTTGTGCATGCTGGCTCATCTGTCTACAGCCCTAAACTGGATATAGTTTGTGTATGAGGACAGAGAGTTTAAAAGAGCTTAGAAGAAATATTAAAGTGAACCTGATATGCCTCAAAGGCAGCGTCCTCTTAACACCATGCATCCCTGATGAGTTTACCATATTACTTCCTGTTAGAAAGTGCTTTGCTTCTTAGAGTTATATGTGTGTTCCATGAAATCAAACATCCAACAGGTCATAGATTGGACAGTGCACACTGTTAATTGCATAGAGAACTGAATGTCAACTTAATTATTGCAGCCATAGCTGGAAATGATCCCTTGCAAATCTATTAGACACGTATGCTATGCGAGTCATGTTCCGAGTCAAACAAGTCAATAAGCAGAGCGTCTGCCTGGATGGACAAGCGATCCTAACTGACAAACTGTAATTTCGGCATCTGCAACACAAACATAAAACATAAAACATCATTTTATTGTGATTTACTCTGGACTTTTATGTGTTTAAGTTCTGAGTTATCACTCCGGTGAATCTCACTTCTGCACAAAGCAATAAAGCCAAGAGATATGAGCTTGAGATAATGACTTTTGTCAATACTGACCAATCATTTCACCACGATACGATTTCATCTGAGCTATAAAATAGATGCAACAGTTTCAGAAAATAATCAGTTTATAATGAGGTTATTAATCATAATGGTCTCTTATGATTAATTTATTATTTGATGCTAAAAAAACAGTTAAAAATTACTCCTTGGTGACTCATTGCCTTTAGTTATGTTGTAAATATTTCTGACATATTATAAAATTTAACTAATTCATGCAAAGCAACTGATGAATCTGCACAGGAAATTATTTCACATGAAGACTTGTTGTAATCAAATGGTTCAAGAGCCACACAAATCACAGTCCACATCCCTTTTACACTACCGACACGGACAGGCTGTCAATCCCTGCTCAAAGCTATGCAGATGAACAGTGAATATATTTAAGTGCTAGAGTCCAAATGAATGAATTATTCTCATGCATACTAGGTTTTTGAAGCAGGTGAGGTTGGAAACTACATGCATAACAGGAAATCCTGGCGTATGCATTTATTACAAAACTCAACACTAGTCCGTATGAAAAGTAGCAGCACAATCGCAGCCGTGCCCCAGTTATAAGCAGGGATTGAAGGGAACTCAGCTTTGAGGGAGGTAAAGAATCAGCTTGGGAGAAGGGACGACGGAAAGGAAAAGCAGACAACTTCAAAGAGTGAATGTGAGCCAGTAGCTCAAAGCATGATGATTGTACGTGATGGGAAATCTACAGTAGGATCAGCCTGACTGAGTAGATGATAGTGAGATTTACTTAATCACTGAGGACAGATTTGAAAACTTTGAGAACGATATCCTGACTGGACAAAAATCTACTCAGATTGCAATTCAAGATTAGTGCAAGCATTTTGTTATATGCAGCTAAACTGGATCTTCTGTTTTCAATATTTCCTGAATCTCAGAATACAATGCAGCTACAGTTTACATGGAAAGGACCATTTCATGTAAACCTTCACTATGGCAGATTGCATAAACTATCAGCTTAAGGCAGATTTAACCATTACTAGAACTGTGATACTCACCAGTATAACTATGTACTATAACTACTATAACTTCCTGCATAACCCACTAACTTATGGGTTATGCAGGAATGAAAATACTCAATGCAGGATTTTCCACCGCTAAACAGGTGTGCACAGGCATCAGTTTTTGTAAGAAAAGTAAGTAAGAAATGCCTCTAAAACTACATTTAGTTGACCAAGGTTTCACATTGTACTTCCTGTACTTCTATACTTCTAAATATTTTAACCTAGAAGTACAGACTGACAAAGAAGCAGCCTCCCTGTAAGTCAACAGTGGGATAGGCACATTCACCTCAGCTTTCTGACTATTTCAATGCAATGACGTCCCATTCTATAACAATAGGCCACTCTCTCTCCGTCAGCGCCCAGGACAGATGAGAATATGTTCACTCACAAACCTGCACACACACATGCATGTGGACAGCTCTTGACTGCATCTATGCTAGCACTCTGTATACATGCATTAGGAGTTATGAGTAAATAGGGAAATGCCACTTTCCTCTTTACAAGCAATGCTTGAGTGATCTTTGACTCCAGGACAAGTGGTTCGACACAGACAAATACCTTAGTTAGTTTCCCTGTGGAATTGCGAGTGTGTGTATGTACTTGTGAAATGTTGCGGAGTCATCTTTTAGACAGTCACAAAGTGGCTGTTTCCCCACGATATAAATCATTAATATTTAAAGCTCTACTTAGGTTAAGTGTTAGTCAGGTCAAAGTTATGGAAGGGATCACTCCTTGACTAGATAAGTAATGTGGGATTGGGCATAGAGAAAGCCAGAAATTAATGAAAGGTGATGTAATGTCCTCTGAAGTGTGTGTAAGATGTGTGCATCTGCATGTACTGTATGAGGGCCAGATGGGCAAAGAAGATAAACAGAGGCAAATAAAAAAAAAGGATGATAACAGAGAGATGAAGAAGAAGAGGAGGGAGAGGGGAAAGAGGGCACTTGGAGCAGAAATGCTTCAGTGCCTCTGCAACCTGCCACCTCATATCACAGAGCATCCACTGACAAATGAATGCAGGAAAGCCCAATAATAGAACTGCTCAGAAATAAACGCCCGGATAAAGAGGAAGCTTTCTCGCTTGCAAGTTGATTTGTATGGATGTCGGTGACGGCCACGGCCGGGCACAGAGTCCAGAGTAAAGACCTGCCTGAAGCATGTTATGTTTAATTAGGACAAATAAGTTCACTCTTTCAGATCCGGGAATGTGTTCATGCAAAAATGAATGGCTAAAGAGGTTCACTAGGTGTTCCTGTGCATTCATTCGATTTCTGATGTTTCTTTTTTTTATTTTCAGAAAAGTTTGTCTAAAGTTTACATTTTTACATGCAATGTTCCCATTTTTTTAAAATACGTACAATTTGATCATCTTTACATTGTTGAATTTCTTTAAAAAGTGGAGCAGAATGTTATTTTATCTTTAATTTGTTCCCTTTAGGTGATACTTAGGTGATTCAGTCTTATCTAATTAGTCAGCTGAAGAGATAAAAGGTTCAAAGATGCTTGCTTATTACATTGTTACACCTATAGGAAACAGAATAAAAACAGTGGCCTGATCTGAATCACATTTAGTGGTGATAAACTGTTAAACAGTGCTGTCATGTTTGTACACTTGTTATGGTGGTTTTCTGTTTCCTGATACTGTTTAGCTTTGTTTTCACTTAATTGATGTCACCTATGTTTGTCTGACTATGTTCACCTGGTTCTTGTTTAGTTCTGCCTTATTTAAGTCTTTGGTTTCTGTGTTTACTTTGTGGGTTCATTAGTTCTGGATGTTCTTAGTAGTCCATAGGTCTTTTTGGTCCAGTTGTCTATGTTCTTTGTCTAATAAATAAATTGCCATTTGGATTCCTGCTGCCTCTTGTGCCTGCCTGCGATTGGGTGTCCACCCCACCTCGAACCACCATGTCATGACAAGTGTAGACAGGGGAAAAAGTAAATTCATTATATAGGACATAAAATTTTACTCATACTGGACAAATTTTGCTGTAAAATAACGTGATAGTTGTGAATCCAACTATCTTTGTGTTTTTTCATTTCTCAGGAACTTTATGAAGCATCACTTATCTCAGGGTTCAGAATAGTTTGTGTATAAGTATTTTTAGGAATCGTAATGTTAACACATCTTATCTGGTACAAGAACAATCAATACCTGGTGTAAATTCTAAAATGTAATAACAAAAATGGTTCCGTGATTAGAAATGATAATTCGCAACACATTACAGCCATTTCTTTTGACAGGAAACCTCACAGCATTAACCTTCAGCAGTTTATGCTATTTACAGCGATGCATACTATGCAGGTATCAGGGGTAGAAGCATCTTTTCTTTTTTTCTTACAGGAATAAAATAACAGATATCAGATTTTTGTTATTGGTTCCTTTGCAGAGTTTATTTGTATATTCCCAAACCCCATTATTAGCTCTGTGTTTTGCATTCATTTTGCCAGTCATGTCTTTGTATTTGGTTGTGAGTGCATAATGTAAAGGCAACTGGATATCACTTGGAATGGGGTACACAACAACACACAAACAAATTCTTCTCTCCCAGAATAAACCAGTCTCTAAACATAAACGGAAGCAGTGGAGTAGTCAACACTGCCTTAAGTGAAATGTATCACCCAGGCAACCAAACAAAGCTAGTTAGCCAGACAGATGTGCAAAAATTTCTTCACAATAATAAATAAGCAAGAAGCTTGTGTCTTATTATAGCAACAAAGTGTAAACTTGAACAAATACCGTTATGTGGTCATATAGTTCTGTTGAGTTAATGCACGTCTGCAATTTGGAGATCATTTTTATGCTTTGTTTAAAAAACCTTGTATGAGGTAAATCTATTCAATGCACTAAAGAAAAGGAGAAAATAAAAAGCCTAAACAAAATTAACTGCATTACAATGTGACCTTTTATTCATAGTAGAGAATTTATTGTGTCCTATTAGTCATTAATAATGTAATTCCTCAAAAGGTTTTTGGTAATAATACAATCAGCAGTTCAGTTTTTACATAGATTTCAAGGTCATTAAAGTATAACCAATAATCATAGATGTAAATTATACTCCTTTTCCAGATTAAACCTAGTTTGTTTCTTTCTTATAGTAAAAAAAAAAGTAATACAAGGATATATAGAATGAGGCAGGGTGGTCTTTGGGTTTGGGCTTATGTAAATTGAATGCAGAAAGGGGTAAAAGGCTGCTCAGATTGTCTGTGTAAAGCTAGTATAATAGGCATCAAAATGAAAGAAGTCGTGAGAGGGCATCGGCTGCTGTTCGGAAATGACAATGAGCTCTATCACAGCCACAATTGCTTTTCAGACATAAACTCCAAACCTCACTGTGTGAAATCTACCACAGAGTATTAAAGTCCTCTAAAGAATTTCAATCTTTCTAAATGTCGCGCCAAAGATTTCAGTGTTATGATCGCCAAGGAAATGTCACTTAGCAGCTTTAGTAGATGTTAAAAATTAAAAGGAAGATAACTTTTAATAGGGTTTCTGCTCAAACATGAATCTGGGAAACGCCGTCAGTGTGATTGTGCCTGAAAATTAATGCCTTAATCACCAGCTGTACAAAAAAAAATGTGATTAATCAATCCATTCTCTGCACAGATGGAAATTGGGCATTAGGATGGCAGCTTGTTTCATTCCCCACCTGCGTTTCAGACATGCTGTGATTTTTTTTTCCTTTGGGGATAACTCACTAGTTATCGTTATCCAAACCTGCTTCTTAAGTGCACCCCCTTATAAAAATGTTTCCTCAAGAATTATACAAACTTTTATTTAAAATAATTAGTCCCAGTTAAACTACCTGTGTTGTATTGTATGGCTTACAGAATATAGCAATCCTTCCCGTTAACATGAGGACCTACTGGAAGTCTTCCTGCATAATATTACATGTGAAAATGTGATTGTCTGCTGATGTTTTTGATACTACAGCTAATCCATGCAAATTCAGAGAAGAAAAGAAGAGCACATAACCCAAGGCTAATGTTGTCCTAAATGTTACAATTTATGTTATGTGTCAGGTTGGAGCTCATATCTTGCAAAGGGGATGGAAATTATGGAAATATGTTTCCATATTTGAGTCAAAAACATGCTCAAAGTATCTGAATAGATATGATTTTGAAAGAAACTGATCTCTTCACATTTTACAATAATACGAATTATTCAGGTTTATAATTCGCTTTATAAATAAAGTTTGAGTTTGAGTTTACAATAATGTTCAAAATCCAGTGTGAAAAAAAATCTAACTTTAATTGCATAAAGAAGCTCTGCTAAGGACTTTTCTTATTGATAAACCATAGTATTTTTAATGGAAAGACTTTAGTTGCTCTACTATAAACAAATAGATAAAACACAAACATAATTTATGTGATAGCTCTGTGCGTTACTTTTAAAGGTCAGCACAGCAATTAAAGCATTTCGCATATATTTGCCCTTCTCCTGAGTGACACTAGTAAATGGAATGGCAACCAACAGCAATGCATGTCCAAAAAGGTGCAACTGGTTCAACTGGTTTTAATCAAAATGCTTTTTTTCTGTCGAGGAGTAGCCACATGGATTCCATGCATGCCATCGAGGTGTGTTCCATGTTGACAGCATGTAAGTCTTACCCTCTACATCAGTCTGACAAGCACTCATGTCGTCCTTCTGTCCTACAATCCGAGCTTCTCTCTGGCCTGTCAATGAGCCTGTCATGGTGAGCAACATTCCTGTCAGGAAAACCAGTGTCTGGCTGGTTGGCTGGATGAACAGATGGATAGATGGATATACTTGTCTGTGTTCCTTTGTTTGCCCCTGAAGAACAACCATAATCTAGTTCTTTCAAACTGATCAATTTTATGTTTCAATGTTCAAACAAAATTGGTTTGTGTGTGTCTAAGACACTGTGATAGAAAGCTTGCCAAATGGACTGTTTCCCTGGTTTAGATTGTTTTCTGTTTTTTCCCCTTCAATCTTGCAGTTTTCTCTTTTTTTTTTAGTTCATTTACTATATAAAAATTCTAACATCAGATTTTTTTCTGGGTATCTAAATTACAGACATAAATATACATAGATCTATAGTGTTTTACTCAAAAAATGAGACTACATTTAATGCAAGAACTAATGTTTAAAAGTGTTTTCAAAGGTCTCTGCAGAAGTAAAAGATTTAATTTAACAAAAGCTGGAATAAAAACAGAAGCTTGAATAAAATGCAAGAGGAATTGGATATTTTAGTGTTAGACATTTGCTTTTTTTTACATGTTCCACTAAAACCATTGACACACTGAGATTTTCATAATAAATCTAGTAGGTTTTTAATTTCAACAACAGATAAGCGTTGTATTTATATGCAATGAACTGTATGGTTATTTAAGGTGACAGCCGTGTTCTGGAAAAGAGTGAAACATTAATAGCTTTCCTTTCATGTGGCCTGGGTATCATATTAAGCACAGTGTACCGGGGGAAAAGCATGTTATCTGGGATTAATTTACATGCCAGATTTAATTTTTGTTTAATTTAATGATGAATTTGAAAAACATTTTCTCAGAGGTGATTTTATGTAAAACTGATACTGACAGCACCACAATAGAAAGCATATGAACACCTATTTTACAATCCTAAAAGCTAAAACATATTCTATTTAGAGGGAAAGCCTTTTCTGTGCTATTAACAGTAGACCGCCAAATGCATAATAATGAAAGTATAGTAGAAATGTCAGGCTTTAATGTCAGAAAGTACATATGAAAACCTTTTATTCTTCACAAAGTTGCTGGTGATAAACTTTAGCTTGATGCACAGCGGAATAGCCACCTTCCATCCTCACCACATTTGCGTATAAGTGTGTGAGCATGGATGTATGTGAGCGAGTCTTTTGAGTGTTTTTAGAGAAAACGTCCTTTTGGATTTGTTTAATTGTACTTTTATATGTGAGTGAATGTCAATGGCAGGCTGCTCAGCCAGGTATAAAAGCAGCCATACAGACAGACTGAGGCTTGGGGTAAGAGTCAGCCATGTCCAAACATAAACTGGCTCATTCTGTAATGACTCAGAGGACAGATCATGATGCCACACTGCATCATCTAGCCTAAAGGCACAAAGCACAACCTAAAACCATGGGATGGAAACTAACATTTTTTGATTTGGCACATACATCAGGTTCACAAGTAACACTTTCAGAAGAATAATACACAAGTGTACTGAACGTAGAGGCTGGAAATTTTCCAATAAATACTTAACAGATAAACTGGACTGATTAACAATAAGGACGTGGGAGCTATATTCAGATATTTCTTTGTTTCGAACAAGAGGTAGAGGATAGTAGAAACTTGAATCCATTTATTCTCTGGGAGAACAACTTCAAACCAGGAAATTTGAACAAATTTAAATAAATATTAACCATAAAATGAATTTAACTGACTAATGAGGTTCTGCTGGGTTCAGACATTGAAGTACTGTACTCTTATCTCACCAGCATATTGAAGCATTGATCCACACAATCACATCACAACTAGAGAGCTCTTTGTTTTTATTTGGAGTTGGACTCGTCTGTGTGGAGTATGGACTATCTAGGTGGCAGGGTTTGAGGTGGTGTCATCTAATGACTTGCTACAGACCCCAAACTATTATTTTATAGGGGAGTAGATGAGCTAATTGATAACAGTCCTGGCCACATCTGCCT
>JBAMIG010000003.1:10290096-10320758 GCA_037177335.1 Kiunga ballochi
GTGACAAACTGTGTGTGTGAAGCCCTGTGAGGCAACATTGTTGTGATACTGGGCTATATAAATAAAACTGAATTGAAAATTGAATTGAATTAATGACTGGGAGGCTTGAGTTTTACTGGCCTCAACAGTAGATTTGATGTGTTCTTGGGAAAAACTCTTCACTATCCTTGGTTGACTTCAATAATGGTCAGAGGGGTCTTTGGATTAGATTGGTAGTCATGCTTCTCCAAGTCTGCCCTACGGCAGCTGTAGCCACACATGTAGCCTCCCATTACAAAGTATGATTGAAGAGTGAAAGAATATTGAATAAAAAACAAGCACTTTGGATGTTGTCAGCATTATAACTTACTGTATAATTCAGTAATTTTTTTTTGCATGTTGTCAAGTTTCTGCTCACAGTTTTAAGATGCACTACATCACTTTAGCTCTAGACATGAGTGCATAGTTTTGAGTAAATGGTAAATCAACTTGTACTTATGTAGCGCTTTTTCAGTCATGTTGACCACTCAAAGGTCTTTACACAGCACATTCACCAACACACAACCCACAATAGGCACATGGGGTTTGGCGTCTTGCTCAAGGACACTTTGGCATGTAGCCTGGAATCAATCTCATGACTTTCAGGTTGAAATCTGAATTATCTTCCACTTGAGCTACAGCTACATCTTTATATTTTTGTGATAGCCCTGTAAAAGAGACATTTGATGTAAAACCCCATATGTTGTAGACCTCTGCACCATAAATGGGTTCAGACAGAACCAATCAAAGTTGGGGACTAAGAGTGGTCCCATCTCTGCAGTGTTTTGATTTAGACTCAGAAAATTTTCCCTGCTCAGCTGGAGAAGCAGAAACCTTATGTACAGGGGTTACAAGTCCATACAAGTCACTGTCCAGGCCTACATTTCATTTACTTTTCTTAGCCTGCAATTCTGACTGGTTTGTACTGTCAAAAAAGGTCACTGGATGCAGCAAAACCTCAAAGAGAAATTCTTTTCAATTAATTTTCAGTTAATAATTTTCAGTCTAAACCACCAGTGGCACAGATTTATTTATTTATTGTTTTGTCTAAATGAATGACATTTGATTTACAGCCAAATCAAATCTGCAGAACAGGAAGTGATGTCTTTTTTACACTGAAACCTAATAAATCAAATAAACCTGCTTTATGCATTGTAATTTTTCACCAGTGTTTGTAAATTAATTATCAGTCACTAACATAATCTGAAGATTAAATCATCAAGACAAAACAGCGAGTCTCAACCCTTTGGAAAAAAAAGTTCATGAGTTTGATGCTTCTTCATGTGTTGTAATTAATGTTTTATACATAGGCCATTCCTATAGGATGTACATTATTAATTTATTTAAAGGTTTATTATCCGTTAGAATTTATGTTGAGATTTGTTGAGAGTCTAGACACGAAAAGTGTAACAAGCATATCCCAGATAATCCTCAACACAAAAGACAGAAAAAATAATAAGTGCATCTGTAAAACATTTCTGAGGTAAATTTGCATACATGAAATGGCATACAATGCCCGAACGGCATAAACAGATCAAAGATCAGCAAGTAGGAAGAAACAAAAAAGGCAGAAAAGTCATAATGGTTGATCGGTAAATGTTTGTGGCAATTTTGCTCATCAAAGAGGATAAACATCAGTCTACACCACCTGCTTCTTTAAGCATTCAGACAGGGTTTTTAATGCAATATGGAGTTGGCCCATGCAGGCTTGCTAACCCTAAAACAGAACTTTAAAACAAATGTGTAAACTTACAAGACTTCTTTAAGTATAGATGCATAAGAGAAATTCTGTTCCCATTTGTGAAAAAGCAAAATCCCCATAGTTCTTACATTTTGCAAAGCTGTCTTACTCGTGAATGTTGTCGTTTTGATTCATATGATATAAATTTTACAAATGTTTACAGTTTTATCTCAGAAACAAGCTATGTTTTCTTTTAAGATTACGCCAAGAAACAAATTAAATTTGTGGATTTTTAAAATTTAAATCCAAAATCTTAAAAAACACTTTTTTTATTTTGATAATGGCAGATGAGATTCTTCATCAGCTGCTGTTTATATTGATGATCGGGATCAAATTTTCCCAAATCATAGGTACCTGACTCATCCCTGTGCTGAAGGCCAACTCAGGTTTGTTTTTCTGGACAATGCGTAAGTTTAGTCACTGTTATATTATTTTTAAAAGCCACTTTGGGAGCACTTCGTACATATTGAGTTTAAATTAGGCAGAAATGCGGAGACTCTGCACTCATTACAGCTGGCGGCTCTTGAAACAGTCTGTAAAAAGTAAGCAACATTCATTATCCAAAATAATAATTAATAATTAATAATTAAGAGCTGCTGCAAAGACTCACTGTTCTGTTCAGTGTCCAGTACACACAATAGTCATGGTTATAAATTAACTCAAGAAACAAACATTTACAGGCCTGAGCACAAAATGACCGCAAATTCAATTATTTCTTTTCCATTTTTTAAATGAAAAAACCTCTGCAAAAATAATGTATCCTCATTTTGCTGAACAAATGCTTTACATAAAAGGAATAAACATGTTTAACTTTAGCATTTCTACCAGAGCACAGGGATCAAACAGAAGAAAATTATTTATCACAGTGGATGATTTAAAATGTTGCTTAAAAGGTTCAACTATGTTTCTCAAAACACAACTGCAATGAAAGCAACAGAGAAAAAAAAAACAAATTTTGTCTTAAAACCAGTTAAATGCTAAACATTTACAATACTTTACCATAAAAAGAATGAATGACATGAAAGCATTAGGGGGAAAAAACTGTTGAATAATAAAAGCAAATGTTGAAACAGTTTGGAGAGCAGATGAAGCAGATAAGCAGATGAAATGTGTACATAAGTAGGCAGACATGGCAGTCTACATCAGCCAACGTCATTGTTGGCAAACTGATGAACACAAGCGACGCGACAGCACAAAATCAAAACATCAGTTCATGTTGAGAGTGTATCTGTGAGCAAATATTTCTAATTTTAATTGATATCAATCAGTAATCCCCAGCAACTCTTTGCTTTCAAAGGAATTTAATCTGTTTACTAAATCTGTTGTTTGAAACAGCCAACAGCCTGCCGAGAGATTTCTAGTTCTGTCTTTAGTACCAAATATGCTAACTGAAACATGCTGGTCCGATCAATATTATATTGTTGAATGAGAATGAAATGAGATGTGGAAGAGGCAGCATGAGGAGTACTGGTAGTTACAGCAAAAAGTTGCAGCTTTACATAAGCACACATGAATGGAGGAAAGAACGTTGCTCGCTTTGGAGCTGACCACACCTTATTACACTTTCACAGTAATCCTTTGTGTTTATTTTACGTGTATAATAGAAAGTTAATACTAAAAAAAAAAAAATGAAAGAGTTCTCACATTAAGCATCTTATAAAAGTTGTTGCCATGCAGCTCTGACAGAGAGCTCTCCCAGAACCAGCTGCCGCCACTCATCTCTGCTTGCTGCTCTCACAAATTGCTGTGAAGTTGCATTTTTGACAGGCTTAAGATGCTGAAAATCATGAGAAACTGGATGTTAATCAGCACAAACTCTTGATTTTGTTGAGCTATTCAAAACTTAAATTGCTATATAAGGAGCAATCTAACAGTAGTATAAATCAGATATATTGTTTTTAAACTAATTGGAAATACATGAATTATGGGAAATGTAATTAACATAAGGAGTCGGTTCTTTTTCATGTCATTTGGATGTACTGGTGAGTTGTGCTGGATTTGCTCTACATTTCAGAACTGAAACACCACCCATTATATACCCTTACCATATAATGCAGTGGAAGGATATCAACCATATGAAGGATTTTACATGGTTGTCTCGTTCTGAACATCACAACTGTATATTACACAACAGAGTTAACCACAGCTGTTAACAACCATGGTTTATCCATCTGTCCCTTCCCTGCTGCCTGCCCTTCATCAGTCAGGAAGGCTGCATGAAGCCATCTGTAATCAGATTAGGCAGTGACTGGGTAACTAGGTTTCTGCATCCACCCATCATCCCATCCCACTGTTAACAACATCTGCGTCATGTGGAGGACCATGTGCATGCTGTGAGAGAGAGAGATTAAGTGCCAGTGTGTGTGATATGGTGTGTGTGCACCAAAGAATTACAGCTATCCATTTACAGTGCATTAACAGGTCCAGGGTTGACAGCCTATATTGTTTCTGCAGGAGAAATGAAATAGCATCCACACTTATCAATGCAAAAACATATCCCTGGTATCTTTTGCCTTTGTACGTTTAGTATAGGTAGGATGCAGACTGAAAGTCGTTTGTAGTAAATATCTGCACATTTTCCTATGTTTGCATGCCTGAAATGCTTTTCAGACATTACAATTAAACCCTTTGCTCCATGGTTCAATCGGATTTCAAGAGAAGTACATGAAACAGACTTATACCAACTAAAGAAAGAAGCCAAACATAAAAGCTGGAAAATACATGGCTGCATGAGATAAAATAAAATAAATAAAAAATGTCACTGCTGTGTAATATCACATTCAACAATGTATCTTTTATTTTATCAGAACATGCAGAGATAACGAGAAATAATTTGTTGTGCTCTTCAAATATGAAGAAAAAATTTGATAAAAAGCTTCAGTGCAAACGTATCACTGAGACAAGCTTAAATTAAAAAATGACAGTATTTGATTTAGCAGAAAAGGGCAGATATATACACTTACGCACTGAACATTTAACAGGATGCTGATTATTCATGCTAAACCGAAAGAAAAATGCAAGACTTTGAGGTCAGTCATCTTTGTATCATTAATGAAGCACAATATAACTGGAATTCTGCAATTCCAAGTTGTGTTATGCATAAAGCGGTACAATGCACTTAAATTTACTCACACTTGACAGAGACATACGAGAGGGTACATACTGATGATTAGGTACGCTAAGATAACTCTTAAGACACTGAGCACCTCATGCTGTGTAGCCTCTGGGAGCTGACATGCTCGCACCTCACCTGGTAAAGGGCTCAACAGCCACTCAGATGCTGCCTGCTGCAGCCTGGCCTGAGCCATCCTGTTTCAACCCTAATGTCTCATTGGCATTCAGTCACACGCTTGCAGCAAGCAGCGAACAGAAAGCTTGGCACTCGCTCACCGTTATTAAGATTCTACAAAGCCAGCCGTTCCCCTGCTGCCACAAGCACACAGCGAATCACACAGCCAAGGAATATTAAAAGAGCTGGGGTGGAGATGAGCGTAGCAGCTGGGCAGTCAATCATACAGCAAAGACAGACACAGGAAAAGCATATTGTTAGATTTAAAAGACGTGTCATTTACTAAGTTTAGACAGGCAGTGGGTTATACACTACTGAGACTGAAATATCAAAGTTTTCCCACAACATTCATTTAACAGTGTTAGCACATAATCACAATGAGCCACGTGCAGTCACCCCATTAACCCACCCTCTGTAGTGTGTAAAACAACAGCGTGACCACTTCATGATCAGGCATATTACTGTGAAGCCTCCCATCATGAGCCACAGAAATAGTACCCCACAGTTCCATCACTGCTGCCTGTTTAACATCAGCCCATCAGCATCTGCCCCCCAGAATCCAAAGCTTCTTGATAATCACCTTTGGAGAAAGCAGACTAATTCAGATGTCAAGGTCCATTACCTGTGAGCTATCTAGAGGTGACCCCAGTCCCTTCTTTGCAATGAAAAAACACCCCAGTTGGAGGATAATGCACATCTGGATGATAAAAAGGTGAGAAGTGTCAAGTGTGCAATCACTGAATGCAGTTGCAAGGCAGGTAGAGGGAGTGTTGCAGTTTGCAGTTATTATGGAATAAAATAGGGTCCCTTGTGCACTGGGTTAGTCAGTTTCTATAGGCTGCTGTGATTCTGATAAAAAAATAAACGAGAGTCTCAGACTGAGTAGTGTTGCCCTACCAGCCATCCGCTCCAATATGCTCAGACACATTAGAGACAAGGCTTATCCAAAAGATGAACCGTGCCACATTTTAATTGAGTCATTTAAGTTGTTTGCCTCCCAAATTCATTTTAATGTTTATAGAATGTGACTGAAACTCTGAAAAGGAAGCAGAGAAATACCTCCCCTTCCCGAATGGTGAAATTAGATCACAAAAAATAACTTGAGTTTCTGCCGTTATCCTGGTTTACAATTTATGGATTTGTTTTCCAAGAGATACAACAACACCACCGTTTTTCTTACACCGCTGTACACTACTTTTATAATGATACAAGGTTCTGGGGCTTTCTGGCAAGTTTACCCTATTTACTCGATGTCATTCATGCAAAAAAAAAGAAAAAAAAACAAGGCATGGAGCCACACACAGTGATGGGTAAAGCTGGGCAAAAACAAGCATCTGCCATAAAGTAGGCAGAAGGAGCAGTGAGTAATGAGAGCCAATAAAATGCAGGTCAAAACAAAAATAGTCAGTTCAGTGCTCATTACTGTTCATCTACTCAGTCAGCATTAAGTCCCACCCACGCCTTCAAATATGTCACTGTGGAAGTGTGCAACATACAAATTTAAAAAAAAAACAAAAAAAAAAACACTAAAAGCCTATAATAAACACAAGTTTGCAAGCCCTGGATTAGAATTAGTCATTATATTGCTGTTGACACACTAATACGCATTTAGGATGACAACTGAATCTGTAATTGGAAAAGAGGCTAAATCCATGGGGAAAGAAAAAGAAAGCACAGAGAAAAAAAGAATATCTTTGAGGAAAATGTAGACACAGTAAACACCAAAATGTCATTTGTATTTTTATAGCTTTATGCCCACTGCTATTGTAAGCTACTGCAGAAAATGCTATTAGGAAGACAAATTGTTAAAGACACAAATTCTCTTTTTTCCCCATGTAACATAGATTTGAGTTGGAAAGATTACAGTGTTTTCTTGTGCTGATTCTCCATCCACTCACTATCTCTTGTCCCTCTCTTTCCCCACACTCACTCAGTGCTGATTAAGCTCTGGCAATATGACCGTTGTCCATTATTTCATGCTACTCTTTGGGGTTATATAACAAAGAAAAAGCAAAGAATAGTGGAAAGGCTCAACCAAACAATGCTGTTTTTTCAAACAGTATAACCTTTCTTTAAGTATTTACATATAAAATGCATAAATACATACATATATATATATATAGACTATATTACAGTGGCCAGGAAGTGCAAAACAATACAACATCCAGTGAAACATTTTTACATTTTTGCGATACAAATTTATATTTATTAATAACACATTGTTCTGGAGGTCTGGTGAAGAATGTGCAAACAGGAAACTACTCAAAGCGATTGCTCGTTCCAACTTTCTCCTCATCAATGTTATTTAGGACATGGAGAGACTGTCCACAATACTCACAAAAAGGAATCGTCCTGTTCTAAGAACTGCCACAGGACAGACAAATCGTGTGTGGTTGATTCCTGCTTATTACTCCCAAATCAGTGGTTTCCTGTTAGCGTCCCTCATGATGTAAATATTAATTGCAATTACAAATTTAAACCTATTTCAAAGTGGCTGGTTTATTCCCATTTTAAATCATCTAGTATATATTCATGCCGCTTTTAATTTAAATCCAGTTCTGTGCATACTCAATTCCTTTTCCTGTCATGGGAACGCACACATGCGATCTTTTGTCGCTAATCTCTGGTAAACTACGCTATCTTGCGTTTCCTCCTCCTCAGCTGTTGAAAAAAGTGACATTTTTCTACATTTCTCCATTTTCTACAGGTTCTTCCCTAAACGGGTCATCGCTGGAGTCAGTCCCAGCTGTAGTCGGGCGAGAGGCGGGGGACACCCTGGACAGGTCGCCAGTCCATCACAGGGCAAACACAGTGAGACAAACAATACACACTCACACAGACTCCTATGGACAATTTAGAGTCTCCAATCAGCCTATTCCCAAGGTCTTTGGACTGTGGGAGGAAGCCAGAGTACCTGGAGAGAAACCACGCTAACATGGGGAGAACATGCAAACTCCACACAGAAAGGTTCATGGTTAGACCCCCAGCCGAGGCTTGAACCAGCAACCTTCTTGCTGTGAGGCCACAGTGTTAACCGGCTACGCCACCATGCAGCCCCCCAGTGTCAAGCCAGTGCTTCAAAATTAGAATCAAATTCACAGCAAAAAATTATACTCATGAGGTGGTCTTTCATGCTGCAGCTGAAAAGAAAAGAAGCAGAATGCGAAGGTTTTTTTTTGTCCAATAGACGCAAGTACAACGTGTCCACCTCCTGACCAATCAGAATCCTTTCCCACCCCTAGACTTAATGTGGAATTAAGTAAAGGCAAATAAATGTGTTTTCCACATAAACCTAAATACGGAACGGCTATTTCTGTGTAAAGGTAAAGAAGGATATTTAAAAACTTTAAACTATGTCATTCCAAATGATTATTTCTGAATTAAAAAAAACAAAACATCATGCAATCAAACGCGATGGGAACTGCAGATAGACAGCATTTGCAACATGCTTAAAGGGAAAGCATTTTTACCCACTTCTACTCGGTCCCTCAGTTCAAGCCTAACTACAGAGATTTCATTTCACATTCACAAGGCAATCACTGTGAAATGCTCTTTATCACCAATTCAAAAACACACAGTTCCAACTCCAAGTCATTTCATCAAGTATGCTGTTTATGTTGAGGAGACTGTTGCAGGTGCTAGTGGAGTGTTTGACAAGAGCAGTGCCAATTTGATTAAAGTAGGAATAATGAAAGAGGGTTGGGGACCGGGAGTCATGCTGTGCTTTTTCACTCCAACCTCTCTTTACTCCAGTTCCACCAGCCATTATGCATACACACACGCACACACATCAATGGAGTATCCATCTCTAAAAAAATAAATTATGGAGGACTTGGAGTAGGGGTGGGAGCAACTTTAGGGTTGTTTGTTTCGTACTCGCACTTTGGATTTTGCAGTCAAATTAAATTGATGCAACAGATTGATGCAACATTGAGTCTGCGTGGCTTTCAAACAAACGTACTTGTTATTTTTTATTAGAGTCATGACTTACACAAGCTGTCACACATCTAACACTGTCGATACATACAGATAGCTGAACAATTCAGTGAAAGTTCCCTTTATCCACTTATATGTTTTGAGGTAAATGTTTTGCTGGATTCAGGTTTAGACTCAGGTTTGTGCACCCTTTAAACTTGATGGTTTAGCTTAGCATAATGGGCTAAGGAATACAATTACCCTTAGCAGGATCTAGAAAAGTATGTGTGTGTATGAAGTAAAACAGCCAAACTCCAGCATAAACCTGACAGCTGCCTCAGGCATAAACTGCAGATGGTTGTTGCTGGGAAAAACAAACAAACAGTCTTGAAAAGTATTGAGTTTTAAACACAATACGGATTAAAACCCAAATAGGGGCATGGGCGTTTCCTTCATCACACCAGGTGGGGTGATCAGCATTGTAGCTTGGGAGAATGAGAACCATAGCTTCAGAGATCATTCATTATAGTTGATCATTTATTTTGGTTATTGTAAGCTACCTATGCTGCATGGATCATGGCCATTGCAACATTTACACTATTTCACCTGACGATTTAAAATTACTTTTCACTTTGCTGTATCTTTATTATTCAAAGTAAAAAAGAGAGCAAGTCCAAGGACAGCAGTGAGGATTAGTAATAAAATGCTGTAAAAAAAGGTGTCAGTTTGGTGAAAAATTTCTTCCAAATGTCCTAATTAAATTATGCTTTGCTGTGACTGACAGTCTTGGCCAGGTGCTCCTAAGCTGACAGTCTGCCAGCAACGTCATGGTATTTCACAAACTCAACCAAACAGAATAGCTTGTGACTGTTTGTATTTGCTGTTTCTCGGGTCACCTATCAGTAGGGGTTAGGTTTTACCACTGTCACATCATTAGCACCTGCCAGCAGTGAGCTTTATGACAATTTCCAAACCTCTGTGGTTTTAGCCTCAGATCATCTAAAACACTGTTTATTTAATTCCAGGTTAAAGACCCACCTGTTGTCGGCTGCATTTTAGTCATTTTACTATCCAATATTGTATTTGAAGTCTAAATGTGCATGTTTATTGATGCTGGAGTAAATTGATCATGATTTTATTAGTGTTTAACTAACTGAATGTTGTTTCATTTTCCTTTCTTGTTTATAATTTTAAATCACACTTCTTATTTGTAAATGTTTTAATCCTTCTGTAAAGCACTTTGAATCACCATGTTGTTGATTTGTGCTACATAAATAAACTTGCCTTATTCACTCGAAAACCTTCATTAAATGAGCTCAAGTTCCTGTAAAATAAAAAAAGCTACATTTCAAATTCTGACCATTTTTCTAGCAGAATATTTAATGTGCTGTGACTGTGTAGATATGTGTGAGGTGCAAGAGATGACATTGGCCCTGATAACCCCTCTAGCTGATATCCGCTCTAGCACAAACATTTCTCAAAATTAGTCTGCATCTATGATTGGCACAAACAAGTGCTGGAACAAACTATAAATCCTGCCTTCAGGATGCAAACCAAAAATTGATTCTTTACTTCTACAACTAATTTAACTTATTTAGTTGCTAATAAGCAGGTGTATTTTATTGAAACCTTGTTATAAATAGTAAAAGACAACCTGCACTGCTAAATGCAGAAAGTGTTTCGCCAAATATTCACCAGTCGTGAACCAATCCAAATAACCAATCCTCTGTTAAAGAAAAACAGAGAGAGAATCATGAGTAGGGCTTTTTTTAATCCATGTTCCCAACAAATATAAGAATGAGATTCTAGTTATGCAGAAACCCAGAGCATGGGGGAAAACTCTGCTCGAGTTCCCTAATATTTCAGAGTAAATATAATTTCTTCCTCTATTGTTCTTAAAGTTGAAATTGTGCAGAAAATCCCGTTTTGAATGGAGACAGCTGCTTCCATATTACAGCATCTAAAAACAAGATCAAACAGATACAATGCTCATTGTGATAAATATCTTTTATGATATTCTCTGATGGGTGAGTGCCATATTTTCATTGTACAGGAGAAATCTGAAAGGCAGAAAAAATACACTGAGCAGCCTAAAATACTGCAGCCTGCTATATAACCCACTCAGAAGTAATAAGAGTGGATGCATTTGCATTTGAAAGGACTAAACATGTTAAATTACTTGCATAGCTCTAAAGGTCTGTCCATATGAGCCAAGCTGTGGCTTAAGAACAAACAGAAGCAATATACAGGCTGATGCAATGTTCTGAAAGCCTCTGCTCCACCATGCTGCATATTCAACATTCTGCATTATCTTCACTGTAGAAGAATTCATCTTTATTAATGCAGGTCTTTGGTCAAACAACCCCCCATCAACTGAGATTAAAATGGTTTCATTCTAAAGGCAGAGCACGGTATTCACCATTCACATCCAGCTACCACACCACTGAAATCAGCTCTAAAGTCAATTTTCAAACAATAAATCAGCTGGTGTGATGGTAAGTAAAGCCCAAAAAATGTCATGTCTGAATCTGAATTTGAAAACGTGCATTTACGCAAACTACCACTTTAAAAACTTGATAGGATTTTTTATCCAGCTTTAAATTAATATCTTTTATATAAGAGGAAAGGATACGATGGCTGTATTGATTCACTTAGCTTGATGTAAGAAACATCTGAGGTGAAAACACATATCTCAAGTCATTTGACCAGATTCCCTGAGCTCCTGTTTTCCCATTTTTACTCTAAAATCCCCCCTTTTCTTTTAACTGCCTGCCACAAATCTCTTCACAGTGACAAAGCATTGCCTGTCAAGGGCATGATTCCAGTGAGGGGTACTTTGATATGGAAGGTGCATTAATGTGATTAACCCAGGCTCAATATTGCTGCCTGATAAGGGGGCTTATAGACTCACATAGCATCCATCTTTATTGATAATATATTGCTCTGGAGCCAGAAATTTCAAATAGTGAACAAAAGCAGGGAATACACTTTTAACGGTAATAGTAGATTAGTGAAATTAGTAATTATTACAGAAACATTTACTAAACAAAAACCTATAAAGATGTTAAAATTTTCCAGTCATAGCACTGTTACTCACACATCCCAGAGATGTTTAAACATTTCCCAAAATTACAATTTTCTTTAAAATAAAGGCCTAAACCTGCGGTTGTTGACTGCTGTTGAACTTTGCATTTCGTCAAATCAATTGTCACCATCTAATTGGCACGCAAGGAAGGAGAATGCATCAATTTTAACAAGATAGTTTGTTTACATGTGTTGCATGCATTCACACAACTAATATTAGTTTGCTGAACGAAAATATGAGGCCTTGTTGCATCAGCTCCACTCTGCACCGCAATGTGAAATTATTCATTTGCTGTCAGTCGCATCATCCTTTCAGCTGAACATAGATGGCTCCAGGTTGTATGTATGTTTTGACTATGCAGTGACGGCAGCTGCAAACACATACGGGGAAAAACAGGAAATAAAATGCGAGACAGAAACAGACTTTCAAGATGCTATTTGAGAAGCTTTTCATTTGACCTCTCTTCCAATGCTTAGCTGGGGCTACTGGCACAAATAGAATCCTATACGGAGAACAGAGCTTCAAATGGGAACATGTTAAAAAAAATATAATGGAAATTTGCGCAACCATTGGGTTGCAAACTGTGAAAACCTTACACAAGCACCGTGTGACCGTATTCATTTCAAAGAGGGTCCATCTGTGAGAATACATATATGTGAGAAACAAGAATGCAAGAAAATGTTTAGTATTCGGATTCAGCTTGCATCCCTTTTGATAAAAAAACAGCTGATGCAAGATGATGGTGGGATACTAGTCATGCATCTTGCATCCCATCTCTGTCCATCCTTGCATGGATCCCTTTTGGCTTGCAGCAGCAGCAGCAGTACATTAAAAACCCACCAACTCCAGAGGGTGAGCCAGTCAGAACACAGCAGGATATTGAGAGGAGTATACTGCAGAACATCTGGTAGGCCCAAGGAGTCTGTCCGTTGCTGCCGGCACCATCATGTCTTAGCAGCTCCCTGGGCCTCCTGGTAACAGCTGATCCTCTGGCCCCCTGCTTCCGACAAAGTGGGGAAAATCCACTTGCTAACTCTATTATGCAAGAGGTGTGAATTAAATATGAAGCTTCCACACAGAAATCTATACGCATAATGCAGATGTGCACATGTTAATATATAATCAGATATACAAAAACCCCATTTGAATGCGGCTGTTTTTTTTGTAAACTTCTCTTTGAAAAGTCTGACTGAAGGAAAGTGTATTCAGGCTGGGAAGGGCCGCATAAGAAAAATATGTAATGAGAAATTTTGCCATCTTTTCCACCTATTACTTCCTTGTGAGCTTTAAAGAGCAAAACAGCCTTGCGTGGGAGTCCAGCCTGCAGCCAAAAAGAAAAAGATATTTTTTTTCTAGACTCTCTCTCTCTTGTTTCTCGCCCTGTTTCTTTGCGTCTCTTTTCCTGCCTTGCTCTCTCGTTCCTCTCTGCCCTTTATTAATCATCCTTGGTTAGTGGGGCAGAGTGCAGGGTGTTAGGAGCTCTGGGGAAAATGGACTCAAGAAAGCCCCACACACACACACAGCTTCGTGGGCATGTACACTAATAGGACCTGGACTCATAAATCTAAGCAACTAATGTTTCCTTTCATTTCTAATTTGGTTATATATGCAATCTAAGGTCTCAGTAGCTACTGAAGATGATGCTGGTGTAACTTTTCAATCTTCCTCAGCAGTTGTCTAGACATTCCAGCTCTGGCATATGATCAAACAAAGTCATGTCCTGCTGGAGCCTCCCTCCCAGAACCAGCCTCAACAAACCATCGGAGTCAGCATCCTCATCATCATCTTCTTCAACAGCAACATTAAAACATCAGGATGATGAAGCCATTGAGAGTCAGACTGAGAATGACCATAGAGCACCCCCACCCACCCATTGCATCTGCGGCCAATGAGCAGTATAGCCTGAATAATGGACGGATGAAATCGGCCTTTATTTTAGTGCACTTAACTTCGACGGCGCCAACTGGGCTGCGTGCCATTATTACCATCATCACTGGTCGATCTCTAAGAGAGAGTTTTAGTAACCACTGCTAGACCCACTTCCATCCATTTCCTTACATTTTCCTAAGGTTGATGTGTTTTTATTTAGGTAGCCTATAGGAATTTATGCATCACTAGTGGGGAGGGGATACAAAAGGAGATACTTTATCCAATAATAAGTGACTTATAAGTGATGGTGTTGTAGGCTGCTGCTCACAGATTTACAGTAACAGGTAGGTCTGACGAGCCTTTGTTATTATAATCATGAGGTTTGTCGTGTTCTGCTCAGTGGAAACCCCATATCGGGACACTGTCCTTATATGCGGAGCTCAGTGGACACAGAAACAGTAACAATGAGAAAACCGGAAAAGAGGACGCACCTGGTTTGACGGTCTTCAAGCGAATCGGCTCTCTAAAGTGGCGAATGACTGCCAGGGTGTCACGGTTTGTAAGTCCACTGACTGGCGTCCCGTTCACCTCCAGCAGAACGTCCCCGTAGTAAGGTAGTTTACCGACGTGGCACACCAGTATGTCCAGTTTCATCTGACCCAGGTGAGGGAACTGTCCGAGCTCTGCTCCTCCCAAGACCTCCACAACGGAGCCAAAGTCTCCCAGGTTTCCCCATGACACGACGCACTCCACTACTTTAGTGGACCAGTGTTTCTTCTTCTTCAGCGTTCTGGACATGATCACTCTGTGTTTAAACAATCAATAGAAGTGATTTGGGTTGTCTCAGTTTTTAGTTCTTAAACGAGTGCGAGATGACGCGGCCTAATAAAGCCCCAGGAGTTATTCTTTGGAACTGCCCGGGATTTCATCCTCTTGGACACTTACGCGTCTGATCCTGAACTGCCAGTCTGACGCTGTGGTTTGACATGCCACGGGTCTGGTCTGCGGTGTGCATTCAGTTGTCTTGGTCGCAATAATTCCAAGCTCTTCTTGTGCGTAAAGCAGAGCGGTCGACAGCGTCGAGATGGCCAAAACGATCGACGAGATCAAGGTTCTACGCGCTCATTTCGACTGTGCACGAGCCTTCCGACGCCACAAAGTCTGCATAAGATGTAAACAGACAATATCTTACTCAGTCGATAGATTGTGGAGCGTGTCGCTGAAGCGTTGTGCGTCTGTGAGATTGACCTCATACCTGTGGGCAGGCTGAGAAAAAGACGGGATGTCGCGCTGGTTACGCAGTTGGGATCCTCCCTGTAGTGACCCAGCTCAGAGACATCTGCGAGCGTTTGTCTGCTACAGGTTTGAACACACCTGATACCGCCAAGTGAGATGTTGCCAGGCTCCGAAACGCCCCTTTTACGCTCAGCAGCGGCGGGTTTCCAGACGCCTGTGCTGGCTCCATCCAGCGTCAGTGTTGCGGTAGTAAACAGGGGAGAAATACACGCACACAGGCTACACATAAACTAGTGTTCTCCGTAAATGACCGTGCTTAGTTCCTGTATAAAACAGGTTACTGCATCAGATCCATATTATTCCAGATTTAATAAAATAGGCCGATTGCATATTAAAATTAGTTTGTAGGCCTACAACATGTAATATTTTAAATATATTGACCTGCAATCTGAATAGTAGCCTATGCATCCAAAGATAATCTTACCCAGTTAAGGACAATTAGGCTATATAGGAAGATAAATAGATTGAAGTATTTTTTATTAAATTATTTTGACTAACCATATAATGTCTCATCAGCGCCCCCTACTGGTAAAGACTAAGAGGATCTCAGATCCCATAGTATTCTCCATGGTGAAATAACTTTCAAGTCTGAAGGTTTGTATAAATCACAGCTGTAAGCAAAAATATCCATCCATCTATCCGTCCGTCCATCCGTCCATCCATCCATCTAATCCCCTACAAAAACTAGGGATTTTGCAAAAACTCCCATATTTACATAACTATCTCTGTTAGACTGATATAACAGTTTTGGTAATATTTGTTGGTTTTGTAATCTGATCTCGATGGTAAAATCTAAAGTGGGTTAGGATTGATAATGCATGGAAGCTGATGAACATATTCTACCCCGGTTTCTATGCTTCACACGCATAAGTTTCACACCAACAATGCATTAATGTTGCAATTTGCTTGTGTCCAAATGTCTCAAATGCAGCATCATGGATTTTGACAATCTGAATATGTTGGCACAGAGGACAATTACATGCCAGTGCCACAAAATGTTCCCAAGTTAGTTTTATAGGCGAAAGACAAAAACATGCTCACCGAAATGAAGCTGTAGTTGCTTCATTTTTTTTTTTTTTTTTGGAATGTGACCCATTGCATTGGAGGTCTAAGTCACTATTTGCATTCTGCTGAATATTAGCTTGTAGCGGCTCACAAGCAACTTAAATCCAGTGTCCCCCTAGGATTCTGCTGGATCCAACATATTACAGACTTTAATGCAATCTATTTCTTGACATAAAGACCATTTATGAACTAGCAGTGATTCAATTCACAAATTAACATGACTAAATCCAAATTATAGATGGTTTAGCCTTTTTAAAAATCACTCCATGTGTACCAGGAAATAATGTTGCTAAGATGGTTGGTTTTTTTTATTATTTTTACCCAAATCAAATCCAGCAAGAACATTTGACAGCAAAGGCAAACACGGGCTTGTTACAGAGAAAATCTTCTGTCCTTTTCTTCTTACTCAGTTTAAATGTATTAGTTACTTCAGATTCTGACAACTGATTTATTCAACCAATCTGAATATTTTTAACACAAAAATAGCACACAGCATCCAGATAAATAATATTCAAAGCAAATTAGGAGAACACGTTTAATATTTTGAGTAATGGCTATGTCATAAAAAAGCTTTCTGCAGACATGCTTTTACAAAATGCACCGGTAAACAAGGTCCAAAATATGACAACAACAAAAGATGCTAAACTTTAATTACACAAAAACAGCAGCACTGGTTATTGCCAGAGCAATTACTGCTTAACTTTGGTATAAAGTCATAAAGGACGTTTTAGCGTGTAAAACAAATGCACAGTACGTGTTAGTCCGTGTTGGTGAAAAACACTGAATCAGCATCTGCCCACTGGGCATGTAGCGCTATCGGGAAAACATGCGACTGCAAGTTTGTGTTTTTGTATCAAGCAGGAGGGGCACAAAATCTATTCTGGCAAGCAGTCAAGAAACGACTGCTAAAGTTAAAACAAAGAGGGAACTGAAATAAGGCCATGCTTTTGCTTGGAACGTGCGAAAAGGTTAGTCGAAAGAAAAACAAGTCAGTCAAGAGTGCTGGAGACATCCCATTCACGCCTGCATCACTGCTGAAGATGTGAACTTTGATATCATGTTGTGCTTAAAGCAATTTTAAATAACTATTAATTCAGAAATCTCATTAAGCCATGTAATATTTTGGGACAAAAAAAAGGTAGCATTACGCCGCTTCATCTCATAATTGATAAACTTCTAATGTTTTTACAGTGTCTGAGCTTCAAACACTTCCAACACAACCGGTCAAATCCTCCCTGGAGGATGGTTTAGAAGTAAATATAGCTATGAAGGAAAGGACAATGAAAGCTGCTCTCCAATGGGGTGGGAAATCTGTCGTCAGATGTTACATCTATAAAACATGACAGTGATTCACTGGGCCGATAGTGAGATAGGTGCACCGGGCTGACACTCAGCACGTCTGCTGCAGACACTGTGTGAAGTTTAAAATATTCACTATTTTTTGTAACAAATGTAATGACGTGTTATTCCAGCAGTGGGATGATTCAGGTTTAAGGTCCGCTTTGTGTTTTCTTTAGAGGGGAAATTAGCATTCAGTTGAATAGTTGCTTCTACGAAACAGCTTCTGAACTCTAACAGCAATATAATGATGGCTTTTTTTGTAGATAAATATCAAAAAGTATTACATAACCCTAAGTCTATTTCTTCTAAATTTGATGAGCAAATATATGAGACACAAACACACCTTTCACATCTGGGCGACTGAAGTGCAATAATGGAGGGGATTTTCAGAATAACTCATGAGACCACAATTTTACATAAGACATTTCCATTTTTTTAAAGCCCATCAACAATACTGCAGCTAGATCAGAGTCTTTTAGTTTAGAGGTCAAAAGAGCCCAAATATATATAAAACGTTCCTTAATCTAAAAGATAACACATTGGGCCAACAACAGCTTAAAACAAATAAACCAGATGTTTTCAGATGATACAGCTTATATGTTAAATGTACCAGTAGAGCGTGGAATTCAATAGATAATATGTACACATACATACACAGATATATAAAATGATACATTCTAAATTTCACAGTCCCGAGAAAAGAAACAAGGCTTTGATGAATATTTCTCACTGACAACTTTGACTGATCCTCATCATGTAAAACAGCATGTAAACGCCATACTTAAGACCCTCACCATTAAGTGCCTGTAATCTAGGATAAAAAGGGCCAACAACAAATCAGTGCATTTTGCAGAACAAAACAATAAACATATATGTTAAAAAAAAAAAAAGAAAAGACATTTTGTGACCTGATCAAAGTTACTGGTAATGCAGAAAATAGGCCATTTATTAAACAACAGTCCATAAAACTGTGATTGTCTCATGTGCAAAAGAAGTCTGTGGTCTTTCTTCCCAAACTGCTTGTTATCATCATCATCATTATTATTATCATCAAGACAGAACATTATAGAATAAACAATAACGCTTCATATAGAACAAAATAGCCAAAGATAATATAGGGTATATCCGTTTCTGGGATTTGCATAAGAGTCAATCAGAATGGCTGTGGAAATGAGGAAGATAAGCCTTTAAGGCTCTTCACACTATTATTAATCAAAAACTGCTGGTCAGGGAACATAATCTTTCCCTTGTTTAAACCCCATATACCCCACTTGGGAAGAGGCACTCAGTGCTTTCTCTTCAGTCATGTAGGCTGCTCCAACAGGCATCTGCCAGGAATGATGAGAAAACTAGTGGGAATATGACCGTGTCCAGTTGTTCTCTCACAGCAGCATCTAACATGGCTCTTTTAACGCTCTTTTATACATTCATTTGTTTTTCTCTCTCATAGGAGACCAAAGAAGGGTGGAGGATATCAGCGAGGAGGAAAAGGCAACCTCCCGGGTAGGAGGTCACTATAGTGACTGGTTTGTTTTCCCCATCAAACACAGAAGTCTTTCCACAGAGGGGAAATGCTATCATGTCCTCTTGAGAGAAAGGGAAGTGTAAACATACAAGAGAGCATCTTTGGCAGAATGTGAGGTGTATCTTTGGAGGTAGTGGGTGAGGGGTAAAAGGTGGTGACAGGATGTGGTGCAGCAACAAGTCAGAGGAATGTGGCCAGGGTGTAAAGAGCTATGCGGGAGCCAAATGCTCCTGTGTGTTAGTCCTATTACAGGCACTTCTGTGGTCCTGGTTGCATTGGCTTGGGAAATAGTTAGCCTCTGCTTCCTTCTGTTCCACTGCCTCATCAGCAGCACAGGTTAAAGAAGGTGTCCTGTGTTCGGTCACCGTGAAGTGGGGTGCTCCTGGTTGGGGTTTTGGGGATGAATCATCTTCTTCTCTCCAGAATGATTTACTAAGGGTATCTGAAATTAGAGGGAAAAAACACACACACCTTGTCACAACTTGACTGCTCTCTTTCATGAATCATTGCTTAAAAAAAAGTGAATAAAAGCTATTCTAATTATCTGCAGTAAAGATTTTGATTAATAATTAATTACATTTAATTTGTTTTTAAAAGCCTTTATCAGCAGCCCTCACTGCCTCCATAATCATCACATACTCTGTTAGCACATCTAATAAGAAATCAAAATCAATAACCCCTCTACCAAATGTAACCTCATGTGTTCAGCTGCAGGTTTACCACTTCACTGAACAAGCTCATTTGCAGATACTGTGAATCAATGAATTATTTAGAAGGTGTTCAGGGTGTTTAAAAAAAAAAGCCTGGGGCAACCTAGCCTGTACATACACAGAATCTATAACATTGTTTACTAAATTCTACAATAAATTATCAAAGTTGATGGGGTGTGAAATTTTTTACACATTCCCTGAAAAACCTTTGATGAGACAGACATGACAGTTTGCACCATGGTGTCAATATCTGATTTGAAAAAGTTCCATTTCGAGGTTTTTTTTTAAGCACTCACCATTAACGTAGTGCTCTGGGGGAGTGTGGCTGTTGTCATGTGAGGTCCTTATGAGGCTCTCTAGAGTTGCATCCTCAGGTTGGGGGTGCTCAGTGATGCCCTCCTTTAGGCCAGGTACAGTCTTGTCCAGCAGATCATCATCCCCCAGGTAGGCATATGGGCAATACTCTCGTGTACGAGAGTAGATATTTGCGTTATCATAGCAGTCAGAGCAGATTACCAGAGGACCTGCACCACCTAGTGAGAAAAATCACATCTTTTTTGCATTAAAATCAGTACTTCAAAATGTACATGCTAACTCAATAATAAATAACTAACTCAATAATTAACAAGTTTAAACTGATATAATGCTAAAATGTAGCATTTTAATGTAAACAATAATATGTTATGGACAAGACGACATACCTCGGCGGCAGCCATAAATATAGCACTTAAAAGAGGAAACAACAAAGTGTTGAAATGACAACTCACCTGTGGAGACTCCAACTAGTCCATCACGAGACTCCCCAGGATGGAAGCTGCTACGACCGGTGAAAATAGAGCCCACTCTGCAGTGCAGCATGGCGTTTCCCTCAGTTTCTACTTCACTGCCCATGTCTCCATAACACACACCTAGGAAACCAGTTTTAAAACTTACAAATCTGCAGTGAGACGATCCCAAACATAAGCCCAATAGATATGGGATTGTCTCAAACTATTACACATGGAGAGGCACATCTAAGAAGCTGTTTTATTTAAATACAATTAAAATGCATGTTTAGTTTGTTTTTTTTTGTATTGTCAGCTACGGCTCGTATGAAGTGAAGGAATGGGAAAGCGTCCTTATACGTTTAATTTCTTGTAGTCTTGTATTCTTTGTGATGCCGATGTTTTTTTTTTGTTTTTTTTTGCTTGTTATAGCAATGTTGACGAAGAATAACTTATAAAAATACTCATAAAAAAGTATATGTAGGATCATCTAGACCAAAACTGTAGTTAATGTGTCATCAAAAGTCACTAAATTACACACTACTATGATTTTTTGTTAAATTAAGTGTCCTCAATGTCCTCTGTTCACCAAACTGAACAGTAAATGGTAACGCAGGAACTTCTTAATGGGTTTGCCGCTGCTTCTTTGTTCATGTGCAGCCATAGCTGCATGAAAAGTAAATCTGAAGTCCAAAGAGAAAACTGCTGAGACCGAGTGCTAATATAAGAAAAGTGTACAGAGATAAGGATCTTGAGGATAAGAAAAGGTTTATGATGCAGATATGACCATTTTTTTGTGTTGACTACATAGCAAAGCAAAAACATCAAAATAATCTTTTCTTTTTTTTTTTTTTAATCTCTGGCACTGACACAAAACGTTTGTGTTATAGAGCAAAACAGAGTGGATCTCATAACTCAAAAGACAGCATACACACCATCTGTGCCTTTATGAATGTATCCGTTGGAGAGGGGCGGCATAAGCTGCTGGTGGCTGCCAGCCTCAGAGTTACTGTAGCCTTCCTGAGGTTCTGATAAAGTTCCCTGGGAGGACAGGTAGCTGGGAATATCTGCTGGCAGGTTTATCTCATCTGTAATAGACACATGCTTAGTTACATTGTACTGAGTTTTCCCTTGCAAAAAAATAAAGACAAGAAAAGAGAAACAGAATTGATTAAGACTCAAGCTTTAAGGGAACACTGACTTTATCAGACAGTTATATAAAAACCATTTACCTGTGTTGGTGATACTGTAGTCCTCGCTCTTTCTGCGCATGTGATAGATGACAATGACCCAGACCAGCGAAGTCCCAACCACACAGCACACCACCACAATCACCACTATGCCTACAGTGGTCCAGCCATCCTGGTCATAACCCGCGACGGTATCACAGTTAGGTGAGGGTGACACACTGAGGTAGATGTGACCACGTGCTGTTCCAAGAGTATTCGACATAATGCAGGTGTATTTCCCAGCATCAGCTGGACCAGCATCGACTATGATAAGGAGCTGGTTCGCTGCAGCAAAAAAGTGTCGTTCTGTGAGTACTAAAGGTCCATCATCTTTGGTCCAGTTCAAACGTGGAGCGGGGCTGCCTCGAGCTATACACTGAAGCACAGCCGTTTCACCACGAGCCACTGTTCTGTCCTCCAGCTCCCTCACAAAGTACGGAGTTTCTGAAAAGGAAGAGGTTATTCATTTTAAAAACAATTTTAAAAATGTATCCCAGTGTGGTGCGAGTGTTTAGGGTTGATTTATGTTTTAAGTTGCTGAAAAACAGCTCATTTGTCTAAGTGACTAATCATATACCAGCCTGTGTAGAATAATGTGCCGAATAGTCATGAATTAGAACTGGCAAGGTGACAAAAACATGAATGTTTGTTTGTAAAGAGAGGCAAATATAAATGAATACCCAATTTGCACAGCATGACTCAGCTTAAATGACATAGTAAGGGAAAGAAAAAGAAAAAGGTTGACTCACGTAGAACAGTGAGAGTAGCGTTCGCCGACAGGCTTCCAGCAGTGTTTTGAGCTGTACAACTATACACTCCCATGTCTTCTGTCTTCACATTAGCAATAAAAAAGATGTCATCATCTGGCATCACATGCATCCTGCGCTCTCGGGCAGCGGGGAAGTCTGTGCCTCCATCCTTCTGCCAAGCAATCTGAGGTGATGGGTGACCTTCAGCAGCACACTCCAGCCTGGCCATATTCCCAGTGCGGATTGTAAGGTCCATTGGAGTCTTAAGAAAGGAGGGCAGCTCTGAAAGAAGTAGGGCAGAAAATGTGGAGTCAGAGTTAGCCGTCAATAGATCTTTGAGCTTATCCCTCTTATTTTCTTTACACAATCACCAAAGCATGACACAACAGGATAATGAGGTATATGAGTTTAATAAGAGCTAAAAACAGTCAAGATTAGCACAATAACGAGAACAGTTAATGTACTGCAGTAAAAAATTCAAATAGAAAATACATATAGTCAGCTGAAGGTTAATAATTACATTCTTTGACAACTATAATTATCCTCACCATTGACAGTAAGTCTGGCTCTGTTGGAATAGTTCGAGCCAAAGTGATTAGAGACCACACACTGGTAACGCCCCTCTTCCGTGAAGTTGACATTAGGGAGGTGAAGGACAGTAGTATAGATGAGCTCTCCCTCTTGATAACGGGCATAGTTCTGCACTTCTGCATCGTACAGCACCTCCCCATCCTTCCGCCACGCAGTGGTCATTGTTGAGTCGCTGCTGCTTGATGCAATACAGCTAAGAGTCACGTTGTTCCCCCGCAACACCACGGATGTCTCAGGGTGAGTTGTGATCTGAGGCTTGGGGAAATCATCTGTTCAGGGGACAGAATAACGAGTAAGGCTGAGCATTTTCTTTGCGTTTCTGCAGATCTTTTAAATAAAATGTAGGCTTAGCGAGTTTTCTCATGAGATATTTTCCATAGTTTTGAATGGTTTTTTTGCAACAATTAAATATATTTAAATGTTTTTTAGTAGAAACTCAAACAACTAGAGAGAAATTAAGCAGGTTGTTATAACATGCGGAATAATCTTATTTTAATATATTAAAACATGAAAACAGTGCAGTTTTCTGTGTATACACATATAAGAATAAGAACAAAACTGACCACAAACAAACTCCTCAGGACTGATGGACAGGATACTGCGACCCAGCAAAGCAGTAGGATGAGCGCAGAAAGCCAAGACAGAGTGCTGGAACTGGGTCTCTGTCAACCAAGGACCCAACCACTGCATGTGACAATCACACAGCAGGCTGCTTGTGTTCAGGACACTAAGAAAAAGAAAGATGAACAGAGTTCAAAACTTAAGTAATTATTTTTTTAACATTATAGAAACCCAACTTGCATCAATAGGCCTGCAAAAGAAGACAGAGTTAAAATAATACTACAAATTCCTTTCTCCTTGAGCCTTTTTATTTACAATTTTTTTCACATAATTTTGCATTATATTATCTTGCTTAGAGGTTCTGCTTTGGCGGAACTTAAAAAAAAAGGAAATGAATTTGGACCCATGTTTTACATGTAATAGGAACCCCAATACTGGATGTGTCTTTTGAAATAAGACTTCATTATCTAAGCCCAAAATAAAAAGTGCTACTGGGTGTAATCATATATGTAATAAATAAGGTAAACAACCAGTTAACCTGACTGCAGAGAGAAAAAGATTAATGAATAATCATGAAAATATCTATATTACATTTTTCAATTCAATTTTATCAAATCCACCGAAAACTTTTTCAGAAAAGTCTTAAATGTAACTTTAAATCAAAAGGATGTGTCCTATAATCTCCTTGCCAAATTACTAGTTAAGGCTAATTTTTCCTCTCACAAAGCTAACAGGATACAGGACAGCATAATTACTTCCAACAGGACATAACTACCATCATGACACGTTCTGAGACAGCAGCTTGGGGGTTTTCATTAACCCCAATTGGAACAAATGCTTAGTTATCAAAATCTTAAAAAGAAGAGTGTAAACAGTTTCTCTCTGCCTTTGAAGGAGACAGCTGTCTAAACTAAGTGGTTCAACCTAAAGGATAAATGAGAAGACTGATAAAAAAAACTGAGCAGAAACTATGTGTATTTCCACTGACACAATCTAATAACCTAATAGTTACACAAATTTGCAAATCTGTCATTACAAAATGTAAAACAGAGTAGCTGACCCATAGAAAGCTAATCTAATCTGTCAGTCATATTCCCTAAATCCAGTGCTTCTTATTTATTATAATCCATTTTTAATGATAAGAGACAACAATAAAATTTGTCCAACAAACAATGTCAGTGATAACACGCAGTTACAACAGGAGTAAAATTCATTTACAGTGAACTCACAATACTTTGAGCTTCATATGGGACAACGCCTCAGGGTGTATGGACATGATATCATTCCTGCTGAGGTCCCTGCAGACAAGACAAAAGTATACTTATATAAGTCAAGTAATGTGATCAAAACTATGACCAAATGCAAAATATGTAAAGTAAACACAACCTTTAACCATTTAACATGAACAACAAATCCTAAAAAAGGTACAATCAAGCCGTAAGAGAAGAACTAGTGTATTGTTTTAACTTACAGATGCTCCAGCTCCTCAAGGCCCTTGAATGCTTTATTGGTGATTGATTTAATTTTGTTCTGCTGAAGAATTCTGGAAAAGTAATGTTCACTCAAAATCATAAAAAAAACATTTAAAGCCACAAAACCTGTTGTTGTTATACATTATACTAATTCTGCAGCTTCTTTTGGGATAAAATAAAGCACATCACTATTTCAATTCAACTTAAAAGCATTTATAAACAGCAGTAAAATGTGTTAAAAGCAAAGACACTCAACAAACCAGAATTTAATACATTTCTGTAAACAGTCTGAATGTACTCACAGTGTGTTCAGCTTCTTCATCCCATCAAATACACAAATGGAGTCTTCGATAGCCCAGGAGATTTCATTGTTGCGAATGTCTCTGAAAAACAAAAGGAACCATTTATACTGACATCTAAAGACTTAAAGCAAAGACTGCTTCTGGGAGTAAATAATCTCCACTGTGGCTGTCAGGGGTAGTGACTCTCACTTAGGAGACTAAACATCTGAGACATCATTTTCCTACAGTGTGTCAAAGCTCTGTGGCCCTGCAGTGCTGATGAGGAGAAATAATTGGCTCCATTTAGCACTGAGACACTTCATGGGTCCATTGGAAACCCAAAGAGGCTCTGTGTTTATTGGATGGACCGTGGGCTCTTTTGTTTCTCTCTTCTCATGCCTGGCCTCCTCTGAAAGAGGTTTGGTACTCTCAAACACCCTAATCCCATGAAATCTAGCAGGACAGTGAACATCCCAGTATGACCCTTTTTCTCTTTTCAGATCAATAATTTGAGTAGAATTCATTTCAGAAAATAATGACGTTTTAAACTTCTTCAACACCTTCTGTCTCACAGATTAATGTTGGATGCAGAGGACTAATGGGATAGATGAGATCCTGCATTATAGCTGTGTACATGTTATTCATGTAGTGTGTGAGCTTCCCACTCTGGCTGAGCCAAAGGCAAATTTAATGAAACCTGTTGCTAAAAAAAGGGTCCAAGATTAGACCGATATCCAAACTATACTAAACTTCCAAAGTACTTGTTATAATTCTAATGTGGCTCACTCTGTAATCTATTACACTCTTTTAGCAACAGGTTTCATTAAATTTGCCTTTGGCTCAGCCAGAGTGGAAAGCTCACACACTGCATGAATGACATGTACACAACTATAATGCAGGATCTCATATATTCCATTAGTAACGCTGGTCATGACTACACACGCAGTCTTAATCCATCAAAGCCTACTTAGGAAGAAGCCCACGTTCATTAAATGTTAATATGTGGTAATCATTAAAGCACCTCTCTAGGCTGTCAAAATACCATTGGACTTGCTCTTCTACTTCCAAGCACAGAAAACATGACAGAACAGGGGTCTATGGGAACATACACACACTGAGCAGATTTGACACTGCATGGAAGTGATTAATGACAAGCAGGATTAGCACAAAACAAAGACTATATTAGAGAATACAAAATTGGCAATCTATTATTTTCTCCAACCTACAGCTATGCATTCAGGACAGAAATGGAATGAAGCATGAGGAATGAAACAGACAGACCTACTGTAGTCAGCAGTCTTCATGAAAATGCCCAGAGCCAAGAATAAGCCAGCATTTTATTATATTTGGCATACTTAATTAAACTCACTGGAACAAATATTCAACACATATGTCACATAGATTTCTGTGCGGCATAGCACTTACAGGGTGCGGAGACTTGCCAGGCTGCTGAATACTCCCTCCCCCAAATGGCTGATGGAGTTTTCTCCTAGGTTCAGACTCTCCAGGAGACCTAAACCTATGAAAGCCGTCTCCTCAAGTCTAGTCAGGTGATTAAAAGACAATTCTCTGCACAGAAATACAAACAATAGTAAATAAACATGGGTTGAAGCTAATTTTTCTGTTCAACATACTCATTGTATGTTTCTGTAACTCTACATATAAGGATGATGCTGAGGAAATTATTATTTTCACAAAAGTGATAACATATACTGAAGCGAATTTGAGAGCTAATGAAAGCAGCGGAGGTTAGCAACATGGAGATTTTAGCTATGAAAGAAAACACTTACAGTTCCTCCAGTTTTTGGCAAAACTCCCAGGCATCTGGTCCAATGATGCTTATGGCGTTCTGGTTTATCCGCAGGATCCGCAGCATGCGCAGGCCATACAACCATCCTTTGTCCACTTCAGTAAGATTGTTGTGCTCTAGCTCTCTGAGACAAAGATGAGAGGAATAAAGGGATATTCAGAAAATAACTCTTCTCATAAAAATCCGACTGTTGTAAAGATTTGGTGGGACAATCATGGTTAACAATACACATCAACAAAAAGAGAAAAACTTTTCATCCTCCCTCTTTGTGTTCATTTACAACTACTTTAAAAGTTAATAATCTGACATTGACAGGTATTGATACAATATTTATACTCACAGTTCCTCAATGTTATTCAGCCCAAAAAAAGCTCCATCCATGAGTTTAGTTATGCCATTCCTCTGCATCTTCAATGTCTTTAGTGAGTCCATTCCTTTGAATGTCAGGCTGTCCACGATCTTGATCTTATTGCGCTTCATTTCACTAAATAAAGAACCATCAGAAAAACCATCAGTGTGCTTTCACAAAGTGTATACAAAATCAGAAAGTACAAGAACAATGCTTTATGATGGATTTTCAGAGAAAAATCTATAATAGGTTTTGTCACCTGATTGGAATATTAAACTGATAAATAGTGAATAAATAAAAAAAAACACTTACAGGATCTGAAGCTGTGGAAGCTTGAAGACTTTCGATGGCAGCATAGCTAGTCTGTTCCTGTTTAGCCTGAGAACCAGCAGGGAGCTGGAGATGTTTTCAAAGCAGCCAGGCTCCAATATGCTGATCTTGTTGTTACTTAAATTCCTATTAAATTAAAGTTTAAAAGACAAATAATAAAAACAAGGCAACAGAAATACTAAAGCCAAAATTCAGAGGAAAAGAGACGTTTGCACTCTGATGCTTGGTAAAAGCAAGCTGACGGGAACAATGACTTCTCAGCGATCCAGTTATTATAAACTCCTTTGTATTGTGCTGACCCTACAGGCCTCATTTATGCTTGATAAACAGAAAAACAGAAAAACTGATTCCAGGTTTAGTCTGTCTGTTGACAATTACAGAAGCAAATTCAAGATATCCATCTTGTATACTCGTGTGGTTTATAGCTTGATTTCATGCGTAGTCATTATAAATTAACTCCAAACAGTGCAATTTTACCACACAATATTCATTTTTTAACAAAAATCCACATATTAAACCCAGATAAATTCAATAATCTGAGATTACTTACAGATACTTTAGCGGCATAGATGGGAATGATCCAACTTTGAGCTCAGAGATGGAGTTGGATGTAAGATCAAGTGACTCAAGGGAATCGTAGGGTTGGAGTTGATGCATCAAAAGCTCTGAGATCCGATTATGGACACTGAATAATATATATAAAAAAAGAATCATAATCAGAATATGACATTAAAATCTTTACATACTTTCTTATACAATAAAAAATAGAAAAGATACACACAAAAGCTATAAATACTATTTTAAAGTATTACTGATGTAGTTGGGTATTTTTTTTTATTACAGTAATTCCCCATCTATGATACAGTGAAATAATACTTAACATGGTGGAGGCCTAAACCTCAAACTGTATTCTATAATATATTCCCATTATTGAGATGGTTTTGTTGTCCTTCATTAGAATTTGAAGTGATTATAGATGGTGATATAAAAGATAACATATGCCAATCCGGTGTATTATTCCCATCCCATGTTTGCAAAGACAATAAATGTATTCAATTGAGATAATATTTCTATGTTCAAATAGAAATATTAAACTCTAAAACCATACGTTTTTACAAGGGAAACCATCTTTCCAGCAGGCAACACAGCATGAAATACCTTCACATCCTCTGGGAACTGGTTTTAACTACAAATATTCATGAGTTATGAACTAATACTAAAGTGTGTTACATGAGAAGCAAGAAAAACTGAAGGAAAACCTGTGCTTACAGTGAGAGTGATGTAATGTTTGAGGAAACCTCTCCGAGAAAGGGAAATACAGTCAGCTCATTGTGATTCATGGTGCTGAAATGATGCCAAACAAAACATTAGTGTCTCTTGTAATGACCTTAAAACAATATCATTAAAAGTAATAACGGAATCTCTTTGGCACAAATCAGGGCACAAAATATACAACTTCATTTCAAATACAAGTTCAAAGTAGATGTATTAAGAATCACCTTTATTTGCACACATCTGATGCTCTAACTGGAGTATGCAACAACCAGTTACATAGAAAAAAATATATTATTAGTAAAATATATGTTAAAAAATCTAAATGGTCAATTTTTAAAATAAAAATAAAAGCATAAAAACCAAAATCATCGATAAAGCTGTTATAATGGTAAGATAAATTGGTCAATTTTATATAATCCTACATCACTTTACATGACATAATGCACGACTAACACTGGAAACGTCACATTATCGTGTCCACCAAGTTGTGTACTTACACTAGAGATATTTCATCAGGGGTGTCAAGGGGAGCAGTGAATAATTTCCTCCTATTGCAGTCCATAATGTGGATTTCATCTTGTCCTTTCGAACAGGAGCACGGCGGGGGACAACAGTCAATAGTCCAGGAACTCAAACTCAGCAGCATGATGAAAAGAGCTGAAGGAATGGCACAACCTTCCGCCATTTTAAATGTTCTCCTACAGAGAGGTAGCTACGTGGCTAGCTAATAGCTCAACTAGCACGTTGATAGTTACAAAACCGCCCCAAGTATCCTTGCAATTTTATAACGGGCTCATGCCTCAAGCTTAGATTGTTACAATGTCAGGGGGAATCATAAAACCCATTATTTTCCAACTTGCGTGTGGCATCCCAAATAAAGCTTTCTCCTCTTCTTCCCAGTGTCTGGAATTCCTTCCGCTCCAAACGGGACACCCTCTCGAAGTGGCTAACTAGCTTGCGGCTTAACTGATTTGATCCCACAGTTATGAAAAGACTAGTTAAGTTCAACTCCTTATCTTCAACGCTTTTACTTATATTGAAATAACTAAAACCATTATTTCGCTTAACAAATCAAAACAATCCTCTCCCTAAGAAAAACAAAGCGCAGTGAGTTGACATAGGGAATCAAAGATCCCGCCCCATTCCAGCATGTTTACAGCGGTCCTATTGGTCAAGGCTTGCGCTTGTCAAACAGTTTTACGAATTTGATTGGATGACTGTCTTCACATGCTTTTTGTGAAATTGGTCCTCTGTATGAAGGAAAAAGTTTTTCCGAACTGCTGCATGAAATAGTCTTATTTAAGAACACCTTACGGATATTGTATGTATGTATGGATGGAAGGATGGATTGTAATATGTATGTATGTATGCATGTATGTAAGGATGGATTGTAATAT
>JBAMIG010000003.1:10336766-10348962 GCA_037177335.1 Kiunga ballochi
CGATCTGTTTTTGTACAATATAAAATATAGAATACATACAAAATGTCTGCTCCATCTGTTTTTTTAAGGTGTGTTAATTCTATACTTATATTTTTGTCAGATTTAACGATAGCCTGTTTTGTTTGAACTATATTTTAGTTTATTCCTTTTTGTAATACAATGTTCTCCTATAAATTTTTCTAAATCCCCCTGCAAACACGAGCAACATTACAAATTGAATTTATCAGAAATTTAACAATGTATTATTAATGGATGAATAGATTACAGAATGAAACATTTAGCACCAATGTCATGTCACCAGTAACATGTCAACATAATTACACTCAGTAAACTGTTAGCTTGTTTGTTTTTTTGAACAATATTAAAAATTCCCTTTTCCTCTCTTGCTTGAAAAGACAATGAGCAAGATTTTACTCCTTAAAATGTTATTTATCATCTGTGAATGTCTGCTGAAGGGAAAGAGCAAATTTTTCTAAATGATGTCCGATTGTTCAATGTCTTAATGAAGACAGGTTTTACTCAGTTTTCTTGCTCCTTCGTCAGGACCAGAGCATATTAAAATAAGAAAATCCCAAGTTTAGCTAAATGTCTAGATTTTATCCACTGTCCCTGGTTGGCTCTCACAAAGATTATCTGATTGTGTGACATGTTTATTGATTTAAAGGTGGATGCACACCAAATCACTTAATTTCATGCTGAGCAAAACTTGATCTGCTCACTGTAAGGATATTTACTACATACTAGATATTTCATTACATTTTTCAATCATATTTTTAAAATCGTTGCTTTGTCAGAAACTGCCATACAGTTAAATTTATTGTGGGATTTTATTTCCTGATAAAAAGGCACCATTGTTAATGCTGCCTCTTGTGTTTCTGGTCACAGGGGTTTCGTCTGCTGCTGGCCAGCCCAGATGCCGCCTACAAGCTATTCAGAGGCTTACACAATGATGGTCATGGACAAGCCAAACTCTTTGATGGTAAATAAGGCATACTCATATTAATATTATGAAAATGTGTTAAAATAACAAATCTAACAGTGATAATTGGGTACAATGCTTCCACAAGATCTGAAAAAAAAAGCTTCAGTGACAGTGGAGGAAATAATAAGAGATCAACATCTCCAGGCTGAAAATAACTACGTGCAGGTAAGTAAGATGTATGTACCTTGGTTTTAAGTTCATGGTCTATTTATTTTTAACACAATGAGGAAAGAAATGTGTAAACATTTTGTTTGCAAACAGGAACAGCTTTAATGATTTTATCATTAAATATATCCTAAAACTAGCAATAAATTATCCAAATAAAAAATGTCAAATGTACAAAATGAAAATGCATGCAAAGAAAAAAAAGAAATGGGAATTATATAAAGCATTGCATTTTCTTTTGCAACATCAACACTTTGTCCTCTCTTTTTAAGAAATGTGACACAACAGTCTGAATCATCAAATTATTTCTAACTTTTAGGAAATTAACATTAAAACAGCCCTTTTTATCAATAGTAAACCTGAAATGAATAAAAATGTGGTCTTTTTAAACAACCTGGAGAAACTCATCGATGCTTTTATCTCCTGTACTTGATGACTGTGATGATCTTTTAACCAGCAGCTCATCCAGAACACCGTGGCTGGAGATCACACCAGTTTAAAAGCTTACACTGGTTTCCAGTCAGTTACAGAACAGATTTAATAACACTAGTAATGGTTTACAAATTTCAGAATGGTTTTAGTCCAAAAGACATTTGCAATATGTTTAGAAAGCAAAATTAGGGTCTTAAACATAATGAATCAGGACAATTATTCTAGCTAACATAGAGACGCAGCATTTCAATCCAGTTTAAAATCATTAATATTTTTTTCCTAAAATCTGCAATGTATCTTAAATGCTGACTGAGGCTAAGAAATCTGATTTAGTTATGATATACACAACCCATTAATTATGTTTTATCCTAATTAAGTAGCATATAAAATACAGTTTCTCTGTCACTTAATCCAATTTAAGGTTATTGGGATTGGAGCCTATCCCAGCAAATAACAGGCAGGAGGGTTAGAGTTAGGGAAATCGACATTTCATAACTGAAGAACCTTTAAAGACATTGAGCTTTAGGTGTGATTCAGGTTTTTGTGATCTTTATTGTCACCCACTGTTTCCCAGCACTGCATCGACTGGAACAGGGATGTTCTGAAAAGAGAGCTTGGACTGGATGACAATGATATCATTGACCTGCCAATCCTGTTCAAGATGAATCAATCCAGAGCAGAGGCTTACTACCCTGACATGGTTTGTTCAAACATATTTCCCAGATGTATCCATTTCAGCTTTTATTTCTTATTATAGATTCAATAAAGTGCTCAAGCTTCAGAATATAATAAGAGAAAAACTAAAAATGTGTCATTTCTGCTTGTCAAACGGATTTCTAGGTAAACATGATTGTCTTGGGGAAAAACCTCGGCATCCCGAAGCCATTTGGGCCGAAGGTGAATGGACGGTGCGCCCTTGAGACTGAGATGTGTTCCTTGATGGAGAGTCTGGGCCTTCACTGTACATTCATTGACGACTTTGCTTCATACCACGAAATGCATGGAGAGGTCCACTGTGGCTCCAACGTCCGCAGAGAACCGTTTAAAATCAAGTGGTGGAATTTTAGGTTCTGAATTAAAACTCAGAAAGGTTATTGTGGTTGTACTTACAATCTAGTTCACACATGATAGTGATGGCACTGGAAAATAACTAAACATTTTACAAAATTACCCATATATATATTTCACCTTGTACCTCTGGAGTATCAACAACTGAGCATAATTAACCTTGGGCTCATTCTTGGTGTGTATCTTAAAAAACATATATTTTTTTAGTCAAGGTATTTATGTAATCCAGTTCAACAATGTGGTGATTCAAAGTGTTTACAGGGACAATACAACAGCATAAAATAAGATTTTTTTAATTGAACCTTGGATTACAGTAAAAGCACAAATAAATGAAAGTAGCATAAAATATTAAATAAATATAGAATGCCACAAGATAGCAGAGTTTATCTAACCAAGGATGTTCATGTCAAGTTTATATAAAAGTTTCCTTAAAAAAATAATTGTAAATGACTGATGCTTTTGTTTTGTTGTGACTAAAAGTGTTTCCTTTGTTATCTTATGAGCCAGACTGAATTAGTACGGTTGTGTCATGAACTGATTTTGCTATTCCATGATATTTGCCAATAAAAAAATGAGCAAATTATTGAAAGTGAGTCCCAGTGTCAGTTTTTTACTTTATGGTAAAAGGAAAACAAAATTAAACAAACGCTTCTCTGATTAATCAAATCAAATATTTTTATGGAGCACTTTTTATGCCACAAAGTAACAAAGAGAGCTTTACATATTAAAATAAAACAAGTCATTTTAAATATTCTGTATTTTCTTCACATTTAATCACTTTTTATCCGATTTTCAGGTAAGCTGATGATGTGTTAGTTGAAGAGTTTACAGACTTAGAGAGCCTGCAGTTTTACACAGAGTAAAGTATAAAGTATGCATCTGTCGAGCTGGGTCTCTGTCATGGTAAGCAGCAGAACCATGCCAAACGCAACCTTACCTGCATTTTCAGTGGTTATAGAAATAAAATTAATTACAAAATATTCTCAGTAATTATTGGATTTTAAAAGTTAAAAATATTGTAGGATCCACTCTTTTAGAAAGTAAATTGTAATTTGGTTTTGTTGAAAAGCCTACAAAAAATGCTGTCAAATCAACCACAACACAGTTAGCAACTTCTAAAAGCGCTAACATCAACTCCAAGCACACAAAGAATAAACATTAAAAGAAGAATCCTTAACCTGATCATAATATTCTTCCTATACTGTTACAACCTCTCTAGCTCATCAGTTAAAAGGAAATGGGGTTGTAAACATTAATCAAGCAGTAAACCTTTTTAGTTATAAAAAAAAAAAGGCATTTATTAGCTGACTGTATGTCCTGTGACAAATTGGCAGAAAACAGAGAAAATCATAACATTATCAAAATAATCCAAACCCAGAACACTAAAATAGCCACCAGAAATTCACAAAATACCCCCGGTGGGTTAAGCAGGAATAAACTAAACTAAACATACCAGCTACATGAATTATGTCCTCCACTTACCGCTGCCTTTTGTTGCTCTCATTTCAGCTTTTTTGGATGTGCTGTACCCATCTAATGAAAAATAGTGACTATTTGGTACGAAGACTTCACACTATCTTTTATGAATAGGAAATGGGTTCATCAGGTTTGCAAAAGTGCTGGGGTTGTTTTCAATTTTGCCTAATTTGAAACACAAAAAATAATATTTATATTTAAATAGGAATAATACTAAAAATATATATATTTTAAAGGATGTAGAATAATGTAGGAAATTGAGCTATTTGCTCTTTCAAACTTGTATTAAGCTCAAGTTATTCTTAAAGCAGAATAAAGAAACTAAAAAGACAAAAGGTCCTTTATATACAGTATAATCAATTAAAATGGAATAATCAATACATTACATATATTGTCATAAAATAATAAGAGAAATTAGTAGGAAACATATTGAAAGAAAAAAGGCGGAAACAAAAGCATTAGAATGAAAAAAATCATAAGACATTAAAAGCCAAAGAATATTTCTGTTTTTAAAGACACAACCTAAAACCTCCTTCTGTTTTTTGTCACTTTTGATCTGGAGATAATAAAAAGATGAACTGCTCAGTAGATCTTAGTGATCTAGAGGGCACATGTGGGTTTGAAAAGTTAAAAGGTATCACAGTAAAACTGCTACCAACCTCAGCCGTTGTAAAGCTGAGTCATTTTCACACACATACACAATAGTTTATCTATTCAGACACTAGTAAACATAACAGCATAAGTATGGAGCAAAACCAGCTTGTTTCAGACTGTAGACTGTGTTAGACTGTTGTTAACTCTGTTATAATTCTGGGAGATGAATCTCCTTCTCACTGAAGCTTGATTAGACTTTTCCAAGAGATCACAAACCTTTAATCCTGAGTGGCATTTTTTGAGAATGAACTATCTAGTTTAATGTGAACACTCGTAACCTGAGAGTAAAATAATACATGAAAAGATGAAAAAAAAACACTACAATGTATAAATAATTTGTATTCAAATGTACTTTTTAGTCAAAGTAACAACAAATCCAGGCTGTGTCAAACCTGCTTCTGATTACTTCCTTTAGATCAAGATTGAACTTCTTCCTTCAAAAACCTGTAGATTTAAACTCTTTAAACACCTGAAGTTGAATCTTCTTTGTCACACTGCATTAGAAAAACACAAGCCCAAACAAGGAGGACTCATCAGCTGTCTCATAATTTAACAGTTCCTGAGAAGCTCATCTTCAGAGCGGCTCCATCAATCCTGACACCAAACACCCTCCAGCCTCTGGAGGTGTTTGTCTGCAGGTTATGGAGACTGATGAATATTTTAAAATAATTGTGCCCACACATGAGTCTACATGATGTTATAGAGTTACAAAAGCCTCCTAACATTAACTCGTACTTTTAGGAAAGCTGTGAATGAACATGACTGTGCACTTATTTTTGCTGATATTGCAGATTCTCTTGGGATTTAGATGTTTATTGTTATTGTTTGTAAAAATCTAATGTTGCCTGTTTGTGGGTTCACGATATCTGATAACAATTTTATGAAAAGATTGAGCAATCTTGTTGGAAAATGTGGGTAAAAATTAAAGATTTGCAATGAAGAGACCACTTATTAAAGTTGGGGAAACCTAAAATCTGTCAAACATGCTTTTACATTGCTGATTTATTTTTTTTACATGTATTACAAGCGTTTACTTAAGCTGCTTTTAATTTAATAATTTCAACAAAATAATCGGTTCTGTAGATTATCAGTTATTATTATGAGTAGATCAATTTGATATAAAATGTAGACTAAGTAAAAAGTAAAAATTATGTTTAGACATGACGATTTTGGGGAAAAAAAAGTCATAGAAGTCATATAAAACCGCAAGTAGAGCAGATAGTTTTGCTTTATACCACTAATGAACTAAACTTTAGTAGAACGATCAGAGGAGCAAGAGGTAAAGCTCAACGGCAGATATTCGCTCTAAACAATGCTTACAAAAGGTGTGAAAGGTAAACAAGTCAAAGAATATTTAAGGATGAATATCTCTGCTGAAAGCCATCATGGACATGTCATCTACATACATCACAGTTATGTCTTAAAATTAAAATGGCTAGCTAGCTAGCTAGTTGGTTGTTTATAGACAGACACTTCTGTAAACATAACCTCTGGCTTAGCAAAGGATATAACAATAAGCTACATTTTTATACAGTCATTTTTTCACTTTTCCGACTAATAATTTTTATGTTTGGTATTCTCATGTCATCATGGAGTCTTTTTTTAATGTCACTTTTCTCTTTCTCAGAGCTTTATTGACTGAAAAAGGGGTGTACTAAAGAGGGACCTGAATGAGGAGCACTGTGACTCCATCGCCCAAATGATTTAACTTCAATTGGTGGGATCAGGAGTTTGTGATAAAAACTTAGCCTATTGTGGTCATCTATTGGTTTACTTAGCTAGATAGAAATTTCTTAAATCGTATAAAGACATCAGTTAAAACAAACAAGAGGCTTTCTTTGTATCTGATGATTATCTTAACACTTGTAAAACATGTTAAGAACTATAAATGGAAAAACTGGATTCTAAGCGTAATGCTTACCAATTATTATACAGGGAAATTGTAACAAACTGTTGATATATTGGGATGGATAGTTAGTTATCGCTAAACAATTCTAAATATCCACATGGGCTGAAATAGAATTGGCTTGCATGGAAATCTTCACGTAAAGAATTAAGGAGGACTTGCTCTTTTCCTCCAAACCCACACATTGCCTTATTATGCTATCATTTTTAATAGATGCCTTGCAATTATCCCAAAGTTGCTGAAGAGTAGATTTAATCTACATTTAATCAAGCAATAATAAGTCATGGGCTGGATCTTGGAGTACATCTTTATCTTTATTATTTTTGTCGGCTTCATTTACAAAAAAAAGATGAAAAGCTATATATACAAACATGTATTTTGAACAAGGGTTAAAGCAAACATTTGAAAAAAAAACCAATTAAAAAACAAAAACTAAAATACAATCATTTGCATCAAGCACATAGAAGATCTGCTCCCAGTGTTGAAGTGGCTCTTGACCACTGGTATACAGTACAAGCACGAATAGATGAACGGTACCACATAACAATGTGCAATAATAATACAGAGCCACAAGAGGGCACACTCCATCAACTCAAGCATTTTCATGTCCTGGTATCACAGTTTGAAGTAATTTGTTTTCAATTTAAAAGACAGTAACGCTTTTGTGCCACTGTGACCAAATGTGTCTCAATTATTGTAACCTTGCTAGAAGACAGCTTAACACACGCTGTAGGGAGTTTTGCATCGGGTCTCGGTTGTAACTTTTGGTACTTCACATCATTTACTTAACAATAAAATATGTTTCAGTCAAATGATTCCATGCATCAGTTTCATCCTTTATAATAAACTTTAAGACACAAAAAAAACCCAAAACCTTTTCCATCCCATAAAGGTGCACTCACTGCAGTACAGAATTGAGTTTTTTTTCTTTTTCTTTTTTACATTCAAGCTATTTGGAAACATGATGTCTTTTATAAACATGACCTCCTCTCAAAGCAGCTTCAGTAACACGATCAGAAAGGCAACCTCAAGACAAGTCACAGTGTTACTCATCATTTAATAAATCATGTTCTTCAAAAGGGTCAGCATTTAGGAATAACAAAAAAAACAAACAAAAAAAACGTAGTGCTTACGTAAGTCACAGACATATATTACGCTTCATAAATAAAGTAGTAATTTGTGACATTTGTGTCACTATCAGCTATGTGCACTCCATTTGGCATGATTAGCTGGTTCTCATTAAAAACACAGATCAAGGGGACAACACTTCTATGTCAAGCATTGCACTGGTGTGCAAAGAAGAGGGTTTTGGCAAGCAGAATTACACCATGCACAGTATTGTTGTATACATAGACATCAACAGGAGGGTTGTCTAAAGTCTAAACTGCAGTACCTGAAAGTGCAAACTGAGGATGCATGTTAGTCGCATCAAATGTATCATCTGATTATCCTCTTTACAGGAATTTCTCTGCTGTACACATTTTTCTGGTAAATTTAGTTCTTGATCCACATTTAAGGATGGGTGGAATTTTCAAAGCAACCAGTAATAATATCAAACCCAAACAAATCTGACACCGTTGTAAAACAACAATTATTCACAGCAAAATACCCAGAAAAGAAAAGATCCTCAATAAAATACAGAACATATCCTGATAGAAAGCTCACACACCTGGTACGTCAAAGTTAAACCTATGTACAATGTCACAGTGGGATGTGAAACTGAGAGAAGAACAAGAAAAACAGACAAAAAAAAAAAACTCAGTAGTGCAACTGTATACAGGCTAAACAAGCACTGACCTTTGGTCAGTCTTGGTTTTGTTTTTTTTTTCAACCACCTTAAAAAAACCCTTTTACACTCTGACCTTTCAAAGAGGACTTGTAATGTTGGAGTGTAAGAATTGGGTTTCAGAGCTTACTGGCCTGGAGATGAAGCAGGTGAGTCGATTCACTGTGCTAAGCCAGCTGACACATGACAGTTAAGATGCTGCATGTCGGTGGAGGTTTCTCTTTAAGTGGCTTCACCGCTTAGGTTTCATGGAGTAAGGGTCAGTCAGTGCATGTCCATGGAGCTGTCATGATAAGCAGCAGACCCAAAATGAACATCCAAGAAAGGATCCATCAGTTTGGGTACCACAAGTCTCTTTGCTGAATCAGTTGTCGACCTCACATGTCCTTCTTGGCTTGGCTTTTTTTTTTAATTTGGCATGAGATCCCACATATGGGGACACTGACATGAATTAAAATATGAATAAGTAAGATATGATTTTAATATGTGCAAAATATTAATAGAAAGTTATTAGACAAGATTATGTAAGCAATAATCCTCACCTGGAGATGGGTGTTGATGTAATGATCAGAGGAGAGAGGCTAACAATTCTGCATAAAAAGACACATAATTGGCAAATGAATACAACAAAAGAGTACAACACATACAAAATATATAATTTTACATAAATGTATCTTTCTAGTTTGTTTTAGGCCAAATCCTGACACTGCAGAGGATGAAAGACTTGATTCCTTGTCTTACTAGATTAAGGCAGTTTCATTTATGTGTAATGTGTTGCTACAAAAATACAGGGAACACATAATCATTACCATATAACTGAATGTCAATCTGAGTGTCAGTGTGTCCGGTCAGAAAGTAACACTGCTAATAAAATCAATTTTATCCTCTTTGTACAGATGGAACAGACAGTGGAAATAAGAAGCAAATGTTTAGACAATCCCTAAAAAGGAACCACATGAGCACAAAAAACAACAAAATTTTATTGGTTTTGATGTCACTTTTAGATGGTCCATAGACCCTGGAGGTTAACCCTCAGCCAATGCTTTTTAAACTCTGACTGAATTTTGTTAATACATTTCGGAGTTTTGAAGACTTATAGGTGATTCTGAAGAAATCTCCTCTGAACCACAAATCTCACATTGGAAGAATGATTGCAGTGTGAACTATAAGGTAACGAATGCGTTTTCAAGGTTTGCCACATTGCAGCAGCGATGACTGAACTCCAAAACAACACAACTTGTTCTAATTTTAAGGTCTTCTTCCACCACAGGAATGACGACAAAACATTCTCCAGACCTCCTACAAATTTCTTTGGATCTAACACAGACTTGTTCTAACCCCATTCCAGATGTGTGTCTGTTTCTCCCTTTAAATTCTATAAAAAGATTTTATATTGATGTGAACCCTGCTTTTTGTCTGCTAATTGCTAGGATAGACTTCAGCTTCCCCGTATTAAACTAAGCAGTATACAGAATAAATTAATAAAGTCTTGCATTCCAGCACAACTTTTCAGAGCCTTTTTATAGTTGAACTATAAACCATTAATGTTTTTTTGCTTTTATTAAACAACACATTAAACAAGAAATAACATTTATTTTGCATATTTGCATTATTGTGTCAATAAATAACTAATGGCCTTTGTCTCACCGATGAGAGTTTGTGCTCCTGATGGGGGCGCTCCATCTTGGGCTGACTGTCTGTCCCTCTTGTTTCTGATGATTTCACTTCATCCTGTTGCTGGTGAATACGGGAAGCTGCTGGGATGAAGTGGACATATGTGCAACTGTCATGAGTAATAAACTCACACATATATGACTGCCAGTTGTTCAATATAATTACAAAAATAAATAAATACAAATGAATAATAATGGATTAGAGTGATAATAATAGAGATTAGAGGATTATATCTTTAGGGAAATTTGCAAAGTCAACACAAACTTCGTGTTGTGTTGTTGGAAGAGCAGCTGAGGGGGAATTCAGCATGTTATGGTGCTGCTAGTGTTTCATTCTTATATCTGCCCCATCGATAGATACTGCAAAAATTGATAACTTGTCCGTTTCTCACACCTTCAGGCTGTTTCTGGTCTGGTTTCATGAGCCCTTCTCTCTGAAACTCACCTGGAACATTTCCTTGGCTGCATGAACTGTCCTCCATCCCAGAGCTGTACACAAATGAGTGTCTTTTTACCGGGGTAACACAAGATACGCTTTCCTGTAAGGAGAATACATTTAAAAACCAATGATGTATGAGAAGGCAGCAAATACACAACAACAGCTACATTTGGGGACTATGTCAGATGCAAATGGATGGAAGAAAATGAAATGAACACGCACATCAGTTTGTATGATTGTGGAATATATTACAAACCTGCCATTAAAGAGAATAAAGAGAAATCCTTTAAGGGATTTCATGCCCATTGTTTCATTTGTGTTGGGAAGAATAAGAAGAAAAAACCCCAAAATGCAGTAAAGACAAAAGCTAATGGAACAATATGTCTTCAGCACTGCTGATTTATTTGTTTTGGGGTAATGACACTTTCATAGTGTGCTATGACTTGCTCTACATCCACCCACCATTCCAGTGTCGTATTCCTCCTCTTCATGCTCTTCTACAACACTTGTAAAGCTGCTGGCATTGGAGGAAGAGCGAGAAAGGTCCTGAGCTTCTGGGATGGAGGGAGCCCTGCAAGACATCGCCAAACTACACACCTGGGTCACTCTGAGCGCAGACACATCTGACTCTTCTTTTTACCATATTTGTTTGGGCAGCACAGAAAAAAAAGTCTAATCGATCCACTCTATAAATGTTAGATTTACAGCCTTTGGTTCGTGTTGCCAAATAATTTCTTCCCTGTAACAGTGTTGTCATTGCAATGTGAAAGTCCGAGCGGGGTGTGCACGGCACCCGAAGCAAATAAAGAGCTAAATCAGAACAAAGAATGTTTAAATGGTAACATCAGTAACATCAAAATAATGAATCAGATCATAGTCACCTGTTCTTTGTAGCAGTAAACTCTGGAGAGCTGTGATTAGAGGAGTTGTCTGATTTGTTTTCCTGTGACAGATGACTGCTTTCTGGTGTCCTCTGGGTGCTGGGTGACACCTCTCGGCTTTAATGGAGAGGAGGAATAGTGGTAAAAAACAGAAACACCAGGTTTAACAATGGATACATGCAATGCTTCACTGCAAAAACTGATATCTAAATAAGCTTAAACATCTTAAATTCGAGACATATTTGCTTTTTAAATTTTTTTTTAATTAAGATAATTATAATAATTTTTTTTAAATTAAGATAATTATTCATACTTAGTTTTTTTTTTAACTTGATTTAGAAACTCTCGACAAGCCAAACTTTCTTTTCGGTTGGCAGGTAATTTATCTTATTTCAAGGAAAATTTAGCTAAATTTTGTCATTTATTTTCTTATTTTTTAAAGCCAAGTTTTTGAAGGGTATGTCATTTAATTTGCCTTTTAAAACTTAAATGCTGCAAAACAGCTATCTTATCAAAAGTTGTCTGCACTTTGTGTTCATCAAAATATTGCTGCAACAGGGCTGAGTTTTTTACATGTATACATTACTGCCAAAAGATTAAGACAAAATTCAGTCTCTGGAATGAAAACAGCACACAGTAAGCAATTCTCTAAGTCAGTGGCTGTGTCCGAATGTGCACCCTAATCCCTACATAGGGCCCTATATAGTGGACACGCCATTTTGTAGGGGTGTCCG
>JBAMIG010000003.1:10349062-10361693 GCA_037177335.1 Kiunga ballochi
CCAACAGAATGAGGGCACTAGGTAGGGAGCTATATAGTGCAGCACTATGTAGTGAATGAGGGGTTAGGGCATAGCGTGTACATTCGGACACAGCCAGTGTTTTTCAACCCTGGTCCTCGGGGAACACCGTCCTGCGTGTTTTGGTTCCTTCCAACCTCAGCGCACCTTATTCTGATTTATTAAACTGCTCGTCAGGTTCTCTATAACTTTACTAACGACTCATTAATTTGAGTCAGGTGTGGTAAAATAGGGTTACCTTTAATAAAACACGTAGGGCGGTGTTCCCTGAGGACCAGGGTTAAAAAACACTGCTCTAAGTCAGGGGTGTCCAACTGAGTCCCTGAAGGGACGGTATCCAGCAGGTTTTTGTTGTCTCCATGCTCTGACACAGCTAACTGAAATTACTTAATTGGTTGATAAGCAGCATTTGGATCTACTTGATTTGCATCAGGTGTGTTAGTGCAGGTAAACAGCAAAACTTGCTGGATACCGGCCCTCGAGGACCGGAGTTTGACACATGTGCTCTAAGTCGCAATGAACCAACAAGACTTTGTAACTGACAAACTGCTTCCTGTAATGACTGAATATTTCATTTTAATGTCCTTCCACCCATCTGTTGCAACACAGTCTTCTCTTCACTACCCACTCCCTGCTGATCAGCATCGCTCTGTCCTCTCACCTCCTTTCTTGGACCTCCTGGATGTTCTCGATGCCGATGGCACTACTGCGGCGGGAGCTGAAGGGCCCAGATTTTTTCCTGGTTGGGCTTTTCCCAGGAATGATCAAAGACTAATGGTGGGTAGGGAGAGATAAGTGAGACACACAAGTTGGGGGGAAAAATAACAGATACAGCAAACATTACACACAGCACATGGCACATGGAGCTAGAGGAGAAAAAAGGCATCTACATATGTCGCATAAATCTGGAGAAAATGTGAAGACACATTTGAAATTTTGTTTTACAATTTACACTTGACTTTAGGCAAGAATCAATTTTATAATCTACATTCCTATTTCAGTACCTCACATGATGCATTAAATTCATACTGGTTAGTATATAAGTGGAAAAAATTCAGATAAAAATTCTAGTTTGAATTGAAAATAAAAGAGGGATTCTTTTTATAATTTTTTTCTTGCAATAGTTAAGAATAAAGGATAAAAAGAAACATACTTTTGGGTATATGTTGCAGTTGAACAATGTAACACACGAGAAAAAGCCCTAGAAATTACAGTAACCAAGCTTTAGCTCTGAGTCTATGATGGAGGATTTTTATCCTCCACAGGAATTAATACTGCACAGTTGGCAACACAAATTAAATGAATCAACTGAAATTGATTAGAACTGCAACTCAATAATTATACCAATGTACACTTACTAATCAATAAACGCAAAGGCGTAGGATATAAAATAAAAAAAACACAAGAACTAATCATTTTCTACTGGCATAAAGAAAATATAACAATTAAGACAATGAAAAATAAATAAACAAGAAGGGAGAAGATACAAGAACCTCTTCTATTGTTCCTATCCCTATGGCACTGCCTCGGCGTCCATATTTACTGGGACTTTTCCCCGGGACAAGCAATGACTGAGCCACATGAGGCAGGGCAAGGAAAGCAGAGAAAAAGGAGATGACAGATTTGAAAAAGCAAGAGAAGGGAGGAAAAGAAAAGAACATGTCATAAGATCTCATGTGCACAGCACAAAGAATTTGAACAGCAAGGTGAAAGGTAAAGGAGAAGACGTGATAAATAGGAATTCGTGGAAAAAGTTGGTGGCCAACATAAGAGAGCACAGCAGGAGCATCACCAAGGTAGCGGGCATGCTGGCAGTTTCAACCCTGAGGGATAAAGGGTGTTTACGGATGCATTCACAGGATTAAAAAGGGCTAAATAAGCTGACACAATCCAAACTGGTAGCTTTTATAAAAACGTCTCAGGAATTGGGTGGTAATCAGAATCAAGCTGAGACACAGCCCTGTCTTCGAAAGAGACACAAAAAGGACTGTTTATAGTTTTTGCCATGCATAGCTTATCCTCCAGCCACACATGCACCACAGCTTTAGCAAGAGTTGTTAGCATTAGCAAGGGGAAACAGTCATTATGAGCATATCAGCGAGGGAGGGAGTCTGGGTAGTCATACAGCTGCTCGCCTATAGGCTCACTTCAAGACTTAGGATGAAATCTATTTGGGGCTCATCAAACAATCAATCATCTTGTGTGGAAATGAAAAGAGAAACACATAAATAAATAAAATATACAGATAACTGGATTAATTGCAGTCTAAAAAGTAGTAATTCCAAACACCCTGGAAGCTTGCCTTTTTATGCAGCAATACCCATCTTACCCTAAATACAAATAATCAATTACTGAAATACAAAAAATGAGTTCAAGCTTCCTTTTTGCTTTAGTAAGAAAAGTGATTAACAAGAAGACTTAATGGAAAAAAGCAATCAGTGAAAAAGCTGCAACCTTCTAAAAAGGACAAGTGGATTTAAAGTGTCAGGAATGAAAGTGAGTGCTTGATGTTAACATCCCAATAAAAGCAAAGTGATACTAAGAGCCAACAGGAGTAATTTGCTAAAGTGCTGCATTTGAGGAGGAATGCTAGTTTAAGGAATTTTAGGTGTGTTCATTCACTTTCTGTGAAAATACTGTATCCAGAATGCATGTGAACCAAAACAGACTACTTACAATCCCTGGGGTTTTGGGGCTCTCTGCGGGATTGTGGGTAAAGCTGCCACTGTGACTAGTTGAGACTGTGTGTGCCTTCTTGTTACTGAGACCCATGGCATCCATAGACTGGCTTCTGCTGCGGATGACCCGCTACAGAGAGAAATAAGGAGACACTGGCTTTCAGTGGATCCTCTGCTGATACTGTGTGGAAACATGACACACTGATATTCCAAGGCCTTAGATGCTGCAAATAATAATTTCCTAATTAAATTTATGACTGTAACTAATTATGCTTCCAAATGCACATAGCATGTGTTGTTTTATATGACAGTCTTTAATAATGAATTGAATATTAGGTACATATTTGTAACTATGTTATATCATGATGGGTTTCAAAGATTTAAAAATATCTGTAGGAGTATTTTACACTAGACTGATCTAGATTGTAATCTTGTTAAATTTTCATTCCATTTCAGTATTTTATAAAAATCATTGGTCAGCTTGTATCTGACTTTTAAGCTCATGGATTGTTTCTTTTGAGGTACGGTAAGGGAACAGATGCAAAGCATAAACTGCCTTACCTTTGTTATAAACAGAAATATGTTTACTGACTTTTAAAATTTATTAAAAAACAGTTTACAGTAAGTTTAGCTAAAATAAAAGCTTCTGAAACACAAAAAGGCATAAATAGAGATTTATGCCCTCTTTTTGTTGACAGTATTGGGTCAAACTTATTATGAGTGAGGGATGTTTCAAGGAAAATAAAGATAATTCGCTCAAACTTGAAAACACATTAAATTAAATATTAAATAAATCTAAGTTCATTATTGTTTTTAAGTAAAACCTTAATTGCATGGATGTTGGAAAAAGGGAAAGTAACATGCAAATGTATGCAAGGCAAAGATTTTTTATTAAAAGGACAATAAAGTAGAGATGTAATTTCATCTGGAGTATAGTGTAAAGTTACACACAGTCTGTGTTGATCTCCAGTTCTGTGTTTACCAGCCAGTCACGTTTATGTGAATTGCCGCCTCTTTTCTCCTCTCACGTCCCTCCGCCCTCACTATAAAAGACCCTATAAAAGGATCCAGCAAGCAAACAATGGCACTGTGTATTGCTGAAGCTAAATTGTAGAGAAAGGAACAAAGTGTTAATCTGTAGACAACCAAGAGCCAGACCTGTATTAACACTGGGTTTGTATTTTTAAGGTGGGTGCTGCAAGAGCAAAGTGGCTTCAGTAGGACTTGGACCTACTAGAAGAGGTGAGTGTGTGTGCCATATTACAGGTTAAAATAAGCACATACCTGCATTTTATTGATTTGACTGTATGTAATACATTTTTTGAACACTTTGAGGCAGTGTAGGTCAACCAACAGTGAAGAGAGGCTGCGTGAGAAACATGTTGATTTATCAGAAGGTTATGAGGACTGGGTTTTGCAGTGGAAAAGAATAGGGCTTCTGCTTTCTAATAAGCGATCTTTAAACATGGGTGCATCTAGAGTTCAGGTTTGTGTCATGACACAGAATGAGTAAGAAAGCAAAACCAAAACAGTGACAGCAAAAAAACAAAGACACCACAAGATGCTTTTAAACTGCAGCACAAGGAGAAAGGGCGTGGAGGAAATCTTTACAGACATAATTTATGGATGTGTGACAAAGAAAGACAAAAGCAGTAAGTCAGTCCTTGACAGTGAAAAAGAGTAAGAGCTTATTTATGCAGAGGTAGTTCATACAATTTTGAAGAATGATGGATCTTGTAAATAGAGTGGTAAAAAACAAAGAGAACTATAGTTTTTACTGACTTAAGTTGCAAAAAAAAAATGCAGAAAAGATGGCCAAGATAAGAAGAAAAAAAAAACCCACAAAAATGCTGCCCATGGGGAGACAAACAAATTGCATCATCAGCTCCATAATGAGGTGTCATTAAATCGTTCATCAGGCGCACACAATCACAGATCCTACCACCACGGCTCAGGAGATGAACTTCACTTCACCACCCTAATGGTCATTGATGAAGCACTCTCAGTCAGAGGAAAGTGCCTTTGACACACAACAGGACACTTCACAGCCTCAAAAGCCCACCATCCTGCAAAAACACACCCCGATCCAACAGTCTGAGCCAAGAGAGGAAAGCAAATGCCACAGGACTGGTCCTTTGAGATACTACAAATTTTCTATGCTATGTTTTCTCATGTGTGAATACCCAGAATCCCAGCCAACAGACAGGGGAGGTACAAAAATCATCCTAAAAGTTTTTTTTTTCTGCTCATCACCATTCTCTCATTCTTTCTCATGCATGTGGAGTTGCAGATTACCGGTGCACCATACATCAAATGAGGAATGATCCTGTACCTTAAATGATTCAAAGAAGCCACCGCCTCCTCCTCCACCCCCGTTCTCCAGCTTATCGTCATCTCCACCCAGACCCATCATGCATTGACTGTTAATGTGCAGCTCCTCATACAATGTTTCCAACAGGGCCGAACGTGTGCGCTCCTGCTCAGAAACACAGAAAATCTTTTCTGAAGACTTAACTTTCAGTACATTTATAATTGCCTATTAGACTTTGTGGATACGTTCAAACAACATCTGGATGATAAGCATCTCCATTACAGCAGTCATGATTTTTGCTGTTGAAAGGTCAGAGTGGCAATAAGCCCACGTTGTCACTTCTTATCAAGGGTACAGCGAGCAGGATGGAGACTTTTGCAAACAGGTGTGTACGCAGGAGCAAACACACAGATACACGCTAGGTCTGAATACTCCCATGACAATGTTTGCTTCTCACTTCAAGCTTGGCAAACTTCTCAGCCTTGTAGCAGGCATATTCTGCATTGATGAGCTTGGTGAAGAGGAACTCGTGGAACTCAGGGCCCTGATGAAGGTAAATACAGAAGATGAGCTAGAATGAATGCAAATCAATAATATCTGGTTGTAAAATCTAACTGTTTTCATGTATTTTTGTAGCTTATTACCTTTTTGAAGATGGCCGGGTCAGGCAGCGCAGGCCCAAAGAAAGGTACATCATCCCTTGCCGTCACTGACACCTAAGAGGAACAGCAGATAAGAGAAAAGGCTCCATGGAAATTTAACTGTCAAGAATATTTATTTAATGATGTGGGAGTGAATATTAAAAATGTTTTATTATGTCTATGTAGAATTTGCTTTGCTTGAAACCAACCTTGTAGGTGACATTGTCTGTGCACGCATTCTCCACCTGCACAACCACATATGCATGCAGGAAGTTGGATTGGATCATGTCTGGTACAAAGGGTGTGTTTTCCTCCTGGAACACGATGGCTACAATATCATTGCCTATGTGTCTCTTCCTCTGCAGCTGGGGGCACAGAGAAAAAAATAACAACAGGGGGAAATATCTCAAACAACCTAGTTTAGCATCACTATCCTGTAAGAGACTTATTCTCAGGATCGACACTGAAAGATTGACTGAAAATAAACAAACTGCACAGTCCCAGAAGTGAGGTGGAGATTAATTTGATCCCGAAGTACAACATCCTCTCTGAGATGCATGACACTTCAGTCTTACTGACAGTCAATTATATGGAAGTCTTTGGATCTCACAGTTCTTGTGCCAAATATATACAGTAATGTAAAAAAAAGTGAGTCATCTTAAGATGATAAAGTTTAATGTATCAGGGCATATTTATTCTGTTCCTACTGGGATCTTTAAATGAGAAAAATAAAACACATGAGATATTATAGCATGTAATTACTCATGTAACAGAAACTAAACAGAAATTCAGAAGCAGTGTTTGAAAACATCTTTTGCCCGATGAGTTTTTACAAAAATTAAGAGAGTAAGTAGCTTCCAGGTGCTGCAAACCAAAATGTTACAGATTAAATAATCCTTAGCAGGTTGAGCGTGTCTATAAGAGGAGAGGTTTGGGCAAATTTCTCGTCCTGATTTTACAGGAGTATGTTAACATGATACTAAAGAGGAAAGACACCTATATTGATTTAAGACTTAATATGGGAAATAATTGGTGAACATCAGGGAAGAGCTATGATGCCTTATCAAAACCATTTAGCAGTTAACCATTTTACAGTTTAAACAACTTATCACATGTTTAACCCAATGCCAGTCTGTGAGTTACAGCTCATTTACAGTTCACGTAGATAAACAATAGACTGAACAGCTATAGCTATCTTAGAGGCTCTATCTCTAAGCAGTGAAGCTCAATCTGGATCTGAACAAAGCAAATATGTTCTGAAACAGCGTCCTTTGGACACATGAGATAACGGTGGTAATGCCAAGCAGCATGTTTGGTGAAATCAGGCGTAACAACAGCCCAACATGATAACAGCTGCTAAGCACGGTGGTGAAGATCCAATGGTTTGTCCTTATTTTGCCAAAGCACCTGGAAACCTTGCAGTCATTAATTCAACATTAAACTACTATACTATACCATACAGTCATTTAGCAGACGCTTTTATCCAAAGCGACTTCTAAAGGATAATTTTTTTAACCATAGTTATTTTCCTAACAGGCATGACTTGTGGGTGGGAGGAAGCTGGAGTACCCGGGAGAGAACCCACGCACGCATGGAGAGAACATGCAAACTCCACACAGAAAGGCCACTGGACAACCCACCCCAGCCTATGCTTGAACCAGCAACCTTCTTGATTTGATTTTAACTTTGTTTAAATGATGTAGCAGGAGCTTAACGCCCGTAATGCCTAATGTATTATATTTGATGCATACTGTTTCTGAAACATTTTGCATCACTTTATGGCAGAAACCTTACTCAAAACAATGTTGTTCAGTATGTGGAATTGATGTCTTGCACCCTGGTGAAAACCAGAAAGCAGAAATTACACTGTAATAATTTCGACCAATTAAAGTAATAAATAGTGCAAAAAAAAGTTTTTTTTCTTCCAGATTTTTATTAAAGAGGCAAATAAAGTTTTCAGATTTTAAAGATGGGCTGATTCTGTCCAGTTCTTCTTAATTCACCTATTAAGTAGTTAAGAGAACAAATTGAACAAAAATATTCTCGCTAACCTCAGTGAACAAGAGAAAGCAAAAGTCCCTCCACAGTAAAGTGAGAAACTGATAATGCCATATATAATAGTAATTGCTGCTATAAGGTGTTTCTGCATAAATCATGTATTGTATTAAGATATTTTTTCAGCATCCTGGCTATATGTTTACTGAATAGGTTTTAGCATGCTGTGGTGTGTCATAGTTTTGTTAATTTGACACTGAACTGATTTTAAAACACTGGAAAGAGAAGATTGAGTCGAAATCCTTATATTGTATGTAAAAACACATATTTAAATAATTTAGTCAATTTCACAATACTGTGGTGTGCTTACTATAGTAATTTATTATTCTTAAATTTCATCTAATTATCATTGTGTGTTTTAAATTTTGTTAATAATATGAAACAATGGGAAAACAATTAAAGCAATGCAAAGTCAAATAAAAACTAAGAGATTATTACACAGATGTTTTTGTGTTTTGTTGTTATGAAAAGGTCTCAAGTTGTCAAAAGGTCCTTTAGAGGATAGAAAATTTGTGCTCAAATAAGTGCTTTATAAAAACAAAGCCAAATTAACCTTTTTTAAAAAAGAGTGGTTCTAATAGTCATTAAGGACATTTTCTCCTAACGTGAAAAAATATTTATATTGTCTCCTCATTCCTTTTGCAAGGAACCAGTTTCCAAAGCTTCCACACATTTCTGAAGGAGATGACTTCACTTCCTTTTCCACGTTATGCATGCAAATTTTATTTTGCAGTAGTTGGGGCAAATGTTGTGTTTGAGTCTTGGCACTGCCCCAGATTCTGTTTTCAGCCAGTAAAAATAATCTTAGATGTCAGTAAATATCAGAATGTCAAAGTGTATGCAGTTCAGGCAACCGAAATGGGATTCTTATCATGGAGAGTGTGACCCAAATCATTCTGCTGCATGTAAGTAGAGGAAAGATGAATCAGATTTTGCAAACTGATATAATTTGGTGATATAGAGAAAGGATCATTTTCACTGTGCAGACTCTTCAAGCATAAAAGGACCTTTTCGGAAAAGCCCCAGAAAACTGCAACCTTCTACAGCACTGTACAACCTCTGTACCTCATCGCTCATTACACTATTTACCACTCTCAAGTAGCACCATTATTAAAAGCTAAAACAACTCAGGTGAACTTTGCTGCCTCGTTTGTCAAATGCGCCCGCTCAGTTGCAAGCACAGCCCAGCAAAGTACATATTTCATCTTGGCGTAAGACATTTTCCACTCACAATTCAGTTACTTTATAGTCTTCTTCTATTACAACCAGTTTACTTTTAAGTATGAGATTGACTACCAGCCTTGAAACATATCAGAAATGTGAAATATTGAATAAGAATACAGTAACTCTGAAATCAGTCTCACCTCACCCCAAATGTTCACAGCTATGCATCAATGAATGAAGATAAAAAGCTCTTAATTGGATTTGTTGTTAGTTATTGATAGATGACTAAATTTTACCAGAAAATGACAAATTATAGAGAATTTTTTTTCTAAAAATCTAATAATAAACTTGTTGGCTTAAAACAATCTCATATCATTAATTATCATGTCAAACTTTGTAATTCAAATAAAATATTAACATTGAAAATAGACCTCTGAGAAAATATTGACAATTTTAAATGGATAAAGGTAAATATGGCAGCAACTCAGCCAAGTTACTATTGTGTCATCCTCTAGGTTATTACACAATAACTCTCAGTCTTAATAGTCCCTCACACATGTTGCGTTCTGAGCTGTGACAGTTGAATAATATTAATCCTATTTTCTCAATGCTGCCAGACTTCACCTTTCCTTTTCACAGTTAGACACACACTCTGAAAGCACACCTTGAGACATTTAACATCTGTTATTACTCTATAACCTTTTAAACAGGAGGCCGTTCAGCCAGGTTAGATAAATACTCAGCTTTCTTCATCTGAAGTAACTCCATCCTATTGTGTTGCACTTTGCTTTCTTTTCCCAGTTCCCTGATGAATCATCACATGTGGGTGTTGTTTATACCCTCTGCTTGCCTCTCTGCATTGGAAGTATGAACACTATAAGCAGAGTTACTGTGGCAACAAAATTCAAACATCCAAACAGAAAAGTGAAGCTAAGAACTAATGCAACTTACTGCAATGCATCATCAAAGAGAAGAAAGTCATTAGCTGCAGACCAACAGAGTCTCAAAAGTTGAGGAGGAAAAATTGAAAAAATTGAAGACACAGTAAAACACATAAAACTAAATTTCTCAAGAACAGCTAATAAATAACAACAAATCTGCTTTGGAAACAAAGTGGCTTTGTAAATTTCTGCACATAAATGTCTGTAAAGCTTTCACACGCTAAATGTGGTCATGAAAAAACATATATTTATATTTATTTCTGTAATGGCTCATTAAAAACAAAAATTAAAGGGATAATTTAGTTGTACTGGGCTGACATGGCAAATAATTCAATAACGGTTCCCATGTGAGAAAAGCTAACTCCAAAATGGATTATATAGCATATTGTTCATCACTAAGATTTGATAGTTTTGTAATTGGCACAATTTGAAGTATAAAACTGTTCTTTAAATCATGCTTGTGTTCTGGTGTACATACTCAAAGATTTTAAAGAAGGAAAAATTTAATTTGTTTAGTTCAGGTTTATGAGATGGTCATCCAGTTATTGACCTAACATGTTAAGCTGATCCCTTTCTATTTGAATACTCGTTATAGCTTTCTGGGAGAAAGTGAAATACAGACTATATGAACACACCTCCCCTTTAACTCCAATAGGGAGGTGTGTCCAAACCTTTGACTAGCATGTTAAATTTGATCTGTCAGATTTTAATCAGCAAGATGAATTGGTCATGGTAATGCCTTGCTGTTAGTTATTTGGCATGGAATTACTCCATCTACTATAAGGATATGTTTAGACAAGAGTTTGAGCTTATTGTTGAGGTTATTTTTGAGGTTGAACAGGCCAGGCCAGTGTTGCTAGCTTAAATGCTGCTATAACTACTGTTTTCCTCATCTCAGTAGGGCAGTTGTCTACTAATTGGGAGACGAGTGGCTTGTTACCCCACTTGTCCTCTGGCCACAAACTGGACCCTTAATTACTTCGAAAGCACATCTATCATGTATGTTCAAGATGTGTGTCATCAAAAAATGCAACAAAACCTGGGTCAATGAGCCCTGAGAGAAATGACTAATCTAATAATTAATTTTGTTTTACCATAATAATTAATTACACCTACAATGGGATTTTGGTAACACCTGGAGGTGTCAGAGAGGGTTTAACAAATAACACACTCAAAAACACAAGCTGCAAGATGATTGATGACAGAAATGTTAATGTACCTGCTGTGAATCTCCTTCTGTGTAAGGCAGCTTTGTGGACACATGAAACATTATCTCCTTATTATGGAAACTTGTGTAGATGGATTCTGTCCCCGTCTGTCCATGAGTGACATCGAGCCCACCCCTAAATCTGGAGAAGCAAAGGCACAAGATTTAAGAGCCGAAAGCATAAATTAGTGAGAGACAAGGGATAGGACATGTACAATTTAGAAGAAAAGACAAGGAGAGGTGCAGAGCCTAGACAGGGGACAAGAAGAGAGATGAAGAGATGCTGTTACTGGGACACAGGTGCATGCTCTCAAAGCTCTCTTTCCACCACAATCATTCATCATTGGGAGAACGCCAAGGGCGATTCATCTGCCTACTCAATCACAATGTCAGCTTCACTGCAAATATCAGCACACTAAGTTATTTTTTTCTTAGATTCACATATATCCCTCACTGATCAGACTGGGTGTCTGCTTAAGGTGTATGTTTGTTCATATGCTTCAGGGGAAAATGAGTTAACCAAATTTCATAAAATAATATTAAGTTAAAATGTAGTTGAGATTCATACAGACCCTTTAAAGTCATGAAGCTCAATCTTCTTTCCAAGAAACTCCAAGAACTCTATAAAGGCAGGGCTTTCTTCCATATTTCCAAACAACTCCTCTTCTGATGTCTGCAAACCAGAAGCAAACTGTATTTTCAGGGGAATGGAAACTTCAAAAGTTAAGACAGATTAGCTCCAGTGTCTTTGAGCACATTTACCTGGCCAAACCTTTGATAAATTACTCCAAACTTAAAGTTGTTGCTGATTACATGCTCATCAAATGTGACAATGAGCCTTGATGCCTGAGGATGAAAGAAAGGGTAGCTTTTGTGGAGATTTTATAATGCTGGACTGATGATGGGAAGGAGGGAACAAATGACTAATGCCTACCTTTGGATAGAGGACAGGGTAAAACCTATCTACATTGACTTCTTCAAAAACAAGCTGAAAAATGAAGAAAGTTATTCTGATTAATTTATTTTCACACATAATGAAATGGCATTTGATAATATGTTCAGTGTTAGTAATTACCTTTGCCATCTGAACCACATTGGGAAACTCAGTGAGGCAGGAGATGGGAATCACATCCTGATGGGTTTTTAGCTTTGTTCTGAAAAGGAAAAAAATGAAAATGCACACTGCTCTATTTGAAATTCAAAAAAGGTTTTGCAGGTTTAGGACTTCTATCTATAATTCTTTGCCTTCATCTATGTGAACTATTAACATAAATAAAACCATCGATCCATTTTCTGCAGCTTATCCGAGGTCGGGTCGCGGGGACAGCAGCTCAAGGAGGGAAGCCCATACTTCCCTCTCCCCAGCCACATTCACCAGCTCATCTGGGGGGACCCCGAGGCGTTCCCAGGTCAGTCGCTAGATGTAATCAGTCCAGTGTGTCCTGGGTCTTCCCCGGGGTCTCCTCCCACAAGGACGTGCCCGGAACACCTCACCAAGGAGGCGTCCAGGAGGCATCCTGACCGGATGCTCGAGCCACTTCATCTGGCTCCTCTCGATGCGGAGGAGCAGCGGCTCTACTCTGAGTCTCTCCCGGATGGCCGAGCTTCTCACCCTA
>JBAMIG010000003.1:10375234-10393710 GCA_037177335.1 Kiunga ballochi
ATATATATATATATATATATATATATATATAAATAAAATGTATTTTAAGACAATACGTTTATACTAAAACAAAGCTGACACTTCTGCAGCTGCACGTCTGCATGCGACTAACAGCACTGCAGCATTTTTTATTATACATAATATGTGGCCTTCCATATACAGTTTTGCCACCAAAGGAAAACATATTTCTTAAGCATTTTATAAATGGAGTTTATATATGTTGCTAACTTAGAACATTACATATAAATTGCTGCATCATAAAAGTAATCATGTTGACAATGTGATACAAGAAACCAGTATGTATAAAAGGAGAACACCTTCAATATTAATGCATGATTTAAAAAAAACATGAGATGTCATAAATCAACTATTTCCAAATGTTGTAATGTGAAATCATTGCAAGCTTTATTACTATGTGATATATATAATCGCTTTGTCTCCATTGGTTTGTTTAAGACAGGAACAACTGCTGCAGATCTATATTTGTCTCATAAGCCTGTGACAGAGGGCACAAACTCTTCTGTCAGACGCCATGACAGCCTGCCAATGAGAGCTACCGCAGTGGGAGCATCAGAGGCCTTTCACCTGGGGCTAACATTTGCGGGATACGGTGAGCCAGAAAAAGAGTGGAAAGCAGTGGGGAATTCAAATGAACAGATGGAATAAGGCTAAAGACTGCTAACACTGTTGTAGTGTAACTGGATTCAGCCATCACCATTGCAAAATACCATCCTTCTGCTGTAAAAGCTGGAGTTAAATGGTTGTTGTATGGTTAATAATTCTAATATTATTATAGGATTTAATGAGTACTACTTTATTTGAATTGGCTGGTAAGTGGATAAAATTAGTATTTAAAAGAAAATGTACCAGTCAAACGTTTAGACACATGTTCCCATAGAATTTGCCAAATATTTGGACTGGTATTGTGACTCTATACCACATGATAATAAACTACAGAGAGTTTGTACTAATATCTTTATCACTAAATGTTTATCAAGACGTGTAACTGCAGGCACCTGAAAGGAAGGCCTAACTGCATGTGCCTGTGTAAAAGAATATTTGTGTCTTTCACCAAACAACTCAAATGGTAAAAATGTTCATCTACACTGGAAACTGAAGAAACAAACTGTTAAAGCAGTAGAGGTGGATTTCTTTCACATTCTTGCTTAATGTACCACTTCAGTTGCTCTACATTCTTGGGTCTTCTTTGCAGTACATTGTACTTCATAATGTGGCACACACTTTAGATTGGAAACAGGTCTGGACTGCAGGCAGGCCAAACCAGAGCTCGCACTAATACTACAAAGCCCTGTTGTTGTAACTTGTGCAGGATGTAGGGTGATAGTTTTTTGCTTAAATAGGCAGGATCTAACACACCCCCATACCATCACAAATGCATATTTTTTAACTTTACACTGAATGCAATTTGGATTGTCCTTTTCTCTTGTGGTCTTCAGGATTTCCAACCTTCCTCAACCTTTCTTGTCCCTGTCACAGCTTTATTTGGAATCTGTTGGAGCATCAACTCCAAAATGAATGAGTACTTGCCAAAAAAAACATGTTTAACAGTTTGAATAATAGATGCTGTGTCTTTGTAGTGTATTGCAATGAATAAAGGTGAAAAAGGAATAGGAAATTCCTTAATACCAATTTTATTAACGTTTTTAAATTGGGGTTGTGTGTTTACATACGTCAAATTTAATACACTCTGTCCAACATTTAACTAGAACTGAATACAACTTTAGATTTTTATTTTTATTTATTTTGAGTGAAGGTTTTTAAAATTCTGAAGTTTAACCAAACAGACTAGGCCACAACATTAGGAAGCATTTATCTCCACTGCTGTTGAACTTCAAAGCTGTTCCTTTGTTTGCGGCTGTCTGCTGTCATTTAAGCATCAGGGCTGATCCAACTAATTCCACCCAGTTTATCTGTGGTTTCATCAGTGGCAGATGTCTTTTCAGCAAGTTCAGTTTCCCCATTTGGACTGAGTTTCACTCTATCGAGTTATTTTCTGACTACCTCTAACATTATGAAACATACTTCACACTTTGGCTCTGCGATGGACTGGCATCCCATCCAGGGTGTACCCCGCCTCTCGCCCGTTGACAGCTGGGATAGGCTCCAGCCCCCCCCGCGACCCCGTTAGGGACAAAGCGGTAGAAGATGGATGGATGGACTTCCAACTTTCCAAGGTCAATTTCACTAACTTAGTGTGTTATACACTGCTATTTAAAAGTTTGGACACTATTATATGTGAAGGGGATCTGTATCCATACTTCTGACTGGGGCTGTACACTGTCTGGCCAAAAGAGGTCACTACCAAAGAAAAAGGTCACACTACTATTTTGCTAGACTGGTTTTAGATATGATTATGGTACGCATTTGCTGTGTCACTGTTTTGTTAAACTTCTGCAGTTTCACAACTTTTATTTGATGTGCGCTTCAACTGGGAAGTGGTGAAAAGCAAATCGGCAAGAAGAGGCAAGACCAGGTAATCACGCTGATATAGATGTTAAAGATCAGCTGATTGTCTTCCATGACACCAAGACTCCTGGCACTAGTGTGCAAGAATCAAACTGCACACTTATCTGTAGAGGTAATGACTATCTGGATAGACAATAAGCTCGGTCTTGGACAGATGTAGTTGCAGTTCTTTCATTTATGTGGAGATATCAGCAAAGCATGCTGATATTTGGACTGAGACGGCTGTGATCAGTGAGAAGGAAAGGAAAAGCTAAAAGTTATTTGCATATGAATGCAAGCCAGAGCTGATAAATACACTGAGTGAGGAGGTGTACAGTGGGAAGAGAAGAGTAGCAAGCATCATGCCCTAAAAAACAACCCTTTTGTCAATCCATGTGATCTGCACACTTCCCCAAAATACTCAGAATGATCTTCCTGTGAGGCAGAACCGTTCCTAGGTTTTGACCCTGCCAAAGGAAATGGACAGATCCAGAAGTAAGCATCCAGGATTGTCAAATGAATCTGACAAGCCAGTAAAATCAGTAACTGACAGGAGTGTAGTTTTAGTGGAGTGACCCTGTTAAAGCCAGATGAATATGGATAGAACAGATTGTTTTCGTGGAGGGACCTGACTGACAATGGTAAGCTGTAGTAGGTTTGACAAAAATGGAAGAAGTGAGACCAGGGCTGGGTTGAGTGTGGGTTTCTTCAACAGCAGGATGACCAAAGCTTGTGTGAAGGCAGATGGAAGGACACTGGATTTAAGAGGGGAGTTGATAATATGGGTCTGATTGGAGATAAAATGACTTTAATGCTTCCTAAACCAATCTTTCACAGTTTGAGTATGATGAAGCCTGGAATGTGGGAATATATCTGTGCCATAAGAGAATAAAAAAAAACACTGATGGAATAACCTGGTCATTCAGCATATTCAGGTAGTGAGCTTACCTCATTCTTTGGGCACAAAATGTTGTTGATGCTAGAACAGCATTAACAACAAAATGTGATATTGTTGCTACCTGACCAACTGTACTAAGCCTCGATCAAAGACTGGCCCAATTTACTTGCACAGCAGGGTATAAGCATGATTGCTGCATCACCCTATCATTAGTCTAGAACAGGACATATCTGGACTCATTGGACCACACAACTTTCTTCCATGGGTTCAGAGTCCAACCTTTATGTTCCCTTACAAATTGAGGGTTTTTACTTTGGTTAGCCTCCCAGATGAGTGGTTTTCTAATGGCTACACAGCTGTTCAATCTCAATGCCTCAGATTTACTTTGCACTGTTCATTTGGAAATTTCCTTACTTTCACAATCAAAAATTACCCTTAGCTATAATACGTTGGGTTTTTCTACCATCTGATTTCATGTTTAAATTTGAAAGTTTATTCACTGATCACCATCATTCTTAATTTCTTCCTGGATGATGATGTTTCTTCTCTATCCTTAGAGATTTAAATATTGTGGCAGGAGGTTTTGTCTGGTAATAACTCTTTCCAGATCAGACAAGGAAGAATAAAACAAAGGTTAATGAATTGGTTGAAAAGAGTTGTTTCACTCTGATTTTTGGTACCTTTAATTCAAACACTTCTAAAAAAATAATCAGGCTTTTTTTTTCTTTTACCTTAGAAAGTGAGGAAAGAGGAAAATGACAGTAGGAGTGTGCCAGTGGGGTATCTATTTCATCAGAGATACGAGGAATTCTTCCATCTTGTTTCCTGTGAGTTGGAGAGGAAGAAAGAGTGGGAACAGAGAGAGAAAAAAAATGACTGAAAGCCTTGAATAGAAATATTTATTTAAGCAATAAGTGCATGGGAACATCCACAGAACAACTGACTCATGATGTTCCCACTGCCAGGAAAAATAATGCTTTTATTGCGTCATGATGCACTTCTTCATTGCAAAGTCACTCAAAAGAGTTCTCATTGTTGTTTAAAGTATTTGCCTTCATACAAGCTGGACTGAAGGTGATGAGATGAGGGCAATTAGAGGTAACACTGTGAAATGTAAGCAATCAGGAGAACTGCATGCAGGAGGACAAAGTGCAGCAACGAGGAAGAACAAAGTGAAAATTGATATAAAGCGGAAGAAGAAAGGACTCTCAGCTTTCATCTCCCAACCCGCTGCCCTCACCACTGTTTCTCTGTTCTTTTCAGCTTCCCTCTCTTCTCACTGTGATCGGAGTGAATTACCAGTCTGACTAGAATTCTGGTCACAGCATATTACTTCACACTTCGTCTCACACAACAGCAAGTTGCTAGAGCTGGCAGTCCGTCTGTGCATGCATCCTGTTCTCAAACCTGCAAGAGAGGTCATTTCTTAACGCTGCTTTGGAACAAAAGAAACATAACAATAGCACAATCTCATTTCTGGGTGCGAATGGAGTAAGACTTAGTGAGGAAGTGTGTACTCACATTCCCATATTTCTGTCATTCTGCCATCATAACACAAACCACAGTGGTTCAAAGGTGGGTAAACTAAAATGAGAACCTCTACAGATTGGTCTCTCTCCAGCAGCACAATACATAAAAACACCTAATCTATTACAACATGAGCAGAATCTAAAGGCTGAGAAACATAGTTTCTCTCTCATGACAACAGACAGCTGACTGAAAGAGAGGTATATAAATCTGGATTTAATTTACCCCTTTCATTTCCTCTGATTTCTGTTCAATTTGAAAAAATAACCAAAAGGAGAGTGATATATATCTCCTGTAAACAGTTTATTTGAAATAAAACAGCTAGAATACAATCAAAATACAATGTCAAATAGTTTTCATTGTTCTTTTTAGCTAAATGATGGAACAACTATATCTATATAAGCACTTAGGTTCTTTAAATGTTAGAATTAAAGATAATTTTTGGATCATTTTTGGATTCTGTGCATTTTCTAAGATTTTATTAGAAAAGCAATAATTGGATCATCGACAGTGAGGCAGCCTTTTTTGTCCTAGATCTTCATACATCCTGACTAATTTAAACCACTGTGCACTGAGTTTAATAGTATAAAGGTTTAACAACATTAATTGGTTTGGGTTGGTTCTGTCTGATTTCAAAAGGAGCAGGCCAGTGGCTTAAAGCTACAAAACATGTCTAGGATTATTGACTCTACCATCCAACTTATTCTAAAGAAAGCTGAGCATGATTGACCTGAAATCTGTTTTTAATCAATGCAAGTAACAAGTTAAATTTCTAGTTAACGCAGGACCCAAGACAATATGTTTGCATGATAACATGATGATTAAGGTGGGTTCAAAAGTAAGTGATAGCTGTGACAGCTGTTTTTATTGATTGATGAAATCAGGGAACTCATTTGATTGAATTAAAACATCAATTAAATCAGTAAAATAATTTAATTGATCAATGAAATCTGAGGCAACCAGTAATGACATTTGTGTTTAATTCTATGATATGTATTTAGTAAAGCTTAGTGGGCAGAAAAATTATGATTTCAACTTATGTTAGAACTGATATAAGCAAAACAGGATGCATCAACCATCAACCTTCATTCAACATCAGTTTGTATGTATTTCTGGCTTGACAGTATCACTCGGGCATCCCAGTAGTGTAAAGACATACACGTTAGTTGACTTGAGTCTCAAAGTTCCTGTTAGCAGCAGTGAGTGTGAGCCTGGTAGAAAATGAGTTTTTCAAGATTACAAGATATTTTATCTGTAATTTTATATGTTATTTTGAGAAACAGTAATTATGTCAAGATCACGTAATGCTAAAACATTCTTCCATGGAAAATCTTGGCTTCTATAATACTCTGACCATCACACAATAAACACATCGTTAATTGCCAAATTCAGGTTTAACAACACATTAATACTGTAATTTGATTTTGTAAAGTCTAAAATTGGACAAGAGTATTCAATTGTTTATCTGCTGCTCTGAAGGAACTGAAGCGCTCTGGTTGAGTAGATTAGTTATCAGCATCCACAGTGCAAAGAACCCATGAGATATGTACATAATCTCAACTAACATAGAGCACAACCCAAAATGCATTTATCTAGTCAACGTCATCAACCATCATCCAGCTGGAAGACCTATTGTTCTGGTACTTTTAAAAAGCTCTTTTAAGTTTCTGAATAAAAGGGAAAAAATCCAAAAGAGGAAAATCAGACGATCAAATTGTATTTCGTCTGCTGAGGAAATACACATGCCAACATTATTAAAAGATCAGTGATCATCTGCCTGTTTGAACTGAATATACTGTCTCTACCATACATCTTACTTTTATTTTTTAGCACTATGCTGTTTTAATATATATTTTTCCTGTGCTACAAGCAGTATTTAACACCTTTTCCTTTTTTATTTCTCTACATGGAGCATGATCCTGCGTCAAAAAAAAAACTGAAGTCACAATCAGCAGATTGAATGAATGAATGAATGAATTGTCAGACTAAATTATAGAAACCAAACAGTCATATTTTGGGGAAACAATGTTTTGAGAAAACAGGGTAACCATACTATCCATTATTTATTTTCAAACTATAGTTTAGCAAAAAAAAAATGTTATTTTAACATGTTGTGAACAGTAAAGCTTGTAGTAAACTTGAAGATTAAACTCTTGAAAAATGTTTTAAGCATATTAGTTATTATTTAGTTTTGTCATTAAACAGAAAAACTAATGGAAACATAATTTTAAAAAAGGATATCAGTAGGCCTAGAAGTTTGAGGCCATACAAGCATCTGCATGGACATCTAAGTGGAAAAACAGAAAGAAGGATGCACACTGAGCAAGAGAAGGCTGAAGAAGATGCTTGATTTCAAGTATTTCTTACCTTGTTTGTAATGCAGTTAAGAAATGTCGGCTAGAAAGAGTGTTGAATGTCAACTTCAGTACTGGAAAACCATGGAGATCTCAAAGATCTTTTAAAAAGGCCTACAAGACTGCAACCTATGGATCAGTTTTGCAGTTCTACTGCAGTAACAGCTGGACATACATGACATTTATGAGGAATCACCACGGAACATGATTTCTTGAATTTTTAAAATAAGCATCAGAACTGTATAAATTATATAGTGACCCACGCAGCGTATCAACCAAGATGTGGGGTACACGCTGCATGGGTGTGACAAGGTTCTCGGCCCACCAACAAATCAGACTCAGTCGCTTCTCAGTTGTGTTGGTTTATTGACTGGTGTACTCCCAAAATGTGCTCCACAGAGCAAAATTAGTGCTCCAAGGTTTCAGTGAATCTATATAAATATTTACAATGAACGGTTCTTTGTTATCAGGAACATTACAAGTTACAAGTTCAAATGAAAAACTCTGTTGTCAGCACTGCAACCAAAACACATCCTCTTCCTCTCTCTGCTCTCTCTGAATGAGCTCCTTATATGTTTTAAGCCTTGCCCTTTTCATAAATAGTTCATGTTTAGCATAATCCTTATTTTTTTTTCAACCAGGAAAATGGCTACAAAAATAACAAATTCTACGTAATAATTCACATTACTTTTGTTCATCACAACCCCCTTAAATACATATTACATGTTTTTACTTTTAAATACACTTGACACGAAATGGAGTGATCACATGTTTGTAATGTCACTTCCTCTATTTTATCATGTCGGCTTTTTAACAGCTGCTTGAACTTTGTCTCTGTTTGGATCAAAGCCGCGGTGTAGACAGGAAGAGGATGGTAAGTAAACTGTAAACGCCTAGCAAATTATTAAGTGTGCACCCTTAATAAGTTGCAACTGAAGTTGGTGGTATTGGTGTACGTTTACATCAACTGTCAGGCTTTAATCAGCACGAGTAACTCGGCTATAAAGACAACCATCAACCATCATTCAGGAAAGCTGTGTTAGTTGGGACTTTGTGGTTACAGCTTCCCATCGATGATCTCAGAGATTTTCTTTGCTGTTGTGGATTTTGGTTATGGTGTGAGTTTGATTGGTTCTTGTTTAATTTTAAGTTAACTGTTTGGTCTTTGTTTTTGTATCTTTTATTTAAGCTGTTTTAGCTTTAGTGTTTGCTACTATAACAGGAACTAACAGGGGCCTGTTGTGTATGTGTGTATTAAAAGGTTTGGAAATAAACTTGATTTTTCTTTTTCTGATAAATTCTTTGTTTTGTCTGTAATGTTGCCACCCTTTCTCCCCCTGGACAAACTTCCTAAGGGGGAGGTTGTTAAAGATGGATGGATGGATGGATGGATGGATGGATGAACAATAAATGAAAATGAAAGATGAATGAAATGAAAGATTGACCAGGGAATGAAAAGATTTTGAGGTCTTGAAAAATGAATGAAAAATTTTCAGGGAACCCAAACATTTTTATGTCTCTGTAGGCATTTACAAAGACATATGACTAAAACTGTGTGTATACATTATACAAATGCAAGATATGAGCTTGCTTTGATCGATTTAATTAGTTTTTTCTCAAAATTTGCTCTGCATAGACTAAATGTTAGAAAAAGATGAAGAAATTTGTTTATTATTGTCGACTAATGTAAGCCATCCATTCATCCATTATCTACCGCTTTGTCCCTAACAGGGTCGCGGGGGGGCTGGAGCCTATCCCAACAGCCAACGGGAGAGAGGCGGGGTACACCCTGGACAGGACGCCAGTCCATCGCAAGCCCAGAGTAGTTGCGAAAGAATAGTGTAACATCAGATGCTTTCTAATCATTTGCATTATATATTACAATGTCTTTCTGGATAAGCACCTGCTTTAATGTTCATTCCAGCCAGTAGGTTTCTAAAAGGGATACTGAAACTAAATCCATCAATAATCCTCTGTTTACGAGCAGAAGCCTCAAAGGATTACTGGGTTTATGAGCTCGGATAGGAATTTCTGCAGTTCAACCAGGACACATGCTGTGCAAGAATACCAATGACATCAACAAAAAAATGTTTTAAAACCAATATTTGGAGACTTTGAATTTGTAGTTAGGTTAGTGTGATCACAGAGTACACACAGATCAACCAAAAGAGACCATCTTAAAGGTCAAAGTATGGGTCAATTGACTGTCTCATCAAATATTCATTTTCTCTGGAGAGTTTTATCTTTGGGAGTAGGAATGAAAGTTTCTTGTCACACGTTTCATTTGCTGTCAAGGTTTACAATACTTTCAAAGCGACATTATAAAGGTTGACCTTTTTTCTTTCATTTGATGCATTACCATGGAAAAATGAATAAGTGAAAAGAAAAGGTTTAAGACAGGAGAAAAAGATTGACAGTGTTTGCAATAATTAGTTTCCATACACTGTTAAGCATCCAGCACATTTTAGTGGTAATACTTCATCATAGATGTAATTATGATTATATATTACATCTATTTTACAGAGTAGTCAATCTCTTTCATTGATTTTTTTCTTTAAACAAAATATAATTGTTCTCCACAATGAGATGTTGTTCTGCAATATTTCAATGCTCTGCCCACACACTTAAAATTGTTCGGGGTTTAAACAAATACACTCTGCTTCACCTCAAAACTGCTTTTCTTCTTGTAAAATCTCCTGCCTTCTAGCTTGAAAACCAATTCTTTCTGTTTTGTGAGCACTTGCAAACCCTCTCCTGAAAATGAGTTTTTTACTCAGCGATCGCTTTCAAACATCTCTTGAAAATCCCCGAGACAGTATAGTGGCATATGCGAACATCAGTGCAATCCTATTATAATTCACAGAACTGAATGTTTGGAGTCATTCAAACATCTTATCAGGTACTTTGATAATTGAAGAAATTTTGGTTTTACTCCAACATGAGGGCAAAGTTTCATTATCTTGCAGAAACAGATAGAGTGCAAGAGGCAAGACTCAAACCAGAGAGAACATTTTTATCAGCAAAGAATCAGATTGAATCCTGGTCTGAATAGAGAGACTATTAGGGAGGGCAGTGCAATATCTGCACATTAAACATGGAAGATCACTCTACATTTATCAGGGAGGAAAAAAACAATAATATACAACAACAGTCAAAATTCTGAGTATATTTTCTCATTAGATTTGATAGGAAAATATGTCCAAATATTTAAATAGTATTGCATTGCCAAACTACATCATAATAAAAATTGTTCACTATTTTATCTTAATTGTTATAAAATTAAAACAGGAGTAACTGCAGTCAGCTGACTTTACCAGTTTGTTCTTTAAACAACAGTAATAGTGAAAATGTTTAGCAAAATCTAATCTAAGTCAGAGAAAAAAATAGATCTGAGAAACTATCTGTTCAGCAGTAAATGTTTTGTTACAAGCTTCATTAATAAACGCAATTTAATGCTTTTCTAGTTACAACAGAGACCCATGTCTGCCTCACCAAAGCTGAGTAAAGGGAAGGGATCTAACCCTGAAGCCACCTGCAGCTTTTTCTGCGAAGTAATTATCCTGTCTCTGCATCCAGGCTTGGTTAGGAGGTGGAAGCAGGAAAATTTAACAGCTCTTTCTGACAGTTTTCACCAGTAGGGACAACAGAACAGCATGGTCACTAAACCATCAAAGAAATGTTGCACTTTAGGAGAAAAAAAAAGACCAGACAGATGCGAAAAAACACTGGTTTTGTTGTTACTGAGCGCTCCTGTAGTGTTTAGTTCTTCTAGTGTAGCAGCCATCCAATAAATACGACCACACCAGGTTCGATCCCAGTGTCGCCATAATCTACCTGTTGTACAAAATCTAATGTTAAATATCATATAAATCAAATTGAATGAATTAATGCAACATGTTGTGCTTGTTTCACAGAATGTTATATCAGCATAAAAAACAGCTGTATGAGGATTTCACACAAGGATACTAGAAATACTAACCATGACAGTCAGAGTGTTTAAAACGATTAATAGGCTACATTAGGCTCAGAAAAGTATTTATTGTTTATAATAGCAGTTTTTCAAACCTGTCTCCTTTTTTTTACTTGTTTTGTCCAGCATTAAAGCAGGCAGAAAGATGGTTTGGCTGCCATATTGTACTGAGCAAATTTACTTTGCCAAGAGAATCTTCATGTATATGGGTATATACAGACACCCTCTTGGTAATCAAACTTTTTTATTTATTTTTTATTTCAAATGAATAATTTTTCAATATAATTTACATATGTTGCTGGAACGAACCGGAAACTACAGAGAAAAGACAAAGAGACAGCAGAATACTAAAGGGAAAACAAACAGAACACAAATAGAAGAGAGAAAGACACCACAAAGGAAACACTGTAATCCAAACAGACATCCAATCCCACCACACCTGTACAGAAAACAAAAAATATGAGGCCCTCATTGAGTCAAAAAATCAACAAAAGCTAAAATGCTTCTATCTTCAAAAACACCTGCTGGTCATTTTAAATGCACATTTCGCATGTGCCTTGTCAGACTTGTTTTGTTTGATGATAAATTAACTTTTCACAGTCAGTAGAAAGCTTGCTTTGGTGTAAATCCTGTAAGTGTGTCCGATACCACCTTTACATAAGAATCAATGTATGGGGGCAGGCAATATAAAGAAAGTAATGTTCTCCATGGTGAGAACAGGAGCAGGAGCTTTATTTTGAATGGAGCTGCACCGGCGGGCTTCCATGTCCCGCCCACCACTGAAACACAACAAAGGATGGAAATTTTGTTTTTTGTTTAAAACAAAAAAAAAAAACGAAAATGAACCGTTTCTTGGATTTTGAGTGGTCCTTTTACTAAACGCAAAACAACAAAATGAACCGTTTCTCGTTTTTTTGTTTTTTGCACAATACGAAAAAATGGAAAAACAGGTTGTTTTTTTTATTCTGCTGGTTGGTTTATGCTGTGGAAACAGACTGATAAAACGTACCTTCGTCATTTTCGCCAGGTTATTCTTTGTTTCATAGCACACAGTAATAATCTGCAGAAAATGTAATTAATTTTGAATAAGCAATTTCTTTAAATTATGTTGTTGCAAAAGATTCAACAGTATAGATATAAAAAAAGTTTATTTTGTTGGAAAAAAGAGGTGTGCCTGATGAGGCAAAAATGTGGTTACTAAGCCCTGATTTAAATCCATATCTGAAAGGTTTTTCCATCACATTCAACAATTCACAATGTCTCTGACAGCTGAAGCTCCTAACCTAAGGCTAAATTCTGCCTTTACATGACCAACTGAACGATGCACAACATAGTGTTGTCATGATAGGGTAACCTTGTTTCATGAATAAGGACTTTGTCCATTATAGCTTACCAAATGAGTTTAGTAGACTCTGTCCCTTCAGCAAGAGGACCTTCATGGGCCTTTTGAAATAATAATATCAGGAGTACTATACATTGCTTTGTAACTGTGACCTCAATAAGCCATGTTTCATTAATGAAACCAATTGAAGACCTGATCTTGTTCTGCCAGGCTCTGTTAAATGTACCTAATTATTTAAAGACAGATGGACAAATTATGATTCTATAATTATTCACTAATCAGCCACAATATTAAAAACATCTGCATGGTATGGGAATAGGGTGACCAACACTGATCAGACCTTATTAGCAGACCGGTGCAAGTGATTGACGTCAAACTGCACCGGTCTGATAATTATCCACTGATTTGAGTCAGGTGCGTTCCAGCCAGAAAACTGCAAACACTTGTAAGACCGTGACTCTCGAGGAACGTAGCTTCCCACCCTAGGAATATGGATTTACTTAATTATATATTCACAAACAATTCTGATATATTAAGGTATAAAACAGGTCGGGGTGTTCTTGTATCACAAGGCCAACACTGTTGTGGATATGTAGATGTTGCTTGTTTCAGTGCATCTGCTGTATGCTTAATCAAATTAGAACCCGAGGAATTTATTCAGAAATGGCTCGAGGAATGAGGCATGCTGCCCAGTTTGGCAGTCATTAAAATCCATTACCCTATGGAGGGGTGGGAGAGATAATCTGCAAAACCATTTCAAGTGGTACAAGTCGATATAAAATCCAATTGATTGCCCCTGCCATCTTCCCAGCAGATCAGTGTGTTAGCAATTAATGGTATTTACTTAAACTATCAGCGGTTTTAGAGTTGTAACTGATATGTGGATGTCTAAAAAATAACTTTTTTTGACGCTCAATTTCTACAGGAAAGTCTTTTGACTGAAAAAGGATCTTCATATTTCCAGATATTTCCAGTGCAAACTCAAAGAAAGAGATGAAATTCTTTCAGCTTACAGTCTGCAGCGGTAATTTGGAAAAACCTGTCAACACTGCAACCTGTGCACTCTGCTGCTGCACACTTTAAAAAATTGCACCAAAAGGATGCCTTGCCAGTATGATATGAGATTATCATCATCATCGTTCTCCAGCTCCTCTAATGATGAGACCAAAACATAGATCCTGGAGAACCTCCAAAATGACTGAATTGGAGGTTTTACTTTGGCAAACTTTGCAGACATGCTGGAACATTTTCTACTTTATAATTAATGACCTTTCAATCAAATGAAGCTTCAAAGTCCAACCCTTTCCAGACACACAGACATACACTCATATTTTTTGTAATTTATGTGAAGCCGCTTCAGGTTTCACTCAGCAGAGTTCACCCAAGGCTGAGTGGATCAATATTTACATTATACTTTTTTTTTTTTTTTTTGCTATGAGTGATGCTAAATGAGTTAGCATGATCATTTTTCTTTCACAGACATATACACTTTACACACATGTGAAATGACTGGCACGTACAATTATAAAGAGACAAGCACACATAGACACCTAAGCTCTGCAGGTCCACTTAGAAGAAAGCTACTAATCTCATCAACTAACAGCTACTGCACAATGAAAGCAGCGTCATTTACTAGAGATGCTGGGTGTTTACTTCCTGTGTGGACTTGGGAGGGGGGAAGGGGGGTGAAGAGTGAAAGTTCAGCATTTAGAGTGGAATACACCAGGATGAAGAGATCCGCAGGAATTGTACAACAAGCAGACTCTTTTATCCACATCTATTTTATGACAATCTCTCCATTCATCAGGCAGTCTTTTTGCATTCAGCTCAATTCATCCAGCTCTTAGCAGTTTATCCTTCTAAAGGCAGTGCACTGTGTCATCTCTATGCTTACCTGACTTGTACCTCAATGCTTCGTCTCCTCTCTTCAACAACTTGGAGCTCCTTTTTGTTTTACTCCTTCCGTGAGTCTGGCTCAGTCGCTCTATCCTCCAACACCTGCTGTCGGAGATCAGCCTCTCTCCTGTCAGATGATGCCGAGAGCAGCCCTCCCCCTCTCCGTCTTCCCCTCCTTTTCTTCTCTCTCTTTCAATCTTTTTTCACATATATGTACTCACCCTGCTGTCTGTTTTATTCTAAAGAGAGCACAAATGCTCTCTTCTCTCCGTCTCTCTTCCCTCCCAAAGACTCCTCTCTGTTTTCATCTCCACCTCCCCTTTTCCTCTTGATCTGTTTATGACAGAGAGCTGCATATCCAAGCCGGAGCTGTTGCTTTGCTCATGTTTGCCTCAGTGAATCTGCTTGTTAATAGCAGATTTTGCTCATTTAATGGGACAAAACAATGAAGTCAAAGAGTAACTTGAAAGCAGTTTAGGAAAAAAATAAAACAAAAATAACATAACCTCATCTGCAGAGAGTCGGATTTCTCTCTTATTATGAGCTTCACTCTGACAGCTTGTAAAACCCCCTCCTGCAAAAATGAGCCTAACCATCCCATTGTCTATTTGACACATTAGTGGCAGGTGGTAAGCTGAAAGACTCTCCAATGCTACAGATTTACTAGTACGGTCTCATATAATGGAAAAAATCATAAGAATGAGTACAGGTCGGGGTTGTCAATTGTTACTTTGTAATCACATTTTCCTCCTCAGGAAATACTAGATCATCATGCATCAGCATCAGCGTGCATAGGTCTGTCAAAAAGATTACTATTCAGACACACACAATCAATCAGGAAAGAGTTGCAGGAAGCGCATGCACTGCATTGCAAACTGATTTGTATGTTCAGGCTCATCCTGCTGCATCAAACAGTTCAGTAGCTCATAAAAATTACTTGCATTTTAAAATCAGTTAATCAGATCTACTCCCATAATAGCTTGCAGATAAATGTTAAACATAAACAAGCACACTCTTATATCCATATTGATAAGTCAATTATTTGGAATATATAAAAGTCCTTAAAGCAGTTGCTCAGTAGATTTACAGTACATAAAGATTGTCTCATGGAAAAGGTTTCACCTTTTGTAAAACTGCATCAGAGAAACATGATCTACAAACCTATTCTTCCTCATCCTGTATCTCTACTCTGAAGCATAACCTCTCATGACAGATTAAGACACATGCCAGAGTTACTATTGTAGTTTTGATACACTGATGTCTGAAAAATTTATTGGTGCTAGTATGAATCGATCAGCAAATATGACAGCCTGCAACAAGCCCACTGGTTCACACTTGCTAAGGCTCTCAGTGACCTGTTGGTCATCCACACCCATGTGTGTTATATTACAGGTAGCTTAAGCACCCACACATACATATTCACATATGCTCATCCACGTGCGCCTATGACAATAACATGAGTACACAAAGAGTTCTTTTCTTTACACTTTTCAGGAGGCTGGGTGTTATCCTGGATAACCTACATTGTGGTTTTTCAGAACAGATCCAAGGTAAGCAGCTCTAGCAGTCACTCTGGATAGATACTCTAAGGTTTACAGGAATCAGTTGGACGTAGCTGAGCTTTAACAGGCAGAGACGATGCATGCAGGTTAAGTACCATCAACACCTTCTCTGGCTGATTCAACCCCTCCGAGCTGCCAGGGCGGTGGAGAAATAAAAGAGAGGAACTGTCAGAACAAATGTTAGTAGATCCAGGTCAAAGGAAGGTTGACTAAACAAATCCTCTTTTCAATTAGTTTTTCCAAGTATATACATATGAATTCAGATTTGTCATGGTAATCACACAGTGTGCAATTAAAGGAGCAAATGTATGTGGGTCATGCTGAGACTCAACAGATTTTTTTCCCCCTTTTTCTCATTTCATTAGTTTCATTCCCCCCTCTGTCTATGTCTCTCACAGCGACTGGCTGCTTTTCTCTCTGTTCACACTCCTCTCGAGGCAGCCTGACTAAATTTAACATTTAAACACCGCCAAACTGAAGCGACTGTTCACTCATACGGCACTGCTAACACCTATAATTTCATCATTTTTAAAAAAAAAATTTGTATAAAAGAATAAATAAACCATAAATAAAGTCTATATTTAATTTAAAACCTTTGCAGCACATGAAAAATTGGTACTAAAGTTTTTATTTTACAAATCAGACATTGTGAACCTTTGAAACTCAAATCCGATCATTATCTAAATGTAATTTAAGCCAGCTGGGGTAAATAAAGCACCTTCTAGCTGCACTTATAAACAGCAACTCTCTCCTTTGGAAGCATCCGGCTGAATTACTGCAGCACACCTTATTTTTTGAGAAATCAATCATATTCCAACTGCAGCTTGTAAATTGCAGCTTCCTGTCTTTTAACTGGCACCCAGAGTTATGAGGACATCACCCCAATTTTATCATCTCTTCACTTCCTGTCTGTGTACTTTAGGATCCATTTTAAATCACTTTTATTTAATCTTAAGTGCTTGAATGGTGCTGGCTTGCTGTACCTCTCTGAACTCCTCTGGCCCCAAGCACCTTCTTGGACTCTTAAACCAACTCCTTCTGAGTGTGCCAAAGATAAAACGGAGGCTCAGAGAGTCCCTGGCCTTTGAGGTGGCGGCACCTAAATCGTGGTATGTGTTGCCTACATGCCTCCTCTTTATCTATTTTTAAATCTCCCCTTAAAATCCATCTGTTCACTTTGGTCTGTTGTACACAATCTTTGGTTGACATATTTATCTGATTTAAGTTGATTAATTTTTGGTTTACATGTATTTGAATTTTTTCATTCAAATAATTTAGAATTTTATCTTTTAATAACCTGTTTATTTTTAATTAGTTTTAATTCTTGTGCTGCTTTTGTCAACTTTGTTGTTTTTAAACTGTGCTATCGATAAAGTTGGATTGGATTTTTTTTTTTTTTTGTAAAAAAATAAAACAAGAATTGGAGAATATTACTACAGCAATTAATCCCTCAAACACCAAAGCGTTATTGTTAAATAATCAAGTGAAATTTAACAGTAGAAATTCTTATCTGAACCTACCACCGAACAACGATAAACCAAGTGCTGGGTTTATAACACCTCTGGAGCCTTTACAATGAAGCAGGATTAGTAGTTTAGTGGCATAACTTCTCAAATAAATCTTGGTTTCCACTGTCAAAAAAGTAGTCGACTTAAAACTTAGAAGAATAATATAGACCAGCATGGACAGAGAAAACAGAATAAAATAAGACATTTAATTAGAGCCAATGGATCTTGTATCTTCATTTCTCTGTATAAATGCAGAGCAAATTCTAAGATTATGTAATAAAACAAGTCTTGTGAAAGTGTCTTTACTAAAGTAGCTGAAATGAAAATTATTACTTTGCTTTTACACACTTCGTGCTGTTTGTTCTAACCCTATAAATACGTTGATATGTTTATTTCATAAGCGACCCATTTTGTAAAAGGCTGTGTTGTGTAAATGTGTAATTTACAAGACTAGTTTGTTCTTTTGTGTTTTTTGCTGAGCTCTCATTCTATTGTGATTAGTTTTCTGAAGGAAACACGGCATCTCACTGAAGCAAAACTCTAGACTATTTAGAGACATCATGGTCAGGAGAAGAGCCAGCTGGGTGATGTTACGACCTCTTTTTAAAACTAGGGTTTTGGGGAAATAATTTAAGATCCAGGTTTCTAACAACTTTACACAAAAAAAGGTGTCCAAAAGTCGGTTATATCTAACTGGTATATTTACAAAAACAAAAAAAAGACCTCTACGAGATTATGTAACTTAAACAGTTACAATTAACAATTGATAATACTATTTACAATTAACACAAAATACTCTAATCAAATTAAAGCCAAACTAAACAATTCCAAATGCTCCTAACACAAATGAGAGTTTCTCTCCTCAATTAAACTTATAAAAAAGCATAATCATGCATCCAAACAAAAGGGGAATCTAAATTCACTAAACCACAAAGGGTATACTAACATTTTAA
>JBAMIG010000003.1:10397248-10414243 GCA_037177335.1 Kiunga ballochi
ACACACACACACACACACACTATTCATTGACAAAGAAACAAAATGAAAATACCACCATTAACTACAATCTGTTTTGGTAAAAAAAAAAAAGGATGATTAACGTGATTTTTATAGCTGATATTGACTATTTGTAATGTTTCACTTATTTTGACATGACATATTTAGGGAAAACACGTTACGCCTGTTGTAAGAAATAGATAAATGAAAAACTGATTGAATGCACATTTACAAGTTTACCTTATAACTACTGCTTAGTAAGTAGTACACACTTTTCTATGAAAGATAACAAGTGGATGCTAGATGGGCTGACATCAGATCATTTCATTCAGTGAACACCCATTTATATTCAGTTTCTCCTGAAAGTGCAGTGGGTCCCTGTATGTGATGTAATAGCATGCCCACATCACTGGATGGCAGAATGGAGTTCAGTGGGGGAATTAGGGCTTGTATATCTGTCTTCTAGTTTATGTCTTTTACATTTCTCTGGCTGATTAGTTTACTAATCTACTACTGTTGCCTGTCTTATAACTTCTCCCTTATACCAAAATATTGGGAAACAACTGCAACTGCATGATGTAAGAAACTGAAACAGTTTCACATTAAACATGTTAACTTATTAAACCTTTGTAGTAAACCCACAAAGTGCTTGGTTTAGCAGTTAGATAAAACTTACTTTTATGCAGGACTATTCTATTCTAGTTTTTAGCAGATGCTTTTGTCTAAAGCAATATGCTTCAGAGATTAAGAACAGCTACAATATAATTAAAACAGTGATATTATGTGAGATGATGGTGAGGGTTCAGCTGTTTTCATGTCCTTGCTGCCAGGAGAACAGAAATATTAGTTTACAGTCAACAGACCCCCTGATGACAAAGGATGACTCTGTTTTGATATTATCTGTCAAGAGTGAAAAAAGGGCCATTGCATATACAATACATATTCAACTTTGTCGTAGCATGACACTAAGACATGGGTACTTTGTTAAAACATAACCTATAGCTACTTTTACCCTTTAAATTCCACGTCAAGAAAAAGGGCGGAGAAAAAGGTTTCTCTGCATTTTTCTGTTTGTTTTGGACAAAAAAAAGTTAATAACAACATTGTGACAGTCATCTGGTGGAAATCTGAATAAAGGGAGATCGAATAAACACACAGATTGAGTTTTACATACCAAAACAGAGTGGTAGAGATGTCTCAGGCAGGTTTATTTCCATAATTTGTTAAAGAAAATCATCACAGTCACAGAAAATTTAGATCTACCATTAGGTAGAGCAGGTAGGATAATGTCACAGAACCTTTCCACACACAAGAGGCATTTTAAACATTTTAAACATTTTAAACATTTATAAGCATATTAAAAACACATCTATACCAAACTTAGGAGCCCTTCTCCATCGATAAATAGCTAAAGTTCAAAATACAAAAGCATTCAGCTCCTCGTAAGTTAGCAACTCATGTCTTTTCTGTATTGCAAAGAAAACATGTTTTGACTAAGTAATAAAGTGATTATTCCCCCATGATTGTTTTTCATTCCTTTTATTCTGGGGTGAATATTCAATTAAAATGTTCTAATTTGGCAGGGTCATGTTTCCAATAATAAAGTAAACCACAAATTCACTATCTAATTACCATTTTTTTTATCAGTTGTCAAACTTTAACACTTTATAGTTTTTAAAAATAAACTTTTAAACATGTTTTCACTTAAAGCTTGTTTAAAATCCATGATACGGCAAAAGTGTCAAGGAAAGCCAACCATGTCCTAGACAGCGTAATGTTATGCCATCTACAATGAGTTACCTTGAATTAGCCAACCATGCTATCTAGCTGCGTATCTGACAAATGTCCTGCCCTCATTTGAAATGTATGGTTTTGAATGCCAGAATTACAAAACCTGCACAAAAACAAAAAAACAAAATGCTCCATTAAATGGATTTTGGGTCCTATTGATGCAGCTCATTCAAGCTGATCTTAGATCGGTTGGTCACCCAAGGTAGCCCCACTATCTTAGAAAACAGGAAATACTGCTAATCTTTCATATTTTATGTTAATTTAAGATATTTACAATTCATTGTGATCATTCATGTTTAGTCATTAAACTTTGAATTCATATTATTAGCCCAGTGTCACCTGTAAACTAGGCTATACATCTCCTGTCCCGTCAAGGAACTTCCAAAAACAAAACTCCAGCTGTCAGGAGACACTGTAACATATGCACCTTGGAAGTCCTTAACCCATCTCAATCAATGAATAATGATACCAGCATATAAGTATGTTTTTTGTACACAGTTAAGCTAGCTAAAATGCTAGTTTAGCTTGCTAATATACAGTAGGTCAGTTAATAACCAGATGACATTCCTAAGGTTATGTGTCAAGTAAGCATGGTGTTTTGTTTTTTAGTCAAATGGAACCTAAATCATATATTCCTCCTCATAGCAACCACACACGTAGCTATCCCTTTTGTCATGGTTGCCTATATTTAATTACATGGAGGTGATATATAGTGGAGTTCAAAACTACAAAAATGTGTGTTTGAGCTGTGCTAAAATATCAGGCAACCAAGGTAAGTAAAACAAACAAAAAAGGCGTTTTGTTATACAGTACATAACAATAACATCCCTCAAAGAAAAGGGAAACCACAAGAATAATTTTTCAACTTTTTCAGTCAGACAAAATTAAGTGAATAATCACCATATTACTCACTGAAAAATGATCATTTAAACAGAAGTTGGTAAATTGTCTTGATAGTAATGGGGTTTAGGCTACATCCACATTAAGACAAACTGAGTTTTTCAAAATTCTGGGTGTTGGGACTTAAGGAAAGAATTGCCTAGGATTGTTATTTACTTTCAGTAAGTCAGGCCAAGTTTCAATAGTTATTTTTATAGGCTCCCAAAATGCCAGTTTTATGTAGACAAAAGAAAATATCTGATGTTTCTCTACCTTAATAAAGTTTCCTACCCATACATTTTAATGGAACCACAATGAAAATTCAACATCAGCACGATCTTACTTAGGTTTACCACACATGTGATGTTAAATTATGAACATAGTGGCACACAACCTAATATTGCACACAACCTAATGTTGCATGTCAAACATTTTGTCAGATTCAGAGAAAATTGTTACCTTAGAGACAGTTTATTTAAGCATATCATTTCAGTAATTATAAAGTACCTTTACAGTTTAGAAAGTATGCACAAAATGCATTGAAAATCTACTGTTTTTAGAAATACCCATGTTAACGTGAATCCGAGAGCTCTGGTTAAACAAATATTGTCACAGCAGTTTCTACAGCGTTCCTTGTCATTGTTCCACAGCTATATTCTCTTCATCTTTATCTAACCCAAATCAGATCTACTTTCTCCTTTTCCATGTGTGTGTTTGTGTGTTACTGTTGAAAGGGAAGCAGGTGTGTAAAAGTCAGAATGAAACCTCACTAGCTACACATCATCACACTAATAAGTCCCTTACACATGTCCTGCTCTGCCTTTACCACCCAGTTGAAACATTGCCTCTGGGTACTTTCTACATCTCCATGAAGATGTCATGAGTTCAGGGAAAGGCCAACCAAAGCAGCAAGGAAATATAACAACAACAACAAAAGTACAGACTTTGTGAACGCATAAAATAATATGTTGATCATTATGTGTGATAAAAGCAGAGCACGATCTAGCACTTTCTTTTTGTGTATTTTATTAATTGGGCTGTTGTAGATATAAAGATAGGCAAAATGAGATATTCATTCTTCTTAATTCTACCAGATGCAACACTGTTTTAAATCGTATCTCTGCACTTGAAGAACTACAAAAGTAAAAGCAAATCAAACCAGTAGAACCAGGTGATTTATTATAGGCTTAAATAGCCATGTTCACTTATCTTATTCTGACAACACTTTGTTATCTCTGTCACAAGATCAAACAACACAAGCTCAGTTATTAATGAAGCTGTGCTCTATTTGTAATATATTTTATTTTATGTTCTACAATTTATCAGCATGCCCATATAGACCATATTACTTATTAAAATAGTTTACTAGGCATATTTTCATCTTTATACCCTGCATAACAATATAACGTGCTGTGTTAAATATATTGCCCAATATTAGAACATATTACATGATTCTGAATATTTTTACAATGCATTGAAAATGTTTTTTTTTTTAAAGTTTGATCTATTCTATCCAAGTCTTGGAATCTCCAAAATACCATCTAATTTTATTTTTCCACATTCAAAATGAATATTTGATTGCAACCTAAGCCTGTATGCATGTTTCTATTCTCTATTCAAGTAATTTTCTAATTAATGTGTCGCATTTCACACCTGATTTTTTGCATTCTATTGAATATGTCTGCTTTGTTGAGTCTTTGACTCTAGCTGCAAACGTAATCCTCTTCTGCTGTGCATGTATGTCATGCAGGCTGACCTGTAATAAAAACTGAAATTGTCAGCACTGAACATAGTTAAACCCCATCTATTTTTATGACTTTGAAGTTGCCCATTCATAAATTTTTAACTAAAATATGAAATACTGAAAGATTGAACCAGGGTCTTTTACACAAACATAAATGTGTGAAGTAGAGCAATGAATCCAAAATGTAACATACCAAAAGCAAAAATAACCTGGAAAATAAAATGATTAGAATCATGATGTGCAATCCCACAACCCACTGCCTCCTCAGAACTATCATCAGGTGAGTCTGATACCTGTGAGGGAAACGGTAACAGAGCAGCAGGATATCCATACAATCCTATAATCTTTCACATGGCTGAGCAGTTGCCATTTGTCTTCAGGCTTTAAGATGACTAAGCAGGAAACCAGCCAGCTGTAATTCCAAGCCATTGAATTCACCAGCATAAATTACCAGCTTCAGTGTCACCATCACAAAATTGATCTCCAACTTGATTTTTTCCTATGGTTTCAATTAAAAGTAGTGTTTATGAGTCATCCATAGAAACCAACTTGAAAAAAAACAGCTTATCAATTGGTCTACAATTCAGATTCGACTGAAAGAGATCCATATTAAAAACGAAGAAACAGCCAGAAAAGGGGAGCAATTTCCAGCTTGTTTTAGCACATCAATTTTTAGTTACACTTTAGACACACAGCTAAGCTTTATTCTGTAATAGTAATTACTATAAAATTGTATGTGGAAATTACCTTGCTACAAAATTACATCTTGGAGAACAGGAACAAATGAAGGATGGTAATGTGAAACTCTAAAACTGGACTCAATCTATTCCAATTCGATAAAACTTTCTTCTCATTTGATTTATTTTCCTTTCCTCTGAGGAACTCCTTTTCAACAACAAGGCTTTTAAACAACAGGGACACATTTTCTTGAAAATTGTAGGCAAAACTAAATCTGTGAGATATACTGAAATGAGGAGGGGAAATGTAATATCAAGACGAGCTTAAAGCAGGGAGCTGTTTGAGACAAATCACGATAAGGACTATTTTTCTGCCTTTTGTTCAAAAATGCATTTCCCAAATTTAAGTGTATCTCACAACCATATGGACTTTATGTATATTTCTGCCTCAAAAGAAAGCCATGAGGCATGAGTACTCAAACTTTCCTAATCAAGATATATGTAAACCTATGTGGATCTTGGTAAAAAAAAAATTAAGGTTACCATGCTAAAAAAAAAACTATATTAGCCAACCTATGTGAAAACTAGATTATAGAAGCTTAGATTATGTCAGACTTTGTAATGTGATAAGCTACTACAAACACAGAAGCAAGAGATGGATGCCTAGCTTTTTTGTTACATTTTGTTTTGGTTTAGACTGCATTGAATTTGCAAATCAATGCCTGGTAAAATCTTAAGACCTTGTTTAAATGGTTTGAAATCTATAATTAATTAGAAATTCTGCAAAGAGGATATGAAATGTTAACCAATGTGTGGTTGCTTAAAATTTGAAGCTAAAGAGTTATGACAGTGACAACAAAAACTGCTAAAGCTGTTTTTACATGAAAAATGCAACACAAAGTCACTACTTTATGATTACAAATGACCATTTATGTACAAATGTTGCTTCTTAATATAATTTTTCAAAACAAAAATACCATCAGAGAAATCAAGCCAGCAGAATAGCTCAAATCCCTTTGCTGCTACCTCTGTGGGGTTAAATATGTGTCATGGGTGACTCTCCTGGGCAAATCTTTACACCTGCATCGCATCAAATCATCTGTCTGAGCGGTGTATTTTCTTTGTGCTTCACTCCCCTCGTTGTCAGATTGCTGTTTGCACCAGCAGTAAACCTCTCACTTTCAGACACTCTGTCTGATCCAAGCAAATCTACTTAGCATCTCCTCATGCCAGGGTGATACCACTCTCTTTGTTGTCTTCAGGAATCCAGTCTGCCTGCTTATATTTGCCCTGAAGATAGTGCCTGCCACAACTGCTTGCTGTTTTCTTATAAATCTCAGCTCAAACTCTTATCTCATTTCAATGCCTGCATTTAGATTACGTGTTCTGCTCTAAATGATCTTTTTATGGATCTTTACTTGTTGGAGACCAATATCTTAGCTTGGTTATTTTGGGTCTTTGCATTACTTCCTATATGAGAGAAGAATGTTTTTGGGAAACGGTAGGATACACAATTATTTGTCTAATAATCAAATAATTGTACATACATTATTGTTTTAACAACAGGAATTTAAGTTAGGCTCCAAATGAAACACCCCACTTTTATGGTAAATTATTGGTGATACTTTAAACTGAAAACAGTGAGACAGGCAAGGACCAGCCAATCAGATGAGGCTAATGTAACACCACTATGAAAGTGGGATTAGCTGAGTTTGTGCCAAGGGAAGCAAGTCGCTTCTCTACATAAATACAATCAAGTCAGAGAAATTTGATAATGTGTTTCAAATATAACAATGACTATAAGCTAGCAGTGAGTTAACACAGCTAATGAAAACATTTTCTTTCTTTAATGAGCAGAAACTAAAGAATGAACTGCAGATGCTTTACTGCAACAAAACGGTTCACGTCTGTCTGAAGTCAACAATTTGCTTCAGCTTGTGCTCACTGTGCCAGCGACCAGCACAGCAGCAGAACGCTGCTTTCCCTCTCAAAAAAGGATTTAAACTTACCTGAGAAATACGTGTGGTTCATGACATACTTGTAAACTAAACAAACTATCCATTGACTTGTGGAAGAACTTAAAGCCAGACAGAAATTTTACAACATTTCTAGATCTTTCTCAAGTAGGGGAGGGAAATGTGCACTATTAAACCCCACTTCATTAGTTTGCTGGAAACGCAACTTCTTATGGTGTGGAAATAGTTTTATTCTAGATCTGAGTTACTAAAGTCACATTAGAAAGTTTTTGTTGAATGACAATTAAGCATGAAAAGCTTTTGTGCTTGGTGTGTGACAGTGTGAGCATGACGGTATAGGCCTACATTCAGTAAGAATAAATACATTAAAATTCAATAAGCATTGATCATAAAAGCCACTGGATAATTTGGTAATATTACTTATTGAACCAATGTGTGACCGTTAAATGCTTTGCATAAATGCTGAAAAATTGCACAAACAGGTGTCCAAATATTCAAAATAAGGAAATTCTACGCTCTGATAATATGTTATAAATGCCAGGGGGGGAGCAAGCACGGAGGACTGGATGCAGGTGAAGGAATTTTATTGTTAGACAAACTAAGAACAAGAACAAAAACAAGAACAAGAACAAACTGGAAACTAAATGTAAACTAACTGGGATAACTACGAACTACTTAATGAACCGCGAGACAGAAACAGAAACCAGGATTATAAATACAGAAAAACAAATGTGAAACAGTTGAAATAAATGAGATTAACTAAGACCAGGTGAAACGAATCAATAGGAAAGAAAGCTATAACGGTAACAGGACACAAGCAGGAAACACATCAAAATAAAATGGGAAACACAGAAAACTCAAACACAATATGTGGATTCAGGCCTTCATATAAAAAGTTGCATCTGTGCACTCACAACTAGCTTCCTTACTGATTTCAACCACAACACCACTGCTCACCATGTTGTGTGCAGAAAGTATATGCATATGACTCATGATGCAACTGCACAGCCTTAACTTAGCTCAGGTAAATTTGAATGAGTTTGCAGATAGAGACTTTAAGAGAGGTAAGATGCATATTTCAGATTATTACAAAAACTTTTTTTTTTCTTTTTTAAAGATGATACGATTATCTTTACACGTCTTGGTATTGACTTATTATTGTTGTTGCAAAGCTTTTGGTTCCATGGCCTACAAATGATCCCTTTTCAGCTATTAGTTGTTTCTTTCCGCCTGAACACTCAGCTGACTTTCGAACCTGAGTTTTGCTTCAGAAGTGCCAAATTGAGCCTCCTGAGTGTTCTCTTGGCAGACTTGGCTGAACTGAGCAGAACAACTACAAAAGTAATTTCACTGTTTCATGAATTCTAATGCACTGCTCATAAAACCAAAGTACTTTCATATCTCCAACACTCAAATCACCAGTTACAGAAATGTAAGATTGCATCGGTATAGGTTGGAATAACTTGGTCTTTTCATTTTTCTTTCCCTCATATCAAAGTTATTCTTTAGGACCAAATTCAAGACAAAATGATCTTTTCACCAAAATATGGGCATTTTGCTAATGAGACGATTTCATTTGTAAAGATGCATGTAGGATATTGTGCTGAATAGTCTGCAATACCAAAGCGGCAACTCTTTCTCACTTCTCCCATTGAGGCTTTTCCCATTAATAAAACGATCTCATTAGTTTAGAGTCTCCAAAGCCTTTTGCTCTTAATGGATAAAACAGCAAATGAGGAGATCTAGTGCTGACTGTCAATGACCTTGTTATCTAACTCTGCAGTTGCTGAGCAGGTGCAGTACAGCTCCCTGAGGAGTCTGACATCTTGCTGTCACAACTCCTAGGTTGGCAACCAGATGCAACAGGTTCAATACTGTCGTTCAGTGGTATCATTGTAGAGTGCCATAAATGTTAAAACCCTACATCAATTGAAATTCAGACATATAAATCTACTATTATCTTACCCCCCATAAGCTCCAAATGTGAAACTCCTTTTCCTCTGAGACATCCTGCTGAGCGGCTGATGAGGCTTTCCAAGGGTGTGCAGGATATCAGTGCAGTTCACAACATGGGGCTACAGAAGAACAGTCATACCACTGTTTGTTTCTCCATACACCTCGCCTCCCTTTCAACAGCTCTTTCTCTTCCCTCATCCCTCCTCGTCTCAGCCCTCATTGAGTGTGTGCGTTTTTCTCTGACAGTAGTTTGTGTGTGTAAACATGCTTGCTCTCCCTCCTTGAGTCTCCTCTGTGCTCTCTGACTAAGTAGCTTTTATCTCTGCCAGATTAAGAGAAAGGTGCGTCCGAATGTCTTGTTGTGCTGTTGTCCTGGAAACAAAAATAATTTTTTAGGCTCAGTCTGATTGTTTTCTCTCTTGTTTCCGCCAGGAAAAGGAACAAACACTCATTTCCTTCTCTTCCCTAAAAGGCATCTTCCCCCTGCTGTTCAGTACTACACAACAAATCTCCTGATGTGAGTCACAAGGGCACTCTGTCCATCAATGGCTCTTGTTGGAAATAATTAGGTGTGCATGTAGATGTGACAATGCACTTAAATGTTGAAATATAAAATGTTTCCTATTCATTTTGAATGAGTGTGCTCTTTCTCTCTCCCAAAGATAATAATGAAAACACAGAGGAAAATAAAGTTCTTAAACTGGAAACATGCTGTTCTTGATTATTTTTTTAATATTATAATAAATAATTCTGGAAACATCTATGGATCAGATAATAATAAGTCATCCAATTATTTCCTGATTGGACATTTTAAATCCCAGCACTTACCCTGAGATAAAAACTATTCAGAATCAGTTGTTAACAATCTATGTGGTGCAGAAACTGAATATCAAGATAAGACCTGGGACCTCATTTATAAAGCCATCGTACGCACAAAAAACGGCGTACGCCAATTATAGTCAACTTTTGGGATTTATAAAAACACGACTTTGTGGGAAAATGTCCCTATCTTCACACAAACTATGAGCAGGCGTTCACACAGAATCGAGAGGAGCCAATCCCAGCTGTCAACGGCCGAGAGGTGGGTCACACCCTGGACAGGTCACCAGTCCATCACAGGGCAAACACAGAGAGACAGGCAGCTGTAGCTCAGGTGGAAGAGCAGTTGTCCTTCAGCCGGAAGGTTAGGTGTTCAATTCCTGGCTTCCCCTGACTACATGCTGAAGTGTCCTTGGGCAAGACACTGAACCCCAACCAGCCCCCCGATGTGCCTATCGGGGTGTGAATGTGTGTGTGAATGGGTGGATGTTGCTACATAGTGTAAAGCGCTTTGAGTCGCTAAGACTGGAAAAGCGCTATATAAGTATGAGTCCATTTACAAACAACTGTGCACACACACACACATACACACACTCACTCACTTCTATGGGCAATTTAGAGTCTCCAAACCTATTCCCAAGGTGCATGTCTTTGGACTGTAGAAGGAAGCCGGAGAACCCGGAGAGAAACCACGCAGACTCCACACAGAAAGGTTCCCAGTTGGACCCCCGCCTACATTGAGGCTTGAACCGGTAACCTTCTTACTGTAAAGCCACAGTGCAAACCAACTGTACCACTGTGCAGCTCGCGCTCACAAAATGCTTTCCATAATGAAAATGATAGAGAAGCCTTTACATACAACAAGATAAAACAACGATTTGATAGCACATACCTTAGTCTCTTTCATACACAATCACAAACACACATCTCCTCCCAATCCACACCCCACTCACATCCCCAGTTACTGTCTCATTACTAAATTTAGGTATAACTACATCTATAGTCATAACCTAGAAATACATAGATAGAAGCCGTCATTAGACGTAAGGTTCTTTTTCACTACAAATTCAACTTGACTCTAGTGGAGCTTAATTTTAAGTAGTAGCATCTGGCAGCAGACATTTAATCTGCCACCTACTAGGTTGGGTTCCCAAGCTGATTTTACCAAAAAATGTGATGCCAATGCATGGTTGTTATGTGATGCCTGCAGCTTGCAGATCATCAATTAGTCATGAGACCAACTCTGGCCCTCTTCTTATTCTTTGAGTCAAAAGGCCAAACACCAAGCAGCAGATACACCTTTACTACAACCCCTTACAGTTTAGTTTGCGTCCCATGCAAATGGCACCATGGGAACTTAATATGCAGAAAAAATAAACACAGAAAGCTGCAAGTAAGTTTTTTAGTACAGCATTACTTATTATGTATTACAACACTCCTTGTTTAAGATTCCAGGTCAACTTTGGGTTCCTCGGGTCAATTAGGAAAACCTTGACTTGGCAGTCATTCTGGCATCTTCTGACATTTTTTAATGAATTCACAAGAAAACATTGCAAACAAGTCTTTATTTATTTAAATATCCCCAACTTTTATTTATTTTCATTGTGTTAATAACATCTGCTGCAGTAAGAATGGGCTAAGCAAGAAAGTCTATGTAGTATATTGTGCAGATTTTATTACACTGATTGAAGGTTTTGATTTTAATAATGGGGTCCTGGGCCCAACTCCATCTCTAAATACAGAAATGTTCTGATCAAAATCTGCTTCACTTCTTTCTCACAGTTCCAGTCCTCTACTTTTCATTTATTCCACGTCCTCATTCTGCCTCTGGCTGTCTTGTCTGTCTTACGCCCTGTTTATATGTACAAAGATATAGGTTGTCTTACATGTTGGGGCCATTTATACCCTACATGCACTGCTACATTCAAATTGCTGTCCCCTAATTCCCTCAGCACATGCCCCAAATACTGGGGTGCATTGATGACTCCCAAGTCAACCTTTTGTGATTCTATTAGATCTGACTGGAAAGCTAGCCAAACATGAGCTATTAATCACATCAGAGGCAGAGGGCACAAGAATGTGCCACATATATCCACAGTGTCCCCACCAAGGTCTTTCATGCTTCTTTATGGATTGGTATTGACACTAATTGTCCCATACCCACACTTGGATTCAGCTGTTCGTTAAATAAACCAACCAATCATTTCTTGTGGTTATACACATAAACAGCTGGAGTGCTGCTGGTTCTGATACAATAAATTCAACCCTGCAGTGGAAGAATGTGTTCATATGGGTCCTGACCTCATGATACATTCTGAAGTTAACAAAAATTTAATATCACATTAGAGGTGGTTTAGTCTGTTAAGATTAGTTTGTTTTAAAGTTAGATCATCAGGATCTCACCATGTATAGAATTAAACAGCTACTTTTCATTTCATACATAGCTGTTATGCATTGTTTTTTTGTTTGATGCCCTTTTCTTCCCATTCACTATTGTGTTTTTCAACATTTATAAAAAGAAAAACTAGAATATAGGAAACAAATAGCTTACAGATTCTGCCTTTCTTGGTTTATCTGTGGTGACAGACACTGACATATCATGTCAGAAATAGAATTATTCTTCAGAGCAAGACCTCTGCTTACAAACTTGTTATTGTCTCCAAAGTAATGGCGCTTCAAGCTCTTTTCAGTATTGCTTTTCTCTTATGTCCCTCAAAAAATGTCCTTTGAGGCGGTGCGGGAGCAGAGAAAAAAGCTGTTTACCCCAAGGGATCCGTGTATGGCAGGTGAGATGGAAAGAGCAGTTTGGTGTAATTAGCCAATGCGTGCAGGTTTCAGGAGATGTGGCAGCCTCACTGAAATGCTCATCTAAAGCAGTCCAGCCTGGACTTAAAGGAAAATGGTGGTGGTAAGATGAGGTTCAAGCCACCTTCAAACACTTTTGTTACAGCAGTAGATAAATATAAAAAAAACTAACTCTAAATGAGAACGTTTTCTTCAGAAATTCAGACTGAAGTTGTATTAAGGCACGGTGGTACTTTGGAGTAAACTCTTTGCAATGCTAATTGTAATGGTAATTAAGAAAGCATGCTTGCTACATACATTCAATAGGACTAAATGGTAACAAAAGCTTCCACTTATGTAAACGAAAAGTTTAAAGATTTTTTTAAATTTTCCACATTTTGTGATACAGAGGCCTACTTTACTACCTTCCTCACTGATTTAGCTATAAGTTCCCACAATTTTGAGGCAAAAACTTCTTTGGAGAGTCCTGTCGAGAGCAAGATTAGACGTTCCAGTCCTGTAAAAACGGCAATCATCAGGGTTTCCATCGTCCCAGCTCCAACTCACCAGATTCTAATTAATTAGTCATTAACTTAATACTTGAATTTGAAATGTATTTATATCCATTTAATTTAATTCAGGTGTGATGAAGCAGAAACACATTAAAAGCCTGTTGGATTGCAGCTCTCACGGGACCAGATGAAGTAACCCTGGTCAAGAACAAAGCAGTAGGGTAAAAAAAAAATCCGCAGATTGTTACAAACAACTTTATTTGACATTTTAAGGGCAGAAAAGTTGTCTTCTAAAAATGTGCATTAGGTATGAATAAAGACATACCCTAAATATAGCAGCATCACAATCAGTGGTTATGGTACCTTGGTTACATACCCTCAGGAGAGGACTTGTACCCTACAATTAGTAAAATATTTCACCTATAGTATTTAAAGACATTCTAAACTATCAGACCATGTATTAGAAAAAGTGAACACTCATTAAAACGTGGGTCATTGATTTTAATTCCTAATCTTAAAGATTCTGAAGGAGGATGCAAGGTGGGCCGAAAGCATTGCCCAGGGCTACTTAGTTCCCCCATTAAAGATGTGCCGTACATGGCTGTGCCTCAGTGATCAGTCATCCTGATCCTGTTTGGATAGGCTGTACTGGAACAATCTTGTTGCGCTGGGACGCTGGCTCAATAACAAATAAAGCTGTCTATTGTCTGTATAGGTGTTTGTGGCCAAACAGACCACACCAAAGCATTAAGATTGAATGTCTTTCATGAGAAAATGTATGTAGAAATAATGCACTAATAAGAAACTAAGCTTAAATTGCATCACTGAAATTGTTCCATAATGGATAAAACACAAATAAGACTGTTTTAGAAGCATACCACAAATAAAACTGGTTCCCGAAAAACCCCAAGTGGCACTAAATGACACCACTAGAGCCCGACTGAGAACCCATAGAGCTTCCCTAGTAAACCTGGCTACTCCTCAGATAATTTCCCACACTTAGCTCCAACTTGGTTGAGCTTTAATTACTCTGCTAAAAAAATGGGGAAAATCTCCAAAGAAAAGACCTCAGTACAGTGTAACAATAAAGGCTGTGAACACCATATTAGTTTTTTTTTTTTTATCCTACTGGGACTAATGAGCATCTAATTCTAAAATGTCAGGGATCACCAGGTCTGAACATACATTAAATCCCACAGGATTTCAATGTGACCCTACTCCAACACACTTTACTCACAACAGTAGACGCAGTTCTGTATTCATTAAACTGAGTTAGGTGTGTTGCAGCAGGGAAACTTTGAAAACCTGGAGGACCCTGACCCAATAAGTCTGGATTTTGTGATCCATGTAATAAAGGACCTTTTAAAAGTTAAGACCAATTCTATAGATTGTATATACACCAAGGAGAATCACATTCTCCAACTGAGCTGCCCAAACATTCACTTTTTCTCCAGGTGAGATTCTGCAAACCTACAAGTGGAGGAAAACCTCTTATGAAGGCCTGAAGACTTGCAGAGCTATTACATAGAAAGATACAGTCCTTCCCTGTTGGGAATAGCAAAGCAGGACACAGACACATTAAATATTTACCATCTGTGCGCCTAACTACCCTCTTGACAACATTACAGGAACAACACATTTTATCTCTGTGGCCTCAAATGCCCACCATGTCTTCAAATTGTATCTTCTTACATTGTTTTCCACTGACTGCCATCATTAACAAATCACAGTGGATTAACTTTTAGTGAGTCCCTTTTTTCGACTAAAAATAAATCATGAATTTATTAATTTGTTAATTTATTTATTAATTCAACCATTCATAACTTCTCATAAAGCTTTAAAATCACCAATATATGCTTTGGTAAAATTAAAGAACAGCAGCAGGAGAAGTAACAATCAAGTAAAAGAGAAAGGAAAAGACTAATAAAGTTGTCTTGGAGCAACACTACCCCTCACTGTTAGCCAAGAGAACTACTTTTCAGCCTCTTAAAATGTTTAATGCTCTTTGAGAGCTCTGTTCGACAGAAAACTTTGAACTTAAAACAAAAAGACTCCACAGCCCTAAAAACAACAGAAGCTTATTTGAGGTTTACAGCATCAGGACAAGGACAGGATTAGGAGATCCACCATGATTTAGCATGATTTAGCTTCCTCTCATCTGCAAAACCCTGTTCGTTATTGCATCTAAGTTTCAACATGTTATTAAAATATGCAGAGATAGCAACTATTTGGTAATGAATGAGATTCTTTCTGCCTAGCATAAACTGCAGAGGTGGGATTATTGGGGACGCGGGCATTGTATAACCTCTTATTAAAGAGACAGGGGTTTTGGCAGAAACTCAGGAGACTATTCTTGTCTGCTATCATCCAACCCCTCTAGATCTGAATGTCATGAATTTCACAACTACTCTGTCGGCAATGGCATCAGAGAGATGTGGGGGAGCTGTGGGCAAAGTAGGCAAAGAAAAGGATGAAAGAAAGGGATGAGGAAAAGTAGAAAGTGTGTGAAAGTCTTACATCAGACATGTATGTAGCATGGTTAGGCATGATATGATGGAGTCAGCTTCTGTTTTTATACACTCCATTTACAGTTATTAGTAGTGTGCTGGAGTGGACACAAAGATGAAATATGAAAACACAGATCACACCATAAGAGTGGAAGGTTCTGTGAATGTGCCCTCAGAGAGATGTTAGAGCGAGGGCACAGCACAACAACTTACACACACATTCCTGCTGAAAAACCCCACCACTCATCCTCAGGGAGAAAAGCAAAAGAAGGAGAACATTAGAACAAATAACAGAGATACAGAGGGTGGAGCAGATGGAAAGAGCAGCCAAGTTGATTTTTCATGTAACAGCTACCGAGTCGAACGAGAGGAAAGAAAGCCAGCCCGTAGGCCACATCCTTGGATTAATGGCTATGCAGGCATAGGACGAACAGATACTCAGTTAGACCTCCACTGTGATTCATCCACATCCCAGGGTTAGAAACAGCCTGATAAGAAGCAGAGAGATTTCTAATCTTGTAGCAATGTTAAAATGATCATTCACTGAGACCTCAGGGTCTGACCAGCATCAACATGACCTATGTTGTTGTTTGGAGCTCCCATTTCATCTACCACAAGGTTCAAAGTTGCTATAATTCAAATATTGTCTTGTAAAGACATAAAAACCTGAGCAGATGCAAATTGTTGCACTTTAACAGTATGAAGTTTATATAATAGCATGGTTTTATGCATTGAATTAGGAAGTAGTGTCCTTGGTGCAGTCAGTTTGCAATATGACATTTGAGTATGGAGAGAGAAAATGCCAGACTACATGATTATCTCTAAGTGCTACGAACGCTGAATTTTAATGGAGATAAAAATGCTTTCTGTGCGTTCAATAAATACTTACAGCTGATTTTGAGGTCCAATGTTAAGTCAATACATTTTTTTCAGGTGCATTTTTTATGCAATGATCACAAACTAAAGACTAAAATATGTTTTTTAATCACTCATTACCTTGTTAGGATTTAATGTCAATGGCTTTTCTTAAAAGCCATTGACACAGATAAGAACTTTAGGTATAGACATGTGGGTCAGGCAAGAGAAGGAGGAAACTATGTGACAATAACTTTTAATGGGAGGTGAATAAATGATTAATCAGGAATTTATTACTTATTCTAAACATAGCACATCGGGAAGAAATCAAAAATAACAAAAACAATGGTTAAATTAGGCCATAGTTTTGGTTTTTGTTAAGGTTTTGAGGCAAATTTATGATTCAGAGAGGGAGACACAAAACTCTTGTTCCTTTTTTTCATTTCATATACATCTATTTATATGTATATATATATATATATGTATATAAAACTGTTC
>JBAMIG010000003.1:10421492-10435934 GCA_037177335.1 Kiunga ballochi
ATTATGGAATATTTTAATATTTTTCCACATTTGATATCCTAAAATTTTGTCAGTAAAATAAAAAAATAGAAAATAAAAATATTTACTGACACTTGAGTAAATATGAATGAATATTCAAGAAAATAGCTAAATAGACTGATTGTACAATACTTTCAAGCTTAAAAAACTTTTTTAACCACTTTTAGATACCTATATTCTTTAACAGAGCCTGTGAGTTTTCATCTTCAGAATCAGTTTAACTAGTTTCTTCAAGCTGTTCTCTAATCAAGATGATCCAAGCTGCTCCAGTAATGTTGAGGTCTGAGATCTGGGGAGGATCTGTCACTCCATTAGACCTATTGCCATTCATTTTCACTCAAGTTCTCATTCAATTAGGCATGTGCCAGCCTTTTCTCTATGTTTAATTATTTAAGAAAGGTTTCTTGACAGCCACTCTTTATTGATCAAAACTACTTTAAAAGATTACAGGAAAATCTGGCTCCCTGGTAGCTACATATAAAGAAAAAAACAGCAGCTAAGGGTTTTTGTGCTGGATCTCACACCTTTTTGAAAATTAAACAAAAAAAAACATGATTTAGATGGAAAGCCTTGGCATTTCACACAGGTTTGTGTTTGCACACTGAAACCTGAGATGGCAGATATGCCAAAACACAGGCAACCAATACACATTGCATTGTTGTTTACTTAAGTGGATGGCTGTCAAAGACTCAGTGCTCTGTTGTACTCACAACAAAATAGAGCTTGAAAAGCTGTCAGAGTTTCCTTTAGTTAATTTCTGCAACACAAAGTAAAAACTGCATGTATTAACTGGTTATAATGGAGATCCAAACCAGTAGCCAAAACTTTACAGCTTTTCTGATGAACTATTGAATATACAAACTACACAAACATGAAAAACAAAGAAACAAAAGTTGGTGATTTTCCAAGTTTTTTAATGATATATTTATCATTTAAAGTTGTTTTCATGCAAAAAAAGCCCCCAGTTCCTTATAGTTTATTTTTACAAAAGGACAAGATCCCCATTGACAGACTTTGCGAATGTGAATAGACTGAATTTACCTGACTCTTGTACTGTGGACTGTTTCTGTAGAACCTAGAGGCAGCTTTAGCTTCACATCCTTTGATCATTCCTGACATATCTTTTGAGGTTACCCTATTTTCATGTTTGAGTAGCTATGCTGTTACCTGTAACTGCCGTGTTTGATTATCCAAGCACTCCAAAAACATCCTAACCATGTAACTCGTAAATCTGTCAACTGAACATGTGAGTTCAAAAACAAAAACAAAAACAAAAAAAAAAGAAAAAGGAAACAGCCAGTGCAGTAACAGATTTACATGAATAAAATGGGATTTAATGAGCTTTGGCTTAACAGAACAAAAATTTTGCAACAAAAGCTTGGTGCATGCTCAACACAAATTCAGTTTTCTTTCTTTTTATTCATTTTCACTGCTGAAGACTACGCTGGGTTTGAGTTTATTAGCTCAAATCTGCAGGAAAACAAGGGTTGGGTACTGTCCACATTTTAACCAACATCTCAGTTCATACTAGAGCCCTGCTTTTACTGGCCTGTGTTTATTCTGTGCCTGAGAACATTTTCAGATAATTGTACCATCTTGTAAATAGAAAAGATTTTAAACATAAGATTTGTATGTACAGAGAATCTAGTGTTAGAACAGGAAAACTGCAGGAGTCACTCTTTATTCATTTAGTCAAAATCACGTCAAGAATTTTTTTTAGAATCAAAATAAGTTGCAGCTTTAACTGTTTTTAAAACCTACAAGAGATACCAGTAGCATACAGGTGAGAACTTTGTCTTGTGTCTTTATATGTTTTAAATAGCACTGTGATCCGACAGCTGATCCGACTGGTGTGATCTGATCAGAGACCATGTTAGAATTCTGCTGGAATCTGTGTCCCAAGAGTATAATACCTGCTTTTCCTGTAAATATCTATGAAGTGTTTTGGTCACTTGCATGAATCAGAAAACAGGTTGGACGTTACAGACACATTAAATACACGTTTCAGAATGTATGCAGTCTTTTTATTCTCTGGGTCCAAACTATTTAAATGTTCTTTTAAACATCATCAGTCTGAAATCAAACTAAAGGGCTGCAGTGACAGAAAAATTACTTCCCGTTCTTCCCGTGTTAGCCTTGAGGATAGGCTGATTGGAGACTCTAAATTGCCCATATGAGTGAGTGTGTATGGTTGTGTGTCTATCTGTGTTTGCCCTGTGATGGACTGGTGACCTGTCCAGGGTGTCCCCCGCCTCTCGCCCGTTGACAGTTGGGATTTGCTCCAGCCCCCCCGTGACCCCGTTTGGGACTAAGCAGTAGAAAATGGATGGATGTTTTTTTTATGTTTCAAACTCAGCAGAAATTGGTTGTGTCTTCCTCTTGATTACTTCATACATCCACAACTTCTGCATGAATTTATATGGAACAGGCCCAAACCTTTAGGATTACTCCTGTCCTTTGCATAGAAGGGATAAGTTGTCCCGTTTGATAGGAAGGACTCAAACTGCGAAGGGTTTAAAAGGTTTAAACACTAAATTTATTCTTAATGATGTTGTGTTCGAGGCAAGATTCAGGAAATAGGAAATCCCACTTTTAACAACTGAACTTTTGGTTGGTGGGATAAAGATCAAGCTTTTATTTGTATCAGTGACGAGGGACCAATGTACTTCCATCCTGCTGCAGATAAAGCGAGAGGAGAAGCTAAGCAAGATCATTAGGAATGCCAATACGACAGATTTGTGCCATGACATGAGTACACAATGGCTGATCTACATACATTTGCTTTCAATTAGAGATAATGAAAAGTATAAAGACATATATAGATGCAGATCCATTAATTTAGGATGTGCACTTAATTGCACCTTCACGTTTGTACTGTTTAGGAGTAGACAGTAATTCAGTGTTCAGAGTTTATAAGGTGCATCTGAGATGCAACCGTATTTCTTTTGTGTAAAGCAGTGTAGATGGGTTTAGGTGATTAATTTTTAAAGTGAAGCGTATCCAGAAGAGATGCAGACATGTAACGCCCCAGCAAAATCTCAGATGGACTTCAGAGGAAGTACAGTACATTTGTGTAATTCAGGGCAGGAATATCCATTTGGGAATATATTAGATAATGTGAACGATAAATGCCTCAAGTAGGAAAATAAATAAATAACACAGGTAAAGTTTAGACCACAGACTGACCCAACTTCTGATGTTTAGTAGCGTGTATTGCCTCCACCTTTCTAAATGCACTTCTGACAATATCTGGGCATGATCCAGTTGAGTCTTCCAAAGGAGCTCCTCTACGCTTGGTTTGAGGCATCAGTCAGCCTATGGACAGTGTTTGGTGCAACTTGCCAATGGTGGATGCATTAAGAAAATATGTTCTGGAAGCTTTCTATTGGATTTGGGTCTGCTGACTGGGCAGGGTAGTCAATATCATCAATGTCTTCATCATACAGAAACTGCTGACACACTTGCCACATGAGGCTGGGAATAGTCTTGAATAAGCAGGAACCCAGGTCCCACTGCAGTAGCATCTGGTCTGAGCTTGTACTAATGGCAGTCAGAATCTCCTTGGCAAGCACAGAGATCTGTTCAGCCACCCCAGGCCATCACTGATCCACTACCAAACTAGTCATACAGGAAGGTGTTGGGCTTTCTCCACAGCATCTCCAGACTGGCGACCTCCAGGGTGTACCCCGCCTCTCGCCCGGTGACAGCTGGGATTGACTCCAGCCCCCCTGCGACCGCGTTCGGGGAATAAGATTTATAGAAATGGATGGATGGATGAATTTCCCAGCCGGTGGAATTGATTTAATCATGGTTACTTCCTAACTGGACAAATTTATATCCCAGAAGTGTGCCTGATTTTGAGTAACATGGTAGTGATGGTGTTCTGCTTTGCTTGCTTTTTTTTTAAAGTGTATAGAGAATATGAACAAAACAACTTTTTTCAGTTAAAAGCATTTATTCTTAAGTGCATCTGTAATAATTAAAAAAATAAATATCACATCTTGCATTTAAACTACTTAAAAGCAAAGACAACTTTGTGGAGCTTCACTCTAGCAGAAATAGTTTGGTTTAAAGTTTTATTTTCAACAAGTTTAGAGTCTGCTTAGCCACAGAAATCCTATTAGAAAATGAAAATGAAATACTGCATGAGAACCCTCAATCTGAAGAGCTAAACCATGCTTTCTACCTAATTAACCACTAAATTGTTCTATAATTGCAAGGTTGTGCACTAAAACTCTTATGAATATTGTGTCTTTAACAAGATTATTTCAGCACTTAAGCGCACCATCTCGATGAGGACAATAAAAGGTTTAAGAGTCTGTCTTTATAACAGTTTCCAGCATCACTGTGCACATTTCTTTTTCTGTTGATTTAGTGCAGATCACCATCACACAGGTTGCTGGATGAAAATGTCTGAATTGTCACTCAATATGAACACTTGTGGTTTTCCAGGTTTAGCTCATTTATTTTCACATTTACATAAAAATTACAAAAAAAAAAAAAAGAAAAAAAAACATGCTTAAAAACCCTGAGTCATAGTACACCGATTTCAACTAGAAGCCACAGCAACACACATTGTGAATATCAATTATTGCTAAAGTGGAGCTGTGAAAATTAGCAGGGCGATTTTATTGAGGAGGTTAATGGAAACTCAGAAGGCGTTTCACTGTCAGGTTAATACCACCACTAAGCCACCATAACGATTCTGTCCTTGAATTTAGTAGCATTTTTTCTGATGTGTTTGAGCCCTTATTTACTGGTTGGCGCATGACACAATAGATGTCTTAAAACACAAAATCTTGGAAAATGCTGTTTTACAAATACATTTAATATTGAAATCACCATATGGTTCACCTGTTTTCCAGGTACTCGTTAATAAACTACACAATATTTAAGAAAATTTGACTTAAAATATTATAAAAGATGTTTTGAAGAGATGATTAGAACTACAATGAACAAAATAAATGAATGAAAATTAGTTCTGTTAAATGTATTTGCAACATTGTTTTTTACTTTTCTGGATGAAAAGCTGAAAACTGGTAAAGCATTCAATATTGTACGAGTATATGCAGAAAATGTTTAATTAGGGTGTTTTATTTGAGCTCCATTATTTCAGAATGTAAGCTGCATCTCTGTATTTGCTGACACAATGAATATGGCCCAAATTCAGCTCACAATAAGAGCTTGCTGTTTAGCCTCGCAGTAGAAAATAGCCAGTGCAGATTCATCTTGTTTGACTGTTTATTGAACCTTCAGTGTCTTGTTATTTGAAGAAATTACTGAGACTTCAGAAATGCTATTAAGAATCAATAAGTAGGTTTTCTTGTTAGTAGGTTGTTGTTAAAAAAAAAAGAAAAGAAAATCGGTGATAAAGTAAATGTGTGGAGTGGGTGGTGAGGGATCGGTAATAGAGAAGAGAAAAAGGAAAGAAGAATAGTTCCAACAAGGTCCATTCATTATCTACTGCTTTTTCCCTGAAAGGAGTCATAGGAGCCGATCCCAGCTGACATTGGACAAGAGGCGGGGCACACCCTGGACAGGTCAACAGTCCATTACAGGCCAAAAGGATCGATAGTAAATAAAGTTAAACCTGAATTTATCTTGTTGGATCAGAACAGATGTGGCAATCAGAATATATACATATAAAAGATAGCAAAAAGCTATTTCCTATGCCTTTACTATGATTAAAAGGGGAAAAAGGGAAAAAGAACAGGAAGAAAGCATTCATTCCTTAAGTATTCTGCAGCTTGGAGAACATAAACAAAGCAATTGTGGCCACAGTTGTGGGGGCTTGATCAATAGCACCAAAAATATTCAGCTTTCCTACCTAAATCTCAGCATACCAATGCTGCACAGTGCGTATGTAGTGGGTATGAATATTTCACTTCAGGCATTTGTGAAAATAGATTTGTGGTATTGGATTTATCCTTAGAAATGACTCAGAAAAACAAACGTAGGGAAATTGTTGCACCATCTAAAAATACAAATTCATTACGTCTGATGAATAGATAATGATCTCATCTTGTAGATGTAAATTACTAACATTGAGATCTTTAAAGGGATGAAAGAAATCTGATTTTCAGGTTTTCTTTTGTGTTTGAAACATTTTCAGGGAATTCATGGTGAAGCTCAAGTTGAAGAAAAACTATGTGCACAGTAAGATGTTCTGCTCTAAGGAGATCCTAGCATCTCAGAGCAGATTGACATTTAAGTTTCTCTCCCCAAAAATAAAAGTGTCTGATCCTGAAAGTAATTATGGACAAAAAAGTGTAAGGATTAAATCAGGATGAAGACTATTAGCCTGTCAGGTGTTTCAGGTAATCTTCTATTAGTCTGTGTGAAAATAGTGGAGTCACAGTGGGATCTGAGTCATATTAAAGCATAAATACTGCATGGATCATATAATTCCCTACACAGCTATGTTTGTACTCACAATAAAAATAACTCTCCAGCCTGCTGTGACTGGACCGCAGGGGTCAATTCAATTTGCTGTACATGAAGTTAGGATGTATAAGACCAAAACAAAATGCCATCTGTGAACCTCTCCATGAAAAGCACCTCCTACACTGAAACTCAGAGCACACAAAGCATCACTCACGGTCGCACTTAGCAAAGCTGATATCATCCCTCTAACCACAGATCGAAGCAGGACAGTGAGCGACCAGGAGAGCATCTTAAACACTACAGCCTCAGCCAAGATACACAGTATATGTTTACATCAGTCTTTTCAACACAAGTAAACAATCAACTTTTGATTCACACAACTAATAATAAACATAATAAGCTCTGGATGGATAAATATAGGATGCGTTATGGAGACTTAGTTGTTTAATTAGAATTAAAAGACAACAAAGTAATGCTTTATTGAATGTTTGAATGTATGCCACATCTAAAGTCCCTCTAGGGCCAAAAGGATGAAACAATAAAGGGAATGAAATTTGTTGAAGTGGATGACAAGGACAGATGTCCCTGAGAGCCACGGGCTATGAATATATTTTAAGTATGAGAAGAAGAAAAAAACAAGCTGCCAGACGTTTGGAAGACACAAAACAATTCACAATTAAATATTCATATTTACATAACAACAACCGATGGATATGCTTATATCAAAATTAACACTAAACTTTTTTTGCATGAATAAAAAAAAATTTTTTAAATAAAAAAAAATTCTATTATATTCAGTGTTTGTGTATTTTAGATTATTTCTAGAGGTAAGTCATTTATAAGATGGAATAACTCTAACCAAAGGACCAAGTAAGTAATTTTGTAAAGTAAATATTGAAAATTTCATTAAGTCTTTCCTCCCATGAAAAATGAGCCACATACTATTTAGATCCAATTTATTCCCTGAAGCTCCATCCTGGCTGCAATGATTAATACTATTTTATGAAGGTGAAAAACATACACACTGGCTACCTGCAGAAGGTTTGAGATTTTACTATCAGCTAGAGCAGGAGCTAAAAAGCAGCTGTTAGCACATTCAAATCTACCGAATGGGCTCTTGATATATAGAAGAATTACAATCATAGAAAACGTGGTACAAGTTACAAGTAACATGTTTCATACTGAGAACTTCACACAATCTGAGAACGATGAAAATTACAATACAAAGTCACAAGTTTGGACTAAATTCTATTTTAAGGTCGAGTTTTTAGCAGATTATATCAGCTAAATGAATTCTGGGGTTAAAAAAAAATACATGCCCACATGAAGCCTGAGAAACTTCAAACGAATAGATCAACACTGGTAAATTTTATAATGAATTACAAGTACAGACAATATAAATGAAATAAAGATCATTCATGTTAGCAAAAATTTTGTTATGATCAATCAGGGAAAATAAATCTGAAATTAAACGTCTAAAACAGCATAGTACATGTTTCCAGCCAACAACAAAGGAAAATAATGATTGAAAGACAGACTGTGAGCACAGGACAACCCCTTAAGTCTCTAAACATAATTTTAACGGTAGCAGTTTTTGTGTAGCATTAAAGCTAAAACTATACAGCAGGAGCAATGGATGATGGCGTTCTGCTCTCCAGGTTGCAGTGCTTTACTTAGCTGAAGGTGACGAACCCTGAAGTTCCAATCAAGAGTGCTGAGAATAAAATTCAGTGTTGTTAGAGCTGATACAGCTCAAGGAGCAATGTGAATATCCAGGAGCCTGAGCTTAACCTAATGAAGGGAGGTGCTGGAAAAAGAAGCAGCACATCTCCTCTCTGACACATAGTAGTGGAATTGCTTGTGTAGCAATCTGGTTAAATATCACTAAACAGTCTTTATTCTATTCACCTTTGGTTTCTCTAGTTGCATCAGGTTAACATTTTAAATGGCTTTATAAGGCTGTTTAATGACTCTTCTATTCATCCATTTTGCGTACTGCTTCATCCAATTCAGGGTCACGGGTAGCTGGAACTTATCGCAGCAATTAATGGGCGAGAGGTGGGGTACACACTCTGGATGGCTCGCCAGGCCATCATAGGGAATAATGGCTCTTTTAGACTAATAACAGTAACATATTCGCATTAACAATAATAGAGGAGTTAATGATCCTTCCGCAGGTTCACCGATAAAAACCTTGTTATGACTTTTATTTCCTTTGAATATAAAAAGTCCATCAAAGTCCAATGACTTGCACAAATCTTGAAGCAGCGAATAACACACACAGTTTGGCTGCATGCTGCCACAAACAGAAACATGCCAGACCTTGAAAAGTTTGTTTATACTGGATTTTGCACAAATGTCTCAAATTTCACTTTGGTTTCTGTTGTTTTCTCTACTGTTGGTGTCGTCATTTGCTGTCTTACTACATTATGTGCGTACGCCTGGTCATTAGTTTGCGTGGAGATAGAGACATTCTCCCACAAAATCATGTTTTTTATAAATCCCAAAAGTTGACTATAATTGGCGTACACCGTTTTTGTACGTACAATGGCTTTATAAATGAGGCCCCAAGACACTCCACTTAACTCTGTCTGATTGGGAACTCGGTTCTCCTGGGGGATTCTTTAGATTTGGTTCACGCTGGACTACACGAACAAATGGACACTTTTAAAAAATATACATGCTCCCTTTTTGCGAGAGTGCTACATCAAGAAATACAGAAGATGAAAACAAGACAGACAATGCAGAGGAAAACTGGTCCATCTGTTGATTAAAGCAGGACATGTCTTGTTTTTATCATATTTATATCAGAATATTTATTGAGTTCTTCCATGTCTTACCACAAGCCCCTTCTCCTGCCCACAGCTACCAAACATCCCACCAGGTTTATGTTTTGGTTGTGTGCTTGCCCACAATGCAGAGAAGCAACAGCGCATGTTTTCTCTTGTGCTTCATGTCTTTGTTCTGACCATGTTTGTAGGCAGAGTGAGGTCCTCTTTTTGATCAGAATTTGTACTCTAAACAAAGTGGATTTTCCTGACAAACAGATTAGGGATGGAATTTGAAAAATTGCTGGTTTTAATGTGTTCTTTATGTTTGTGAATATACATGTAATCTAACTAAACTGCTCTACACAGAATAAAGTAGATCAAACTAACGGGCAGCTATAAGTATCCAGATTCATTATCCTATATATCCTATTTCAAACTCTGTATAATTTCTTAAGTGAATCACTATTTCCTATCAAACACAGAATCTTCTTTAGTAAAGGTTGTTTTGGGTGTTTGAAGTGAGGACATGACTGCAGAGGTCATTTTTGAGGGCACCAGATGATGCTGGACTTTGATGACAGTACAAAACACAAAAAGTGTGAGAGGAAGGAAACCTTGAAGAATGAGAAAAAAGGAGGAGAAAAGTCCAAAGGGGTAAAAAATAAAAGGGAGCAGGAAAAAAAACAAAAAAAAAGTCAACTGGAAACTGGCAAGAACATATGCTCAAAGATTAACAAAACCTTGAACAACAGGTGGGGAGTTATTAGAAAACTGGAAACTTGTGAGAGGCTTGAACAGCTAGTAAAAATGATTGGAATTAAGAAGTTATGCAAGTACAACTAAATAAAGCATAAAATGATAAACAAAAATGAGAAAAAACAGTAAATACCATAAGATCAAGACTCAAAAACATGGCATCCTTTTAAGAAACCTAAGACATCATGAAGCTAAAGCCTCACACTTGTGGTATGTTTTTATATACTTTAATTATTTAATCCCAGATTAAAGAAAAACAATGTGAAAGAATAAGATCATCATTCATCATTGCTTGAAACCAGTCTTTAGAGCAGTTTAAAGAGTTAAAGAAAAATTTAGACAGATTTGTGACTAAAAAAAACAAATTTGTCAGAAAAATGTCAGAAAAATAGAATGATTTTCTTACAACATCTACTGATCAATCAACCGTAGTACAGAGTGCTTAACAATGTGGCACCATTTGATAAAACATGAAGCTAAAAGTGTGTGGCCATGACGTGTGGAGTACCTCAAGGGTCAGTGCTGACCTATTCTTCTTCAACTTGTACATGCTCTCATTGGGTCAACTACTACAGAGTTTTAACATCAATTATCACAGTTATGCAGACGATACACAGCTTTATGTGTCTTTTTTCACCAGATGACTGCAGTCCACCGGACTTACTGTGTCAGTGTTTGGAGCAAATAAACTTCTGGATGAGAGAAAATTTTCTATATTTAAATGAAGAAAAAACTGAAAAGAAATGTTTGATAGCAAAGAGAAGAGGGTCAGCATATGTACACAATTGGAATCTCGGGCATTTAAAACTACCAATCAAGTGTGTAAACTTGGCATGCTGATGGACTCAGATCTGACCTTCAGCAACCACATCAAAGTTGTGACCAAGAGTTTTTTTACCACCTCAGAAACATCAACAGGATTAAAGGTTTAGTCTCCCAGAAAGACCAGGAGAAACTCATCCATGCATTTATCTCCCACCCCCTCTCTCTCTCTCTCTTTCTTTTTATTACTTATTTAATTCTGTAATTTTATTAAGATTTTTGCAGATTTGATTCTTCTTTACACCTGTAATGCGTTTGCTGTTTTTATGTAAAGCACTTTGAATTGTCTTGTACATGAAAGCTGTCATTCAAAAAAACTTGCCTCTCCTAAACAAGCGGAAAATTATTTGTAGGCTATAATCAAAGGAGTAATTTAGTTTAGATTAAAAGCAGAAGGTTTTTGTTTTTGTTTTTTTTTTGCATCGAGTGTGTTGTAGCTTAAACTATGACCACACCAAGAAATACAGAGTACAACAAGAAATACTGGCGGGCTGAAACTAGTTAACATGTCAGTAGATACTTAAATACTTCATTTAATAGTCATTTTTCAGCTTGTTACCTCATCAAACATCACAGGTTTCTATGAAAAAGCACAAGTTGAACGAAAAGCCTATAGATTTTTCTCTATAAGTAATCTATTTCAGCATCGTCACATATTTTAAGGAGTTTGTGTCCATTTCCGACTGTTTATCTCAATGCCAACAATTCGTGCTCAGCTCTGATGTGCTGAGCACCTTGAAGAGGGAAAACACAACAAAATCATTTAGTTTCTTTTCAAAGATTTATTCAATGCGGTGTTTGTAAATTACAAGTTTCAGTTAAATGACAGCTTGGCCTCGGGAATTTGGCCTAGGGAATTAATCACAGGCTTGAGGCTGGATCACTATCACGCTGATGACATCAAAAAGAAAAAATAAATTAGACAAGCATTCCAGTGGTCTTCCACTTAACACTTTCCTCATTCAAATTCTGTCCACTGTTTAAGTAAAAGTCTACCTTCTGGAGCACAGAGCCCACACTCCTGTTTGCTGTACTTGTGCTTTCCTCCTCTATTTGCTCACTGGAGAACATCATGACAGCATTGCTTATTTCAGTGCATTTTCTCAACCACGTGCTCTTTGCGCGTCTGCATGAGGGATCACACGCACTTACCGAAGGCATTGTGAGACTGAATGTAACCTTCTAAATAAGGTACAACCATTCCTTTGCTCACAGTAGCAGCTTTCTAATGTGAGTAAATTAAAAAGTGATAACTGCAATTACTTACCCTAATGAATCAAAGTTGTTATATAGTATCCCATTTGCAGCTGCAATGTGCTACTTATCGTTTTATGCCAGATTTGGAAGTGGATAATATTTTATTTATTACTGTTGTATTTTACTGTACAATCAAATATTACTAATACTCTGTTATCCCTTTGCATTTGTTTTTTGCAGAAATGGTAAGACCGTCATTAAATATGAAGATAGATTGAATAAAAAAAATAGCTTTCATGTGGCAGCCAAACACGACGTGTTTGTGTGATTGCAGTGAAATGAAGGCAAACAGGTCAAGACAGTCATGAGCTATGACTCATGTGTCCTGCCAGCTGTTAAGCAACGGCCTGAGTCTTTGAAAAGTGTTTTCTCGTTATATAATCATTTCACTGTTTCAGTTACTAGTTTTTTTTATTTCCAATGACAGGGTGAGCTTTTTTCCATTGTTGGTTTGTGTTTTTCCTGGTCCAGATGAGCGATGAGCCAGTCCGGTCCTTGACAGCCACAGTCCTGCGAGTGTTAGGACTTTCCCGCCTGCAACACACCTAAGGCACATTAGACCTAATTAGCAGACTCATGCAGAGCTTAACATCAAACTCTGCACATAATTATTGATTTGAGTCAGGTGTGCTGCAGCAGGGAACTTCCTAACACTGCAGGACTGCAACCCTCAAGGACCGGAGCTGTCTATTCCTGGTGCAGATGTACAGTATACCCCCTTTAGAGACTTTGGAAAAGGGCGCAAGTTCAAGTAAAATACATCCAACTTTAGCTATTTAATATGTATATATGTATATACAGAGATCCTCTTGGTAATCTGAATTCTTTATTTATTATTTAATTTGGATTAATATTTGTTCCGCATAATTTACATATTTTGCTGGACTCGACCGGAAAAGAAAAGAGGACAGAAAGACAGTGAAGAGAAAAAAGAGAAACTCAGTGAAGAGAGAAAAACACTACAAAGAAACTGCCATCCAACCAAACGTTATTTCATCCTCACACCTGCACAGAAAACCTAATAAGTATCTCACAGGGCTCCAAAAGTTGGTTAAAGATCTACCAGTACTACCTATGCCAGAGATAAACAAGCAAACATATTAATCCTGAATAAACCTAAGGAACAGAACAGTGACAGTGTGATCATGCAGAACGTACGGGGTGAAAGGTGCTTCCAGAAAGGAGACATGCCAAGGTGACCCCTACCACCCAAAGGACAGAGGTAGGCCAGGATCCCCTGAGACCAGGATAGCTTGCAGTCATCCCCGAACAAGAACCCACTCCACCCGCAAGCCCAGCATCTGTCCAGGAGGCGGTGAAAGGAGGTCCCAGCCAGAGCCCCCCGCAGTCAGGGGGAACGGGCCCAGGCCGTGAGCCGCCGACTCTGCCAGGCACCAGCTGCTCAGGGCAGGCAGAGCGCTGGCCCAGGGCCCCAAGTGCCCAAAAGCAACCCCCCACCCCCAAAGGCAGAGCAGCCAACCAGCACCAACAAGGGGCCAGAGCTCCCAGACGGCCACCCTCTAGAGGCTGGTCCACACCCCAGTGCACCACACGCCAACCCCGGGGTTTGGTCCCAGTCCCCACACACGCCCACACACCCAATCATCCACACAAACCCAACCACCCCTAACTCCACCCACACACACACAGTTATTACAAATAATAACTAAAGAGAAAAATCATCCCTTTTCATTGTAGTAACTGATATTTCTGTTATGCTTGTATGTAATAAAAACCCAACTCATTGATATGTCATTATTGTGTTGCATCAGGCTTGAGTTGGAGAATGAGAAGCTTTATGACTGAAAAAGAAATAAAAACATATGTTGCATCATGGCATTAAGTGTTGGAGAACAAAAGACATTTCAGCAGCATATTGTTAGTGGCAATACTAATATTATTATATATCCATTTTTCTCCAACATTTGTAGGTGCTACTTGGATTAACCATGTACCATAGTTTTAATTGCTTTAGCATTAATTACTATAGCACAAATTACCATAACATAAATTACCATAATATAAATTACTGTAGCACAAAGTCTCTTAGAGGAAAGTACCATAGCATAAATTATTAATGCACAAATTACTGTTAAATAAATTACCTTTATGTAAATCCCCATATACAGTGGTGAGTGATAGTCAATATCTTGACTAAATAAAGAATGTTTTCTCGTCATATTGGCAAATCAAAATCTGCTTAGTAAGTAGTTATTTTGGCCTTTGTCTTACCTAATATATATATATATGGTTATATGGTCTGGCTGGAGGCAAATTTTCTGGGATGTCTCTGTACAATCAAGCCATGCTAACGTCAGCTCCTCCCGATGAGGCTTTGTTAGAAAACAAAATGGACACATACTTATATAGCGCTTTTCCAGTCTTATCGACCACTCAAAGCGCTTTACACTATACAGTCACATTCACCCATTCA
>JBAMIG010000003.1:10436034-10450819 GCA_037177335.1 Kiunga ballochi
CAGCATGTAGTCAGGGGAAGCCTGAATTGAACTCCCAACCTTCCAGTTGAAAGACAACTGCTCTCCCACCTGAGCTATGGCTGCCCACAAGGTAATGGCCAAGCTCTCATCCATGTTGAAGACAAAGAGGTAGCAAGATAAATTATTACATAAAAACAATGTTCAAAAAAGCATGCAAGAATAATCTTTCACACTTCATCATTGAAGGACATTCTCTGTGGTTCCAGATTGTCAGGGTTTGTCCCTGGTCCTGGGTTTTTCCTTTTCTTATGTTGTTTTTTGTGGTTTGGTTATTTACTGATTCTTCTGTTTTTTTTCTTCAGATGTCTCATCCGGCCCTCCCTCGTGTGTCTTCCCCTCCTACCAACCTCCTGATTACCCTCATGTGTTTCACCTGTGTCTCGTTTTCCCAGTGTATTTAGTTTGCTGGTTCCCTGTGTTCCCTGCCAGAGTGTCTTGTAGTTTTCGGTACTCATTTCCAGTGGTTTTGGAATTAAAAGCATCTTTTTGTGAATCTCCGGTCCGCGTGTGTGTCTGTCCCTTCACGGTCCTGACACAGATGGATTTTTCTTTAATAAAAGCTCTTGCATAAATTTATGTTATGTGTATTTATGTTATATTTTTGTGGTATTCCAAAGATTTTTCTGAAAAGCAAAGAAATTACGCAGAGCAGAGGGCAACTCAGTGGGAATGAAAAGCTCATATTTGCTTGATATTTGATTGTAGTCATATAATAAAACCAGAAGGCATATTGCATTAAATTGCATATGAAATACTTATTACATCAGAAAGGGTTTTCAAACTTGACTTGGTCTTGGAAGTAAACAGAGGAGGATAAGTTAAGTTATTCAGTCTTTCGGGTTTCTGTTTGTTTCTTTGGATGTTCAAACCCAATGCCTTTTTCCACAAGATCCTCTCCAGCATGAGCAGCATCACATCCTGGCTTTAGTCCCCTGAATGGTCCATTAGCTTTCACACTGTTAGCAGTTAGACATTAGTTTACTTTTCAGTGTGTAAGAAAAACATAAAGCTGATGGATTTACATGCAAAGTTGTTACGATTTTGATTTTTTGTTTTTAATGTCAAATAATGTGTCCTTATACAGGACCTCTACTTGGATGAAGCAGAATAGAATTGAAGAGGTTGAAGAGGTTTCCTTATTACTTCTCATAGGATGAGGTTTTTATGTCACTGTAAAGCACTTTGAATCAGCCAAGTCTTGCCATATGCTTTTTTTAAATGAAAGCTTAAATAATAAAATGTTTGGTTGACATTCATGTTGCACATGCACTTCAAACCATCTTTTTTCTGTGTAATTTAATTTCCATCAAGACACAAGTTTAAGATGAAAGCAAATTAGTTCAGGAAGCAATTTTACTGTCTTTTCACTATGCAAAAAAATATCATCAGGTGAAAGCAACAGAAAACGAATGCTCTATTACCTGTTTAATTTGATATACAAAAAAAGGTTTTTATTTGATATTAAAGCTCAATAGCGGGTGTTTTCTTTCTATAAACATCTTGGAGTATTGACAGGTTGTCAAAACAAACCAAAAAAAAAAACATGTTTTCCAGCAGAAATTCATTTTTTATTGTTCCATTGAGGAGGTTTTCTTTTCAAACTGTTCCTCCAAGCCCATGTATTATGTATAAGAAGTCTCCATTGCTACACAGGTTATATTTGGAGAAATGAAACCTACCAAAATGTCTATACAATCTCCTGGGTAATGACTAGATGATTTAGCTTGATGTACATCGCTTTAGCAGCAAATCTTGACTCACCCATTTAAGAGGTTGTTTTTATGACAGCAGCTCTTTTCACGCTGCATGTATGCCTGTCAGTCATTATTTTGTCACAACTTTACGAAGTCAGTGCATATTTACAATCTTAAAAGCCTGCATGAGCCCTCAGCATGATTTGGTGTTTTTCTTTAGGTGTGTGTATGTGGATTTGGAGGTGGCTGCCATTACAATGCCTAATTACAACTGGGACCAAGCCATGAACTCCATGCTGCATGAGTAATGAGAAGCACTGTGCCTCCAGCTTTTCCCATCAGCCCCCGAGAGTGTGATGACTCTTATCAGGAAGCTCATTCCTCCATTCTGACCTTTCAACAGTTGCAGAGTTTCAGCTGTTACGCCCAACAGAGAGAAGAGAAGCACAGAAGAAGGGACCGTTCACTGTTGGTGTGGCAGGTATAGTCCTGAGAGCTTGCAAAGGATTCCACTTAATCGATGAACAACTCTCAACATGAAGGAGATGCTGTAAGATCAATAGGACTCTGCAGTGTTTCTGCTCTTTTGAACTGATTGTTTTGGTTTTAAAAGGTTAAAAGTGACTTTAATATTAACTTCTTTCAAGACAATTACATGTAGAGTTCTGGTTGTCTAGCTGTCCTTTAACAAACAGAAAGACAATGAAATTATCAACTGTGTTACAAATTAAATATGTATAATGCATATGATTCACAACACTTAAATGTCCATTTAAATGTCATGTTAACATAAGGTTAATACTTAAATGTGACTGTTGTAATAACTGTAACATACTAATAAAGGACTGTCATTACTCAGTGTGGTTATACTTGAGTTTTTTTTTTACAGAGTTTATGAAAACTTTTGATTCAGTATGGTTAAAGCCCCTGTTTCTAATTTAAATTAAAAACAGCTGCTTTCTATTACAGTGGGGCAAATATTTCTCTCACAAAACACAACTAAAAGATAAGTAGCACCCAAAGCAATAATCATGTCTCCAACCTGTCATTGCAGCAATATACAGTCTGTATCCTATATGGGTCTTGTTCTCATTCAATAAAAAAATAATGTTTCATTAAGTGTTTACCCCTTTGGTTCTACCTCATATGGTAACTCAGAATTGTTTTTTCTTCATGCTCTGAGCAGGAAGTTTAATTACTGACGATTAAAAGAGATGCACTGGTTTCCTTGTTTTCTATGAACTAGTATTATATGAGTACAGCTATAAAACATATTTTTGATTAACTGAACTTAATGAATTGGATTTATTGATTCCATTTAACCAAGTAAAAACAATTATACTGAATAATTATCTTATAAAAACGCACCCTTTTCACTGGCTTTTAACATAAATTATTATTGTTTTTTTAATGCTTTTATTTCTTGTACAGCACGTTGGGCTGCATCAGTTGTTAAATGTATATACATAAACTTGAACTTGAATATTTTTATAATTGCGTTTATTTAGGTTTTCAAGAGCACCAGCTTTCTAAGTAGTACCTTTTATAATCTTTCTAAACCAAATTCTCTATAAAAGTGTAGAACAAAGTAATTTGTTTCTCAGCTTATATAAAACTAGAAAAAGCTTTTCCCCACATATTTTAATTAATCCATTAAAAAGTTCCAGGTCTCACTTTGTTCGTGGAAAATGCATCATTAGCACTGCCAGGACAAATAATTGATGATGAATGATGAAGTTCATTCATTACTTTACAAACTGGCCAGTAAGTTTTTAATTTATAGGTTAAAATTTAGGTTGGAATGTGCTCCTTTCTTCCACAAATTATCAATAAGTTTAAAGAAGTTACTATTTGATAAGCCAGGTTTTGTTGAGCTTCACATATCCATTTAGCACTTTCCTGCATTAATACGGAAACGGAGGTGGAAGAATAGCTTATATAAGCAGCAGATTTCTAACCATCAACTGCTGACAATGCATGGGTTTTCACTGAAACATTTTAACAATAAAATGACAGTAAAATACTGCTTTTTAATGCTACTTTTTTTGAATGCTTTAATAACTACTTCACTTCATTATTGTATCACACATAAAAACGTCTCTTCACAACATCTGCTTATGCACAACTGACAAGAATGTGAAAGGTGTTGCTGAGCTTTATTTCTTGATTTTTGTTATGTACACATGGTTTTAACTGATTATAAATACTGAAACTGAAATTCTATAGTAATTAATGAAAGAGACAATTCGGTTATTAGTATGTGAATAACAGCTTTTTTTTCCTTACAAATTTAAACCATGAGGAATGTGTCATCCACCGCCTCAGCAAAAACCCCAGGCTGCTACTGTTTGTGTTATTTAATGGCTCCCACTGTGACCTTATGTTTCATAGTGAGTTAGAATTACTAATCATTATGCACAAATTGTGATAAGTCTGATTACTCTGGAATATCTGTTACAAATATTCAAGTTGCCACTATCATTTGCTCACAGCAAACTCACCCACACATGAATATGGAAGCACACAACACCAGTAGCATTCCAAAATGCAGTCAAATCTGTTGCAATCAGCTATTTTTTGACTGGTTTACATTCATTTAACCTGACAAAAAGTCAATAAGTTTTATTTGGCAAACTGCTTTTGCTACTTGATGCAACTCACCATTTTCCTGAATCTCAAGCTAAAGTGAGCACCTTAAAAACACACACTAATAGATAACTATGCATGTACCATATCAGATCTTATCTGCGGGTTATATAGACCTACACACCCTGGTCATATAAAATAAAGTATAGTATAGTAGCATGATAAGCCATACAACTTGCAATGACAATGCATCTTGAGCTTTTTGCATGTAACTACAGACAGAAATCATGACATAAATGTAGCCTTAACAAGTGTGTTAATGACATCTTTATGTGCCTATTAGATGTATGTTATGTTGTTATTTCATGCTATATGCATTAAAAGGAGCTAACCCTGCCATGTAGTTTAGCTAATGCATGCCGGATGCCAATTTATGATGAACAATTGCAAATGCAAAATGCATAAATATGTTTATAGGACATACAAATGTGTGTCAGAAGTGGTACGTTATTTATATGTATTGCCATGAGATCACAGTAGTCCTCTCATGTTTCTAGGTCTGGGCTGTTCCTCAGGAGGAGGCAGGAAGGGTTTGACTGTCTGCAATCAGGATGAAACAGATCATATTCTCACATCTATTCAGTTTTCAGCTGAAAAGAGAACACAAGATGATTTGGTGAACTCACAGATGATGGATAAAAAATGGGGAATATTGTGGTTCAACGTGATGAGAAGTAACCATGTATGAGTTGTAGCAGATCAATTCAATTTTCAATTCCATTTTATTTATATAGCACAGTTTCACAACAAAGTTGTCTCAAAGGGTTTCACACAGTTAATCACACAACAGTTATAACACACAATAAACACTAAACTATGAAGACCCAGAAAATCCCTGTTCTTAGACCCTCCTTCTAGATAAGGAAGGAGGTCATGAAGGAGATCAATATTGAGCTGCTTTAGGAAAGGCAAATGCATAGTGAGTGATGCTCATGAATAATTACCTTGATTTATTAAACACTTAATTTGTATATTTCTTCTGTATATAATTTTGAAAAACAAATAAAAACATCTAGCTAGCTTTTAACTTTTAGCTCCCTGTATAGCTGTAATCTGAATATTAACACTAAATGGTGAATTACAAAGAAAAAAAATAATGCTAAAATAAACAGGACTTTTTCAATATAGTTTTGCTAAATAACAAGTAAAAACAGGCAACTACAAAAGCCGGCAACGATCCTGCTCACATGTGTTTTTAACACTGTTTTCTCATGATAGTGGGAGAATTTATCTGTGGGTGAGAACTAATCCATTATCCTCTTGGTTAGCACAGTGGCCTCACAGCAAGAAGGTCGCTGGTTTGAGCTTCGGCTGGTGGGAGGTTCAACCAGGAACATTTCTGGATGGAGATTGCATGTTCTCCCCATGTTAGTGTGGGTTCTCTCCGGGTACTCCGGCTTCCTCCCACAGTCCAAAGACATGCACCTTGGGAATAGACTGATTGGAGACTCTAAATTGCCCATAGGAGTGAGTGTGTCTATGTGTGTTGACCCTGTGATGGACTGGCGACCTGTCCAGGGTGTACCCCGCCTCTTGCCCACTGTCAACTGGGATTGGCTATTCCATTAAATCCAATGGGAAAGTGTGTCAAAACTTTTGACTGTTATATACATTATTTATACATCCAGATATTTACAAAAGAATAAGACAAAAGTAAACAAAATACATTATAAATTAATAAAAACTACTGTAACTATTTCTGCTGTGTAATGATACGTATATATTTTAGGTGTCCCTTGCCAATGAGAATATGTGCATTAATGTGAGCAATGTGAAAACTGCCTTCCCAACCCTTTTGAAAAAAAAAAAAAGAAAGAAAGTGGGGGGGCAGGGGAGGGGAGGGACATTGGCCCTTAGGGGCCAAACATCAGACAGGCCCACCAGGAATTGTCCCAGTCTTTCCGATTAGCCACTCCGGGTCTGATTATGAGCCACAGGAGAGGAAGCAAGCATGACACATTGTGCTACAAAATGCTCTATTTCACATTCTACATCGCTGCTTCTCTATGGTTCACTTGCTTGTCTATTTGCTTTCACATTGCAAGTAAATTCCACCAGGGTTCACGTGCAAGTTAGTCAAGACTCCTGGTATTCAGGTGCACCAAAGTTTGCTTCTTCATCCCCTCAAATGTGCGTTCACACTTTGCCAGACAAATCATACAGTTCATGGAAGTGGGCCTGGTTTTGCTGAAGCAGATCAAACAGCACCAGTGACATTCCAAGTCCACATGTATCGTGTATCTTGTATGCACATGGCATTTATCTAAGAGAAATCAAAATGCAAATGTTTCTTTTAAAAATGCTTTTTAGAGATAAAATAAAACACATTAGCAGAAAGGATGGTTTGCAGCAGTCCAACATACAAGACTGTTATTGAGGAGACAGCCTCAAAGCTTCATACATCTTCATTCCAACAAAACTGAATTCAGCATAATAGTCCCCACAAAATGACCAGACAAATGCTCCAATCTGCTAAGTACAAGTTTCTAACAAAAGTAATACTACATTTAATTTTACAGTATCCTGAGATCTAGTTGTTTTCAATCAGCTATTGAATATTTGTAAAACAACTAGATACCTATTTTCTTATTTATAAGAGACAGAGAACAACTCACACCTTATACCTACACTACAGAGACAAGCCCTTCCTTTCACCTGTTTGCCTTTTCACCTATTGGCTTCCAATATATTTTACAATTTTACTTATTATTGCAACCCTTCATGGCCTTTTTTATATTTTACATCAAACTTCTAAGGAACATATAACTGAGCTTGTTCTGTCAGACGGTTTGTACTTGTTGATTTAACATGGTATATGACCAGCAATGAGAGTAATTTGTGGTCCAAGTGGTTAAATTCTGAAAAGAGCTGCCTGGGGATAAATAAGAGCTGCCTGGGGATATATACAGTAGTCATTTAAAAGGCTGCAGTAAAGACAGATATTGTCACAGGTAGTGTTGTTAAAAGCAAACGCAATACTATCACCAAATTGTGTTGCATCAACATGAGAAGCATGCAACTAATGATTTCACTTGCAGACATTAAGTCTATCCCTACATAAAAGAGCATTGTGTTGTGTGCAGCTGAATATTTAAAGTTCCCATCTAAAACAAACTTGGTTGTAAGGAGGATGGGTGAAGAAAGTTTCCACTAAAAACCTTTGTAGATACAGATCACCTTTTTTTTAGGATTACAAGCTTTCCAAGTAGGTTGCTATTTTAAGTGCCCTGGTATATTTCTTAAATTGTTTTTTTGTGTCTTTTTAATAGGATTTAGCCTCAGCTGCTTGTAATATCACCTCACAGCAAGAATGTTCTTGATTCAAATCATTGCTGGGACCTTTCCGTGCAGAGTTTGCATGTAGGATCTTTGGTTACTTTGGCTTCTTTCCACAAATCAAAAGTCCTGCATAGAAGCCCTAATTTGTGTCTCTAAATTCTTCATATAAAATGTGTGATTTTTTTCTGCCTTTGTGTTAGTCCTGCAATGAACTTGGGACCCGTGTGGGGTGTACCATGCCTCAAGCTAATGGTATAATCATAAAGACTAAACTTTGCCTTACAGACTTCAATTTAATTAGTAAAAAGATCATCAATTCTGTAAAAGATGTGAAAAATAAAGGGAAAAGAGCAGCCTTGAACCCTGTAATTTATGATGACACTGACCCACAGGCACAACTGCACCAGTTGCTGATATAACAGTCATACTGAGACACCTTATTGAGGCTCATTATGTGTAGGTGTCTATAATTATAGAGAATAGTCTGTGCTAGTTATTAACAGCTCTCTCCAGGTCAACTTTGACATTTTTAATTGACTTGTCTGCATTTACATTGATACAAAATTAACTGAAAGTGTCCATGTAAAACCGGAGTGTGTTTTTACATCAGATAAAGTATGTGAACAAAATGCTTTTTTTTCTTTTTTGCAAAGATTGACTTATATTTATCCTTTTTTGTTGTTAAATGAACAGAAAACTTGTGAGCACATGTGAGAGACAAACTACAATGACTGTGATGTCCCAACAGAGCAGGCACCGTGCTAAATTTATTGCAAACTCATGTTATGCATGCAAATCCTTGTAAAGTGTATAAAGTATTGCACGAATTATAAATTGTATTATTGTATCATTGTTTTCCTTTTACTTTTTTCACGACCTAACAAAAATGTTTACTCCTTAATGAAACATGTACCACCTCTTCTATGTTTTGCGTTTTTTGTCTTTTGAGATTTGACATTATAGCCCACATTTATTAAAAGATATTGAAGAAATTCCCAAAGATCAGCCCTCTATATTGGCTAATTCTGCATCTATATTGCAACCTACTTGTACTGTGAGCTCACTTCCACCAGTGAATAACAGTCTTATCTTAACTGTGGTCTAATCTCTTGGTGTGCTAATTTTTCTCTTACTTTTCCTCTCCTCTAATAACGTCTGCTGTTTCTGTGCTAAATCAGTCACAGTGCATGGTGAAACCAGCTGTTGTGCATGTTCACTGGGATACAGATTGTGTAGTGAAATATCTGCAAAATCACACAGCGTCCAAAAGAAAAAAACTGAATGCTACAGTTTTCTTGTGATGCTGCTGAGCGTAAGACTAAATCGTGCTAGGTGATGCAACAAAATCCAGAAAGTATCCGATTGATTGAAACAAAAGGAAACAGAAAATGCTCTTAATTATTTTCACAAACAAGGTAGCAACACAACATATTTATTACCTTACAATTCTGTGTTTGTAATTTACTTTTATGGTGCACTGAAATTTATTATGCACATTAATGCCTGCAGTGTTCCAGGGCTGAGAAACTGCATTTTACATCGTTATGCTCCAGCCTGAAGGTTCACGTGACAGTTGTGCTTTGCTTTTCAGTAACTGGATGTGGCTGTTTTAAAAAGTGAGTCACGGATCTGAGAGTAGAGATGCAAGACATATATACCAAAGTAGTCTTGTTATATGATGACGGCGCCGCAGTGCAAAATCTGCAGTTAGTGCTTTAAAGACACATTTTAGCAACTTTCCATTCTGGACTCGTTTGACTTTGACGTCTATCGTGCACATGTCTGGAGCCATCGCTGCCCAGAAGTTTCCTGAGGCTGAGATGCACTTTACCACTTTATCATCAGGGATGTTGCAGCCAAGTTTCTTCACACTTTAGCCAATAGACATATTAGCTGTCATACTTAGTATTACATTTAACATCAAGTAATAAAAACACTTAAACAGAATCTCTAGAGTTTATTAACAATTTGAGGAAGTTGCATCAATAACCAAGCGTCAGGCCACAATTTGATATTGAACAAAGTAAAAAAAAACATGAAGTCACATCTGATTATGTGTGAAAGCTAAAAAATTTGAAGAGAAAACTTACATAAGTTAAATTCTTCATCTTGATCACCGAGGGAGTCATTTCAATCCGGTAATTGCAATCTGATCTGTTTTCATTCAGGTGATTTTACTGTATTATACAGCCTACTGTACAGTTTATGTGGGAGAGGGTGACATAGTGTTGCTTGTTTTCAGTGGCTTGCTGTGAAGTGATGGATGTCCCGCTGTCTAACAGGAGCACTAATCCCTTGTCAGCACAGCAGCAGGAAATGCTTTCAGCATCCAAAAAAAAAAACTATTTAGTTATTACAGTAAGTAAGCAGTGCTTTTATCTAGTAGTTACTCATTTTTCCATACATTAGTATAAAAAAAAGATACAGATGACACTCTAAGAAGTCAGCTCAATTCAATAACAAGCGCTCACTTGCATTTAAACACAAAACCAACATTTATCACATGTAGCTTAACTATCAAGCCATACAATTTTACTAATTTTTTCATTGATTTCTTATAGGATTAAAGTCTTTAAAAACACTGTTGATCATTGTTTTAAAAATAAATGTTAGCTGACAAAATGATGCAAGCTGTGAGATTTGTTTGATTCGGTGTAGCATGAGTCAGACTCAAATTGACACTTGTGAATGTGCAGAGAGGCGTATAAACAGGCATGTATGTGTGTGATGTGTATCTGGATGTGTGACTGGAGGTAGGTCACTTGTTGGTCATAAAAACAGACTTGTGTTCAGAGACATTTACAACATCTGACAGGCTGTGTCTAACATGATAATGCGTTCAATGCCCCCCAAACAAGCAACATGGTTCTTTACATTTCCATTGAAGACAAATGATGGGAAACACTTATTGTGCTTTAATGGAAGGTGAAAACCGGTTTTAAACTAGACAAAATGTTTAAATTTTCACGTTCACATAAAAAAATGTATACAGATTTATTACCTTTATTATGAGTTTATACATAAGCAGATGTATATTCACAATATTTTCTATCACCTCATATTTTATACAATTATTTGTGTTTCCTACTCTAGTAAAATAAACTGCATCAGGAAAACATAAAGTAAGTAAGGCACTAAGAATCCCTCTTCACTCTTATAAATATGACATTTTTCTTGTCTTTTTTTTTACCTCCCCAAATATGTTCTGTTCCATTATTGTGTTTGATTGATGTTTTTGTCTGCATTTATCCGTCTGTTTGTCTGTTTGCTGGCAAACTTTTGACTGCCTGTTTTTTTTTTTGTTTTTTTGTGATTTTATTCTTGAGAAAGGATCTCTGTCTAAAAATTAGAATTGAATTTCAGGAGTGATTCGGAGGAAAATGTGGACACAGGAATTTTGAAGAGGGTTCTTTACATTATTATTGATATGAGCTGCCTGGCAGAGGTCTCAGAGGTTTCATTTTTAAAAGTTTTTTTAAAAGGAAAACCATTGGTATCTTCGTCAAGGCCACTTTTAATGAATAAATAAGTTGACAAATTTCTTTTCTAATGAAAATAACCAAATTGCATCAAAGTTTGACTGACTGAGACCATCTTGCCTTCAGATTACTGTGCTGCAAACTGATTTAGCATTCATAATACTAAGGTTACTTGAATTAAAATAAATGCAGACCAATTACAGATAAATTTTATAATAATGAGAGTCAATTTGCAGTTTGTGCACATTCAAGACAGCAATAGTGTACTATTTGCCATTACAAGACAAAGTCATACATGCTCAAACTTTAAAAATGAATATACTTTCAAATTGGTAAAAAAAAATTTTAAAGTAAATGTTTCTTTGTTTTGGATTATATGAAACAATCATAATTTCATAAACTGGTCATTGTGCAACTAAACAAACAATCCAACAAAAATGCTGGATTGTGTGCTGTAGGTTCCACAACATCACATATTAAGCTCCAATACTGTCTAAGGACATCTCACGTTTCCACTTTGTCATCATTCATAGTTAATGAGGTTTACAATGTTATGCTTACGGCATGTAGAAATACTTGGTTAGAATTACAACTAATAAAAAAATGGCTGTGCTGAAATATTTATTCAGGCAAAACAAATGGAAAGTATCATTCTACATTCTCCTCTTTCTGGCTTATTGTAACATTGCACAATTTCTGACACCTTACCAAATGCACCCATTTCATGCATGGGTAACCACTTATGGCAGGAAACTATGAAACATTTTACAGGATTAAACAGTAGTAAAGACATAAAAACAGAAAGTTTAAAGTAGTTAGTTAGTACTCTCATAAATCTGTCCCAACATAAAACTACGCTGACCAAGACATGATGAACTTAAATAAAAACACAGCAAATAGACTATATCAAAAGAGCAGCAGGTCCCCATGTATGTAAGACTGTAATAAAACATAATACAAAATTCCCATAAACAAAAATATATATATAAATTCAAACACTATAACTACAACATCCCAAAACCTCGCTGTAGAATTCCCACCAACTTGCATGTAATATGTCAAAACTGTTATAGTGTAATCATATGGTGGTTGGTGAGTTTTGAGAAAAGTTTCTTCCATAAAGTGATGCAAAATGTATCAAATATGACACGTTAGGCCATATCCCTTCCAAAGGCCAGAGCAGGTGTTAGAATATTTGTAAGATGATAATGGTGAACAAGGCCTACTGAGCCTAAAGTAATTACAAAGCTTTGGTCCACAACAGGTAAAAACACAAAGTGGAAAAGAAAAAAACTGAGAAAAAAATGAGAAGATTTTGTGTATCCCTGCAAAGCATCTGTTAATTTCTGGACAGCCTGAAACATGTCAGTCATAATGGAGGTCTAGTATGTCATCATAATGACTAGAATAACAAACCTTAAGAAATAAAATATTGAAAAGCTTGTGAATAAAGCTGTATCCCCTACAGCCACGTTTCCTCCCTAATTCATCACAAACAGGCTCATGGTGTGATAAGTTATTCCTTCTGAAAATCCCAAATTTCTATCTTTGATAACAACAACATCTATCCATTTTCTTAACCACTTATCCAATTCAGGGTCACGGGTAGCTGGAGCCTATTTCAGCAGCTATTTGGGAGAGAGGCAGGGTACCTGGACAGGTCACCAGTTCATCACAGGACCACAACAGAGAGAAAAACAACCCCTCACACAGAATTCAGAATAACCAATTAACCTAACATGTATGTCTTTAGATGGTAGGAGGAAGCCGGAGAGAACCCGCCTAACATGATCCGCACAGATCACTCCACTCCTTCACTTTTTAGACCTCCTCCCAGGTAAGCCTCATACCAGCAACCTTCTTGCTGTGAGACCACAGTGCTATCTAACTGCATCATAATGCAGCCTAACTAAACCCTTTTCCTGCCAATTTTTTTGTCCTTCCTAATGTCAGGACTCAGCAACAACAAGGTATTTTAACAGCGTTGCTTTGACATCACATCGTCCTTGAACTCTGCAGCTCGAACAGAGCAGCTTACAGCATCCCCGCAGCTTTCACTTCACATGTTCAGAATTTCTAATTAAGAGTATTTACCAGACCCTGTGAGATATTTGTATAGTCTATTTATGTAGTTATGTCAATAGTATTATACAATTTGAGGTCTTGGGGTCCAACAGCAAATTTTCTGCAACAGTAAAACATGGAGGAAAGAGTGGCTAAAGAAAACAGGATGAATTTAAAACTTATGAAGGAGACAGGGTTCATTTTGCCTAGAAGAGATTTTTTTGTTGTGAAAATCAATTAGCTCTGAATTTGTCGGTTTGCTTTTTTTTTTACTCAGTAAGTGCTCCACAGTGAGAGTAAAAAGTCATTTGCTTTTTATGCTCTGAGCGCAGAATTAGCAGTCAGTTTTATTCCAGTATTTTTGGACATGAAAGCAACTGAGCACTTTACAATCCCACGAGGACATGATTAAAATATTTTATCATTGTGTAATGTTTTTCAATTGCCAGTACACTCTAGGCTTCAATTTTAGGATCCACCTGCTAGTTGTTTTATAACGTTGTGGCAGCAATGGCTGAGTGGTAAGGAATACCATCAAGTAGAAGAAGATAGGCAGCTATCTTCTTCTTGGTTATCAGCAAACAAAGTGAATGAAATGGAAGTCGATGATGCAAAAGTTGGGCATTGGAACACCGGTAGTTCAGAGAAGCTATGGAGAAAAACTTCCTGACAGCTTTCAAAGAGATTCCGGTCCAACATCTAGTAACTTAAGTAGTGGAAATAGGGCTCCATAGGCCATAGTGGGGGTGGGGAGCTGCTAACTTCAACTCAGGATGTTGTAGGGTGGTGAAAGGAATACTTTGATGACTTTCTTAGTCATCAAAACGCCCTTCCTATTACGAACCAGAACCAGGGGACTCTGGGGTGAACTCTCCTATATGTGGGTCTGAACTGGTTACGTTGGTTAAATAGCTTCTTGTGAACAAGGCTCCAGGAGGGAATGACTTATGCCTGGATTTCTTAAGTGTCTGGATTCTGTGGTCCTGTCCTGGCAGACAAGCCTCTGCAGTATTGCATGGACATTGAGAACAATGCCGCTCTGTTAGCAGACTGTAGTGGTGGTCCCCCTCTTTTAGAAGGGGAATTGGAGGGTGGGTTCCAACAGGGGTATCACATTCTTTAGCTTCACTGGCGAGGTCTATCCAGGGGTTCTGGAAAGGATGATTTATCGGATACTCAAATTTCAGATTAAGGAAGAGCAGCCTGGTTATTGTCTTGGTCATGAAACAGTCAACCAGCGCTACATCCTTTTCTTGGAGGGAAAATATTTCACTATATATACATTTCAAATGTCTAAATGCAATTTGTGACTTGGAGAAGGCATTTGTCAGTGCCCCCTGGGGACTCGTGTGGGATTGCTCACACAATATTGATTAGCAGATCCCCGGTAAAAGATGTAAGGTCTCTGTATGACCAATGTCAGAGCTTGCTCAGATTGAATCTATGTTGGTGAAGTAATGGACTCAGGACCTATCCATTGTGTATGAAATTATGGCCACTGCTTAAGGTGTAAAGCTAATAGCTCAATAAAGGGGAGAAGCAAATCTCTGTATTATTTATTCAACCTCAGATTTATTGCCTCAGTGTCCAGTGATTACATAT
>JBAMIG010000003.1:10480007-10500238 GCA_037177335.1 Kiunga ballochi
TGTGTGTGTGGATGGTATGTGTGTGTACATGTGTGTGTGTGTGTGTGTGTGTGTGTGTGTGTGTGTGTGTGTGTGTGTGAATTCTAAGATCAAAGATGAAGTAGTCTGCAACAACTCAAAACAAATGTTTCCAATGTCTTGTTCTCAAGGACCACATTATTATCCAAACTGGAGGTTATTTAAAACATTTATATGACAAGAGTTGTTGAGGCAGATGGTGTCAGCCAGTTGGAAGACTCAGGGTGTGTGTGCGTTCTTTTCCTGCAACCCTGCTTTATATAAAAAAAAAAACAATCTTGTACCTGAAAAAAGATGATAGGGACAGAGTTTAATTACACATAGAGGGACACAAAAGACAGAATTGCTGCTAAGGGAAAAAATAGAATAGAAAAAGGACAAAGGTCAAATGGAGGTGTGAAAGTGATGAGAAGGAAAGAAAAGGGTGAGCGACAGGAATGATGGATGAAGGGAGGAGATGATGGCTGAGACGGGGGAGTGGAGGATGGATGAGAAGATGAGGAATAGAGAGAGGTAAAGTAAATTTAAGAGGCAAGATTGAATGGATGATAGAAGAGAGGATGAACGAGAGAACAGGTAATTGGAGGAAGAAAACTAAACAAAGTTGTGGAAGTGAACAGCTCGCAAAATGAAGAGGTGTATGGGTGAGGCGTGTCTCAGCTCCCGAGCCTGTGTCACATGATGAGTGTGTGATGTATCAAATCATTTTGCATCAAATAACCACAAACCTGAAACACTTCACCGATTTCTGTGGGATTTCTTTTATTCAGTTGATAAACCATTTACTCGAGTCTCTTGAGCCAATGACAGCATCCTCCATCACAGTTCACATTTCCAACAGAGGAACACATTCTACCTCCTTGCACATATTTTTTTTTTAAATTACAAACATTAAAATAGTCTGTGCACTAAAAATTAAAACACTAATAAATCCTTACATGTCAAAACGTACATAAATTATAAGACCACACCAGTATCTTTAGGTATCAAATCACAAGTCAACAGAAGGGAGAAGGATACATAAAGATGTACAGCTCTACAGTATTAACAATTCATCTACAAAATAAAAAAGGAAAGGAAGGTTTACATGTGTTAGTCAGACTTAGTCGTGTTTTATATTCACATCATCCCATCTTCAGACCACCACCTTGTCCCATGAAAATATCACAGGCTGCATACATAAAACAATGCCCGAAATTTGTGAATTTACATACATAAATACAGTTTTTGATGGTAGTAACAGATATCAGTCAGTGTGAAGGAGTAAACCTCGTGGTGCCATCACATAAATTTGTTGGTGAAGATGTGTGAAAGTCACATAAAGGCATGGAGTGGATGTTACAGTGCAAATCAGCCATAAAACGGCAAAAAAGACATCTGTAAGATCAGCTATACATACAAATAAACCCATTCTGGAATGACTAAAACGATTAGTTTAAATTAGCGTCTATGTGGTTATTGCTGTATTCATTATGGGCTGGCCACAAAAACAGGATAATAATAGATGACACAGTTCAACACATTAGCTAAAAAAAAACAAAAACAAAAAAAAAACAAAGGAAATCATCAGCCTGTACTAACCAACCATTCACACAGGGTTAGAAAAAATGTGGATAATAAAGTGCTGCTGGACAGATTTATTTTCCTCAAACGATGCACCCACTAATAAGACAGGTTCAGCAAGGGATACAGCAGTGATAGACAGCAGCTTGTGCAGCAAGGCAAAACCCCGGCATCTGTACAGATTATAATCATATAAAAGAGAAAAACTACACAAAACCGTGGAATTCAGTACTGAAGGTGAGACAGAACCTTTGCACCAAGGCAGCAAGAGATCTGAGCTGCAAGAACCGCTGGTGGTTTCAGACAAGACTGATGACAATCACCTACAGGATAACTCCTCCACCCGCTGGCATTTATTTTTGGTCCACTTTATTTCTTTTGCTGCTTCATGTCCACAGAGGAACAGCACGCAGCCCGTCACTATGACAAAAAATCAGGAAGCTCTCAAATCCAGAGCACCAAAACTCTGAAGGCTTTGCTGGTAGTTAGTAAAACACCTCCGATGACAGAAACTGACAGTCTGAATGGGGTCGCTCTGACCTCACAGTGATATGGGTAAAAGGCCGAGGTGGCTTGATAGCTTCAGACAGGCACTTTTCTTGGTTTTAGGAAAAACTGAATGTGTGGCTGAAAAATAAGCAGATTACTTTCTATGTAAATTTCACTACCAAGTTCACCAACCTGGTACTGACCTATGCAGATGCAGCTCCCTGTTTCAAACATTAATATCATTAGTTGTACAAAAGGAATGGTGAGCAGGAAAAAAAACAGGAATGAAGAATTAACCTCCCTGTTTATAGAGTTTTTGTCTTTATCATTAAATATATCTTACTAAAAACTACATTTTTATGTATAAAAACATCTATTTTGTAAAAAGTTAAAATGATTATTAAATATGTCAAACTCTCATTAAAATATGTCATATATATTGTGGAACACACCAGCCTTTTGTAAAGATGGTGCGCCCTCTGGTGGATTAAAAAAGTAGCATGGACAGTGCTCGAATCTACAGTGAGTCTTACAGTACAATCTATAAAAATAGGTATTTCCACACATACAGTGAACTTATTTCTACATCTACAGCAGTCTGTAACCATATCATGAAAACTTTACTATGCTGGAACAGTATTAAAAAGGGACACTAATTGATCCAGATACACTTTTTCCTTTCTTAAAAAAAATATCCCCATCTATATTCATCTCTTCTCTCCACATATGCAAAGTGACACCGGGCGCCCGTCCTGTTTCTTTTTTTGCTATAATAGAAAAGTAATGGAAAAATCACACAAGCTCGTTCTGTGTTCAGTGACGACACCAGAAATGTGGTGACGGAGTGAAAATGATGACACCGGTGGATCTGTTTAAATCTAGATAGCAAACCCTTCCAGTTCACCCTCAGTTTGTGAGATAGTTTGTCAGAAAACGGACAGTTACTCAGAGCTGAGAATCAGCTCCAAGGCTGTTCAGCTCCTCCGGCGAGTGTTTTTCTGCTCCCATGGCGGATGTTTGACGGAAGCCGGAAGCAATATCGTCGAATGTCCGGCCTTTGGTCTCAGGCACTTTGAAGTAAGTAAAGACGAAGAACACAAGCAGCAAAATAGTGAAAATGACAAAGACGTAGGCACCACACAGCTCCTGTGACAACACACAAAAGGGGAAACTGTTAATACAAGGTAACTTTGATTTGCATCTTCAAAAATGGGCCACAATTAGACCTGAGACTTGTTTTGTTTTGAATTATAAGGGAGATAAATAAATTCATCAATGTTCCAGAGGTTATTTGGATCACCTTGTGGTAAGTTTATAACCATTAAAATCACAAATCTAATTCGTACCGTTGCATTATGAAGACACGTGTTGATGGTTGCCCTGGTAAAAGAGCATATACTGCTGTTCATGTGCTGATGATGTCTCAGTTTTGAGATATCAATATTTTTTTTATGAAAATAACTATTAATGAAATTAAATGAATGAATGAAAAATACTTTATTCATCCCGAAGAGAAATTTAGTTGGCAATAAGCACCTCTCCAACACAAGTGCATCTGCTTTGGAGCAGCCCTTCCCTCTCAACATACATCAACATAACTGTGTGTGAAAGAAACCTGAGTGTGTTTATGGGAAGCATATCTGCATGCTTCCATTCAAAAGTTAAGAGCCAATACGAGCTGCTACAACATGAGAGGCAAAGTATGCCCCGTTAAGTTACCTGTCCATCACAAAGGGGCTTCTTTAGTTTTAAAACAATTACAGATCTTAATCTGGCCACCAGAGGGCATCTCTGAACATAATTATATCCACATGACTGCTCAGATTTAATGTTCTAACTTTGCATCTTTATGTGACGTGTTCTCATGCTGCTAATAAGAACTGTCTCACGATTTACTGAGGTCACACTGGGTCAAATGTTTACACTTGGGGGGTTATTAAGGGGTATATATTATTTATATTATTTATGGTTTGTGTACGGATGCTCCAAACGAAATTTCGTAGGTCTTTTGACAATGACATCAATAAAGGATACGGATACTGATCCTTACTGATATTTCCAGAAACTCTGCTCACCTGTACATACTGGAAGCACATTCCTACTATGAAGTTGGCAGTCCAGTTGGAAAAACCAGCTACAGCAATAGCCGAAGGCCTGGGTCCCTGTGAGAACAACTCTGCCACAATGAACCAGGGGATAGGACCCGGTCCGATCTCAAAGAAGGCAACAAAGGCAAAAACGGCCACGATGCTCAAATAGGACATCCCACTGACTTTATCCTGCCGGAAGACAAGAAAAAAGACAAAAAACAAACCCACAAATGCCAGATTATTACATTTTAAAAACACTACATATCTATGTCAAAGGTTATTGTAATGTTTGTTTAAAGGATGAACTTACCAACAGCGCCAAGGCAATAGTCATCAAGATGGCAGATACAGCCATTCCCATCAGACCCAGAAGGTGCAAAGACCTGCGACCTGCCCGCTCCACAACAAACAGCTAAAAAATAAATAAATAAAAGATAAGCACGATGACTGAGAGTCAAGTATCCGTGTCAATATAAAGTAAGTGATTATGACCAAAGAGTTATTGCAAAAGCATAAAATATTTATGTATCTTTATTTTATGTTTAGAGATTTTTTAAAAATCCAAATTTCTTTTGTATTGGCAGCGTTATGAACCTTATTGTACTTACTGATACAACAGTAAAAGCAGTATTCACAACTCCAGCTCCAATGGTGGCATAAACAGGCTGCGGTACTTCTGCTTTCTCAAAGATGAGTGTTGAATAGTAAAATACCTTAAAAAAAAAGAAAAACATACAGTTTTTATTGTGGTATATTTGCACATCTTCAGCTAGTCCTATTGTAGTGCTTTAAAATCTCCTGTTTTCAGAATCTCAATGGGAAAATATGAGGTCCAAACTCACAGCATTGATGCCAGACAGCTGCTGTGAGAGCTGCAGCATGACAGCGATCAGAAGAGGCTGGCGGTAAAGGTTGGAGCGGAAAAGCTCCACAATGGTCACCTTCTTCTCTCTCATCATCTGCCGGCTCTCCTCCTTCATCTCCTGCATGTCAGCACCCACATCTGTGGTACCTCGGAGCTTTTTCAGAACTAAAATGTGTAAAAAAAATCATTTAAAAATGAAAAAAAAAATTTTTTTGTCCATGTCCATCAAACATTTGATTTATTTTGTTCATATCCTATTTTCACACCATTACAGCTACTGTAAGATAATAATGAAAAATAATCAAATAAACAGATTTATATCTAAATGTGACTTTTACTGTATATCCACGACACACTGCAAATTCCTGTTAAATCCTGTGTATTTGAACTCACCTGTTTTTGCCCTGTTCTCTTCATTTTTGTTGATGAGCAGAAAACGGGGACTCTCTGGGCAAAAAGGCATGATTATACACTGCATAACAGCAGGGATGAAGGTGAAACCCAAGAGAAGAGGCCACAAATCATCGTTGCCCATGATCATCTCCAACCCAAACACCTGAAATGAACCCAGACATGAGAATCCATCTACACATCTTTTTTATTGGGACATGTGAAACTGCAACACAATGTGAGAGTTGCTGTGCTAATAAATCTTACCTGTGCGATGAGGATACCAACGACGATGCCGAGCTGGTGTAAGGTGCCCAGGGCGCCACGTAGGGATGTTGGTGAGACCTCTCCCACATACATGGGAACAAAGCCTGTGGACAGGCCGGAGTATAAGCCAATCACAAAACGGCCGATGATGAGCATTTCCCAGGAGCTGGCTAACTTTGAAAAGCCCATCAGCGCAGCTCCAACAAAGGCCAGAACGTTGACCATGAGCATTGAGTTCCTCCTGCAAAAAGAAATCAAATTACATGTTTAAATTACACATCATTCATTTTCCTCTAAGTAAAATACACAGTGTGTTTGCATGCAGCTCTTATACTGATGTGTATTAGTAACATTGTTCTGCTGCTCTCTGTGTGCTATACATCACCTGAATAAATGCTGCATCTTTCCAGCATGAAAGAAGAGAAATCTTTTCCTTTTTAAGAGTTTGAATGTAGCACTAACCCAAGCTCAAGGTTTATGCTTTTATTTAACTATGAAGGGTTTTGCCTGTATCTTACCTGCCAAAGCGGTTGACGAAGAGCCCGACAGAAAATGAGCCAAAGATGCCGCCGACAGAGAAGATGGATACAGCAATAGACCAGATAGCGGTGAGGGAACTTTTGCTGATGAACTCATGGTAGCGGTCCGAATAGGTCTCGTTGATAAACTTCTCTATAGTCTGGCAGAAACAAAAGACACACATTTAGTTATCTTTGTAAAAAACACTCATTGCATTTCATCTGAAGGGGCTTAAATAAAATCACTAATTACAACGTTACGTAATTAAACAGAGCCGTGATCTGAACCGTAACATGGAGAGTAAAATATTTTGTCACCAATGTAATCCGATAATTGCAGTTACGCAAGTGCTTTAAAGTCATATCATGTGCTTGATGTTTTGGCTCTTGCTTGGGCCAAAAACAGCGTTGCAGAGCAGCAGCCAGCTGGTGGCAATCCTGCATAACCTTTACCATTTCCAGGCCGTAGCAGGAAGTGTGCCAGTCCCAGTTTGGTGTCAACTTACCTCCCCCTTCCCCCACTAAGTCACACCACAGACAAGCTCTGTTGACAAATACAACCAGGAATGCTGGTAACGCAACTTAAGTGGCAACGCCCCCTTCTGTTTATGCAAGTGTCATGGAGACAGAGACTATCTGAAAGGTCACCACCCAAAGTCAAGCACCAAACCAATATCATAAACCAATGTCACTCTGGTTCTCTCTTGTGTCTCACAGCAGGGATTTTAATGTACTCCTGCTCAGTGAGTGAGTAGAATTTAAAACTCAGCAGTATCTTGATGGAGCGGTTAAAGAGAGAAGCTATCACTTATCACAGACTAATAGAAGCGGCACATCATATAAACTCTCTGACACAGTGACCACGGCGCCTCGGTCACACCAACTTACACTCACAAGACCTCGCTTGGTGATAGTCCAAGCATGTTATCACATGCTGTACCTTACTAATGACCTTCATCCTGTCACATTTATACTTTATAACCGGCTTTATTTATAAAAACACATTTCTGAGTTTGGTCATGTAGGACAGGAGATAATGGAGAACCTAACTCATAGATTTTAGGTATATTTTTTCTATTTAATAGTTTACCTGCTTAAATAATTTATGTAACAGCTGTTTGCTTTCTGTATTTGCTTATTTTAAGTTTCCATGGCTGATTGATGATTTTACATAAAACAAAAAAAAAGTGTTTTCACAGCATTAACAAGATGTGATGACAATATCTGTATTTAAACTTTAACAGATAGATAAACTCTACAGCTGCTGATTTGTTTTGTTTTTATCGGTTTCAGTGTCATTTCACATGTTCATAATCTAAAATTATACAACAACCCCTTTGACTAGTTGCACATGAGAAATTGCATGGTGGGCCTTGAAAGGTTGCATAACCGGTTTGTGTTTTCTTCCAAGTTTTACTTGCAATACGCTGCACCATCCAAAACGCCAGCTGGCTCTGAGTATACAATGAAAAACAGTTGTCTATTCATGCTTCTTGTTGCTGAAGCGTAACTAGTAACTCATTCGGTGTGAAAAGGGAAAATAAAACCTCTCACCGCTACTATTAATAAATGTTTATTGTCCCTGTGTTACAACAACATCTGCACAAAAATAACTATATTATATGCACATATAAAGTACACATGCTGAAATATTTTAAGGAGTTGATCTGGCACACATGCAGATCAATCCACATGCACATGGAGGAGGAGGGACAAGACAGCCGAAACAAGGCCCTTGACGGAGTGTATCTAATCAGAGACACAGTACAAGGCCTGCATCACCGGCAGCAGCATCAATGTAGCTTTTATCACACAAAGACAAACAGAGGAAAGAAGTTCTGGTGATAATCTGAAGCACTCTGAGATCAGCATGTTTAAGTCAAATTAAAGTGAACAGGTTTTTATATATATTATATATATAAATATAAAGCCTAAATTTATGCCGAGCATGCAAAGAGTAATGCTTTGAATGTGGCGTTGCTTAAGCCTGAATATGTGTGTGTGTTTGTGTGTGTGTGTTTGCGCGTGTGTGTGTATGAGTGACCCCGTCTGGGAATGGGGGAGGTAGTATGAAGAGGACATGTTTAAACTAGCGTTGCAATTAAAAGAATGCATAAACACAGAATTCACAAGCCTCGTACTGAGTTTGACTTAAAGCATGCACTGTGTACTGTAGTGTTCTTCAGAGAAATATTATTATGTTTAAATATTATTAAACTGAGCGAGACGTTTTTTTGTTTTGGAAATGCCATGATCAACGCTTTATGTTCATAGATTCAATTATTATCAACTTATAAATTAGCATTTTATATATATATATATATATATATATATATATATATGGAATAAAAAATCTTCTGGGAAATATTTAGTCTATAACTTGTTCTCTTTTAAATCTTATTCAGGCAAATGTTCGATTCTAAAAAAGTAATTTTTTTTCCTGTTATATTTCAACTCTTTATCGCCTGATAAAACAGCTTCCTTTTGTATCTGCAAAGATTTTTTTATGACTTCAGAGGTCAGGGAAATAAAAGTTTATAGTTGGCCGTGACAGTTTTCTCAGTCTTCTAAGAAACTGTTCAGGTTTTAGAGCTACGGTTTTGAAAGCCTTCTTTTAAACTTAAGTGTCACCTAAACTGTGGCGTTGGACCCAAATGCCAGCTAAAAATAGAGCTGGGAGGCAGGATGATGCATGAAACAATGCTAAACAGAGACTTGATTTAAATTGATAAAAGAAGAATACAATAAAACAAGACTGGAAGAACAAACTAGTAAGGCGCCTAAAAACCAAAAACCTAAATACACAGGGACTAAGAAGAAAGAGATGAGGTGAATGAGCTAAGCAAACCAGTTCAGCTGATGACCAGAAACTAAAAAAAAGAACAAAGGACACGACATTAAGCAACAAAACATAAAGAAAGAACATGACACATAAAAAATGGCCTCCAGCACTACAGAACAATACTTGTTTCCAACTAGACCTGCAGCAGGCTGACTATGCCGTCCCCTTTGTGTGTTTTCCTGCTGTGTTTTGCTTATACTCCGATGCTAAATGACTGTAAACATAAACCATGAAACACAGGAACAAACTGTGAACCATGCGTTCATTTCTATAGAATATATTTCATAACCTCAACTTGATAGAAGTTGCTCTTATTTTGACAGGATCTTTCCCATCAAAGTTCAGGATAGCCTTGACAATGTAACGATAATCTGCGAGCAGTTCATATTAAAACAAGGCTTTCCCCACAGTAAACAGCTGTGACTACAGATCACAGTGGGATGCTCTTTCGTTGGCCTCTGCATGTGTCAAAGGTTGTAAAAGAGGCTTGTCTGACAGCATACCTGCGAGCGCCGGGAGGACAGCTGTGTAGCCACAGGTTACTTTCAGAGCAAACCAAACCCTGCAGCCTGTAGTTGTTTGCACGTGATAAAATGATGAAATTCCAGAGGAAATGAATGCTTTGCTCTACCTGTCTGTTAATAAAACCCTGAAGTGCATCTGGTTCATCAGGGGCACAGAAAAATCGTTTCCATTATCATGTTTTGTTATGGGGATAAGCAGCTGTCCAACCCCCTACATATCATCTCTCCTAAACTTCATTGCCATTTCCCAGCCGGCTGCTCATCGGAGGACATCCATTTTTGGGCAAAGAAACTCTCTTTTGCACAGTCTGCTACAACAAATGTCCTTGGACTTGTTAAGGACAAAATGTTACTATTATTATCCTTCTTCACCAAACTGAACAAAGAGTGGACAGCCAGCTGTAAGGCTAAAAAGCAGTCATTTACACAGTTGTATAAATGTTGCTCGCATTAACTACAGAACCGGTTATAGTAGATGCCACAACAAGCCTTAAGCCACTCAGGGAGATATAATCTGAAAAATATGCATGCACATGTGCTCTCTGGTTATTATAGTAAGTGCATGACTAGTTTAGATACTCCAGTTGTTGCTGGAAACAACAAAGAGAACATCATATGTGATATAGCTCACCTTTTGTGGTGCGTTGATGACACCTGTGTTGTAGCCAAACTGCAGGGAGCCAATCACAGCGGCCCCGACGCTCATCAGCAACGTAAATGTTATTTGCTACAAGAGAAAACAAGAAAGCAGAAGCATTATTGTCATCATAGAGAGCAGTTTCACCTTAAACTCAGCATTTTACTAAGAAGGCAAAGCACAAGTGCAAACATTAGGGTTACCAGCACGTCACTTTCTAGTTGGATGGATGGTTTTATTTACCTAAAAACTTCTCTGTGTGTCGGCTTCTAAACAGGGAACGGCATTAATGCAAACTGCTCGCACAAAGCCAGTAATTCACTGCAATGATATTTTTATTTTTCTCTAATTTTATCATCACCGCAGCTTTAGATAGACATAAATACACTGTTAAAATATTCTAAACTAAAAGAAGCTGGGCTGATGCTACGCAACAAGATAAATCCAGGCGTGTAAAACCAACGCCTAAATAAGCAAACCACTAAGAAGACTTTTTTTAAATTGTCTCCTTCGTCAATTTAAAATAGTTGGATAAAACTGCTTCCATCCTTTTTTCCAACCACTTCAACAGTTTGAGGTTTGACTGGTGCCGTTTTAACCACATTATCTTTATTCTGCTTTAGTACATATCTGTGGAAATGTTGCTGTTAAATGTTGACTTGAGGTACTTTACTTCTATTACTTGACCAGTTTGATGGCAAATACTGATAATACCAAGGATATTACTGTGTGTATATTTTGGTTTTAAGCCTAATAAAACAAAAAAGTAATACAATATTTCTTCCCTGTGGATTTTTATATAACTCTAACAATTACATCTAAATGTATTCTCCATTCATAGCTTCAAAAGATTAGACGATGCTGATGGTTTGTGATCTATTTAGCTATTATAACACAATATAAAATGTAATAAAACAGGTAATTGCAACTATAAATAAAGATAAAATCATTTCTGCATCACAGTTTCTAACAGCGTGGACAGGTTTAGTCTGTATCAGGTCGAGGTTAAGGTCAGCTCCACTCATGTTATTGTCTGTGTTCAGTTTGCTGTTTATATAAAAAAGCATTTTGAGTTGAGCTCAGCAGAGCCCACTAGATTAGTAGAGATTTTTCTCATACCAAGAAGTTAATAAACCATTGTGGGGTATGCTGCTGTCTCTATCCTTCCCTCAGACAAAGAAACAGAAGCCTCAAGCAAACATCTACTTTTATGTTTCCAACCCAAAGCTACAAATGTCCCCCACAATCTCCAGAGCTTTGTTTTAATAAAAACAAAAACCCACAGACACACACATATTTTCATATTATCAATATAATAGTCCAGCATACATATTTGGGTTAAATTCAGAGTTGAACTAAAAGAAGCCTCATTTACTATTTTGGTCATTTATGTCTCACTTACTAGTCATTCAGTGATTAATGCATCTCCTGAAGTCTTGTGATTCTATAAATTGTTTGTTATATTATTCACACCAGAGAGATTCCTCATATTAAAGCAAAAATAATTAAACGACATGTAAATCACTTCTCTTTAATTTTACAAATAAAAGCACAAAGCTGAAAAAGCAGAGACATTAAAAATCACTCCTTTGTGTTTTTGGAGAGTTTCTAGGATTAACTTTCCTTCTTTTACAGTCAGGATGTTAAAATATTAATGCTATATAGTGTAACACAGCACGTTTCAGACCCTTTAAGCAGCGTGTTGTATTAAAACCACTTCAGGTGATTGGGCTCAAACATGGCAAGAAAACATTTCTCACACCATTACACCTACACCAGTCTTGGCTGTTCACACAGAGGAGGTTGACTTCATGGCTTCATAAGGTTCATGCCAAATTCCTCAAGAGAAATCTAAATTCATTTACTTTTAGCAATCCTGTGAACTTTCCAATCTCAGATTTCTGCTGTTGTCTTCTGCTTCTGCTTCAAGCATTATAAAGAGAGATGATTAGAGTAGTGCTGCCTTTCTGTCAGTATAAACCAGTCTGGCTGGTCGGATGTTATCAAGGTGGATTAGTTGCTGCAAGACTGCACAGCATGACAGCACTAGTAACCACGCCATCTATAGACATACATTTAAAACAAATTCTTTTGTTCAACAGCGTTAATAAACACTCCATGTTGAGATTATAAGGGTGTTGTTCACATTACTTTCAGTGAAATAGCAGATAAAGCAGCACTTTGGGAATGTAGGTGATCAATGTCAATGTCGTCAAACTTAGTCAGAAGTGTTGCGGTTGGGCATTAACTGCATTAAGGCTGCCAGAAAACCAAACAAAAAACACATCCATAGGAGAAAAAAAGATCCTATTTCATCTTAAATATGTTTCTTTATCTTCATCTGCAATCACTACTCTGAAGTACTAATATAAAAACACAGCTAAATGTTATTTGTAAGGTTGTATTACCAATGAATAAGCGACATTTGACACACTGATGAATGAAGGCCGTGCACTAGAGAAATCTCTATGGTCAATTTTAAATAAACTTGTTACTAAATCAGTTGCTAAATTATTTGTTAAACAGTAGTGAAGCAACATGATGTATCTGGACTAATCTGTGTGCACTGAAATAAAAAACCTATATGCATCTTTTGTCTCTATCTTTAACTCATTTCCTCTGGTTAAAACATGAGAAAACCCAAACAATAAGTTTATAGAAGTTAAAATGGTTTTGTGGATCTCTAAAGGAATGTAAAAGTCCAGTTCAAATAATAAGCTATCACAGTGGAAAGGGACAAAGTCATCTCTGCTATTGTTTCTACTTAAACACTCTCCATGGACTGACTCACAAACAGCTTCAGGCTTACTGTCTGGGATTTTTATTACATTTTATAGAAACAATAAAATCCCTCCAAGAATTAAAAAAGGCAAGTCTTCAGAATCGTGAGAAACCTTTTTCAAAAGACTAAATGTGCTCCTCTGAAATATTACTAAAGTGCTGCAGGCTAATTCTATATAAGAGTTTTTATTTCTTTGGTTTTTTTCAGCAGAAGCATCTGTGGGAAGTTTTTAGCAGTTCAGCTTCTGCATGGAGACGTCTGTGTAGGCTGTTGGTCTTTTACCGTATGGGTCATCAAGTCCAGAAAAGGTGTGTTTAGGGACAGAATAAAAAAACAATAACTCTATTCAATATTGTAAACAAGAAACTAAATAAGCTTCATTTGAGCACCAGCTTTTACAACAGCTGAATGCTGCCCATCCCCACTGCAAAAAAAGTCACCATTGGAGTCTATTTTAAGTTTGAGCTTCATTTGGGAATAGATGTATTTGTTTATAAAAACGTCTAAAAAGGGGGGACGCTGGAATCCAGCTCCATATGAGAGCCAAAGAATAGCTCCTCTATGAAATCTTTACCTTTAACCAAATAACCTCCAATCTGGCCTCATGTGCACACTTACTCTGTGCAGATGGGTGGGTTTTAGACAAGCAGAGTATAGCATCCTAAAGCATCATGATACACTATGTATGAAATATTCCATCTAAAATAAGAGGAAAAGATCAAATAGGATACATTTAACCAAAAACTTCCAAACAAACAAACAACAGGAAAGTAGAATATGTGAAATGATCATGTTTCCTTGTAGCCAGATACAAGGAAAAGCAACATAATATGCAACTTCCTCACTACAGAAACAATGAAGTCACGCCCAGCAAAACTATTTTATGTGCTTATAACAGTGAAGTCAGCACTATGAACTGGTTTTCCACCTCTACCTTTGTTCTAATACTAAAGCTATATAGCAGTCATGTTTAAAGCAAAAGCTGCTTTTGCTTACAGACGTAGTTGTTTGGATTAGCCAGTCACTTACACATACCTGCAGCAAAGTCCTAACACCTGAGAAAACCAACCCAAATAGATAACTGCCTCCTAAACTAACCCAACTGCAGTAGTGACTCTTTACTCAGCCCATAGACAGACTAGATTTTAAATCTTCCTAGATTCATTCATGCAAATGTTTTCCATTTGCATGTAGCATAATGTGACTCTGCAAACAGGACCTTTTTGCTTTCTCGGCCCTCGTTGAAACACTGAAGACTCATCAATAAAGCACGTCTATACATAACAGAACAAGCAACCTTCTGTAAATATTTACACATCAGCAAACATTCGACCATTTTATTTCATTCCCTTGTCACGTAGACAAACCTAAGCCACTTTCATTAAGGCATAATAAGGAAATGACTGAAGTAACTAGGGTTCTCCAAATTAGGACATGTGTAACCACAGCAGCTGATACAGAACAGCATCTCACTTTTCATGCTCCAGCCAAGCCGAGTCCAACAAGCAGAACGGTACGCCTAAAACATGCAGCTGGAGTGAAAACTACTTTCACAATTCAGTGTGATTGCCTGTGCACAAAGCTTGATGCTTATACGGAGACAACCAAAGAAGGGAAGTGTAACACAAGCTCTGTCTAGCAGAATCAGCTGACACAGAGGTGATGTCTATTCTGTGCACGAGCGCTGCTGCTAGCAAGACTTTAATCAAGACAAGGATTTAAAGAGAAAACAGTTTCAACAGGAATATCCAGAGAAAAATCAAACAGCATTTTGAACTGAAACTGATGAAAATAAGCAGCACAGAGAAAACATAGCAACAACTTCCAAGTGCAGTTTTAGTTAAAGCCTTCTTCATGACCAAAATGCTTAGAGGACAAATGTATATTCAGCAGTAGAGAAAAGAAAAGTCTTGCACCTGGTAAAATACTTCAATCTATTCAAATCTGACAACAAAAAAACTCATTTTAAAGAGTTGTTATTCTAATTCTTCATTCAGAAAGCTACAGCTACTATGTAAATGCAGTGGAGTAACAAATATGTGTATTTGTGCAATATGTATTATCACATATATATATATATATATAAAACAGACTGCATGCAAGGTGATTGATTTGTGTGTAAGCAGTTGACATGATCTGTAGCAGATTTGCTACAGATCCTCTGCGACTCTCAGCTTCTTCCTATGTACATATAAACACTCCAGCTGAGACTCTAACATTGTCAAACGAGGAATAATATTACATTTAGCCCCTGCAGAAAATCTATGTGATCTCGCACAAAGAAAGCATATTAACATACATAAGTAGGTCACTTTCCCTCTGGCAGCAGAATCACGTTAATTATTAAATATTGATTTCAGTTTTAAATAGGGGGGAGGGGGGGTGCATTGGCTTTTTTCTTAAAACTGCCAAATTGTTGCAGCTTCACAGAAAAGAGATCCCTTGAAACTGCTTGACTCACAACCATCAGGCCCGTTAGAGGTTTCCCTTGTTACTCATTCTTGCATGTCTGAGGTAGATCAGAGAGGCTGGCCTACGCTGCTGCTATCACGTCTCACCAAACGTCACCTCTTCAGGCTCCGCTTACACAGCTGCGTACACCCCAATGTGTGCCCTCCTTCTACAGCCTCATCACTCTGCACATCCTGTTCTCCTACTGAGGACGTTTTCTAATGTGTACTTCTGAGACACATTAAAACATTTTAAACATATAAATGCCAGAAAGTAAGGCTTAGCTAGAGAGACTCATTTATGCATAAGATATTTCCATTATCTGTTGTTTTCAGTTTAACAAGTTATACATGCATTTATGAATGACAAAGCCTGGGACAAAAACTGTCTCTAAGACCGTCTTAGCTTTATATAATGTTTATCAAATAAATCAAACAGTACACATGCGGTGTGTGTCCTCCTCTAAATGAAAAGTATGAGGCGATCCATGTTGAGGAGGAACTCAGATCTATATTCTTTGTTTTAACGTGCTTTAAAGTGCTTTAAAGTTGTACACTTCTGTTAATTTTTCACTCAGTGAGGAAGCCATACCCATCTGTTGCTTGTTTGTCCATTTAAACATTTTGCAGCGGCTTCAGAGACAACATATTTTCACCTGAACTGAACTCGCTGTACAGGCTGCTAGTCAACACAACTGGAAAGTGCTTATCTATCAGCGCCAGCGACACTTTAACCAGTCAGATAAACATATTTATAGCTGTGCTGAGTGTTTAGAAAGGTGATGGATGATGAATATTTTGCAGAAACCTATGGCAGCTCCCTGATATAGTTCTCGTTTATATTATATTGATTGCCACTTAGGGTGAGGAACAATCAGATAATACTGTCATCGGTTTGTGTAAATAAACCGAGAAAAACATCAACTAATGGTGCCAAGAGCTTGTATTATTTTCTTATATATCATAAATTAATTAGCAGAATTTATAAACTCAAACCTTTTGGCATTCTTACCCACTTTATGTCATAATAAATGTTAAGAAGTCGTTACATTGTGACTCAAACCCAAACACAAAGAGTGAAGAGAAAATCCAGTTTCAGCGATCATATGGATTAATAAACGGTTGATAAATGCTTTTCTCATCAAGAGGACCCCCTTCACACACACACACACACAAACACAGTTTTCTCTGAACCAATGATCCAGCTGTTTAACCTTCTTTCGAGTTTCATTGCACCTTGAAAGTCATTGAGGCAGCATGTTTGTTGTTGAGGCACTTGACTCTCATGCAGGTCTTTTGGGTCCTTGAGGTCATTTATGTGTAGTTTCCCAACCAGGAAATCATGAAAGGTCCTGGGTTCACAGACATGAACGTGTGAATAGAGTTGAAGACACATATCTAACCATAAGATATGTTACTGAAATTAAAATATGGTTCCTTAACCAATAAAGGATGTTAGCATGAGTCCTAGTCCAAGGAGCATGTTCTCCCATGTTGATTGGTCAAGGACATTCAAGGTGCTAATGACCTCACGAAAGGTGATTACCAGCCAGAGGACCACCTGTTTTCTACTAACCTCTAAGGATAAAAGTGAACATATAAGACACTGATGTAAACTTGAACTCATGCCTCACTATTCATCCCAATTAAGACTCTTTATAAATCTCTTAATCCCAGTTTTATAATGAAGCCTCATTACAACATGGCTGACAGTTACATTATAAGACGCACTAAAGGTAACTAACCATGCAGAATAAACTACATCAGATGGACTGTTTTAAGACATGAGTTGGCAGAGAATGGAAAGGACTAAAGCCTGTGTGTTTACATAAGACTGGTGTGATACTGGTTGATGGCTGAGAACCCCAATCACAGTACCTGCAGCAGTTAAAGCTGTATAAAAAGTTTAAACATTGTCTAATTATAATAGAGATTTTTTTCTATATGTAGAACTTAAACATTCTTGGTCTTTGTAGATCAATTTAATAATGAAAGGTTGTTTTTAGTTTAGCTAATTTATCTGCAGAAATCCATATAACGGTAAGTACAAGCAGGCACTTTGGTCATCTCGAATATCAGTTAGCCTGCACACAACAGACACACAAAAAGCTATAGAAAACACCAAGTGTTGAAGAGGTTAACACCCTGAGACAGTGACTACAAAGTCCCTTGGTGGACTCTCACCATCTTGAGAAATCTGTTGTGTCCGTGTCATTGTTGAAAGTGGAAACAAGGAGAGCCATTCCCATCACGTCCACAACAAACCCTTCCAGCTGTTGGGCCATGAAGGCAAGTGAGGGTAAGGTGAAAATAAACATGAAGCGCTAAAATAGAGACAGCTGTGGAAACGTTTCCTGACCACTATGTCACACTGGGCTGCACAGCGCTGCTCCACTGGGTTTAACATTTTTCTCATCAATGATAACAGAGACAGGGGAAAAAGACTTAAAATCTTCATCCGCTTCCCTTTGCTGCATTCAACCAAAAGCCACAGCAGGATGGAGACAGAGTTATCAGGTAACAGATAAGTATTGTTAACTTCCTAAACAATGTAAAACACAATATATGACAAAAGCTCAGTGATAAATTCAGATATGTTGATTTTGACTCACTGGCAGTCCAAAATCCAAAGCACAAGCTGATAATTTATCAAATAGAGAAAGCATCCCAGGTTTGATAAACTGTCTATGAAAACAAATGGAAAAACAAATCTCTTTCCTGACACTTATTTCTATTTTACAAACAGAAAATGTATTTTAAAGCCTCACGACATAAAAATATATTTCTAACTAACATTTACAACAGATAAGTAGTAAAACAATTATAAACACAGGCCTGTGACCAAAATGCTTATGACATAATGATGCAACAATTCAATTAACCCCTTCCCATATTTGATACATATTGTTTCTGAGACATGTTGCATCACTTTGTGGCAGAAACTTCACTCATAATGTTGTTGTTTACCACATGATACTGGTCTCCTGGACCCTGGTGACCACCAGACAGCAGAAGATTACACTATAATCATTTTTACTTGTTCCATGGTAATAAATAGTAAATATATGGAAAAAAATTAATAGCCTAGTCTTTTCAGATTTAGTTAAAGGGTCAAATAAAATTCTTAGATTTCAAAAATGAGATGTCTCTGCCCAGTTACTCTCAATTCAGGCATTAAGAGGTTAAATACTTCAAATATCAATTAGCAATGTGATTATTAAGGGGTAACTTTTGCTTCCAATTAAAAATCGTTACCCGATTGGACTATTTTTTCCCCTAATGGTGTTACAAGGACGGTATTATATAAGGCTTAAGCATGAAGAAGTCCTGTCAAACAGTCACGTAGCCCTTTAACAAGCACAGACCAAGTGTTACTGCATCATTTTCCCAAACACACGCGCGAGACATGACCACCCCCCTCATCCTCTCACGTAAAGGAAAAGTGATGTAAAGGAAATATTTCGGACGTTTTCATCAATAAATCTTTCTTTTTATTGTAGACATATATAAACTAAAAAATACACTTTTTAAATGGGCGTAAGCAAACTTTCTCTAAAGTATTTTAGGCAGTTACTGATCTTGTAAAGTTGCTTACGTTGGCTACGTCTATAAAGGCTCTACAATTCAACTCAATGTGGACGTATATAAAGTAATGAGGATAAACAAAAGAGCACCTTGCGATATTATGTGATGGTTAAATAAAAATAACCCTTAATAAACATTTATCGTGTATCCCTCCCACAGGAAGAGACAGCTCATCTAGGCTACATAACCAACAACACGCACAACGTAGCATAAACAATAAAATGTAAAATAAATGTATTATTCCTGACTAAATGTTAGCATAACTTTTAATTTTACACGAGTATTGCCGCTTTTTACAACTTGGGTAAAAACATTATTGAGAGCAAATATGTGTTTTAACAACTTTTAGAAAGGCTCGCGCGCTGTAATACTGTGTAATGACGACACGATAGCTACGGCAAATATTAGCTATGTCATGTCTGGAGCCACACGTGGAAGCATAAAATGGTTTAAAATATACCGCGGACTCACTGAACTCACATTTCTCTGACCACAGGACGTCACTGTAATGAGCTTATCTAGCATCTAAGGTTTTACAGGTCTTAATGTTTGGTGTGTTGTGGTATAATTACCTTTCCTGAATCCATGGCTGCCAAGTAAATAAATAAATAAATAAATAAATAAGGCTGTTTAAGTCTTCTTTGTCTGCAGATGATGGTGATGGATGGACTTCCTCTTGATCACTTTAGTCTTTCAAACTTTTTATGGAGGAAAGTATAAAAAAATGCTTCAAAAGATGGACTTTTCCGTCAGTAAAACAGGAGCGTAGCCTAAGAGAGGGAGTGTTTTCTCAGAAGCACAGCAACTTTGGTTCAAGTCAGCCTCGGTCCCCTCTCCCGGTTCGTTTTAAACTGGAGCAACTTCTGCTCCCAGTTTAGGAGATCTAATTAAAAAATGTCTATAATGTAAAGTTCAGCTGCTTATAATCTTCCACCTGTTCAGTGAGTGGAAAACGCTTGTTGAGAGGAGCATAACGTGATGTTTTATGTGAGATTAGGAAGGAGGGGACTAGCTAAACTGACGTAGAACAAATGGGACAGCCCAGTTTGCGCAGCCAGCAAGCAGCGTTTAAACTGGTTTGGTTGGTTTGAACAGCCCACCACAAAATACTATGAAAATATTCAGATTTACAAGAAGTGGAAGCTGAGATTATTATTATTGTTATTATTATTATTATTATTATTATTATTATTATTATTATTATTATTATT